>CM053770.1:621528434-621567495 GCA_028658325.1 Potorous gilbertii | reverse complement strand
GAAGGTGATAGGTGGATTCCTCGAATATTTATTTTGCCCTCTGGTTCTAGAATATCAGGGCAGTTTTCCTTGATAATTTCATGAAGGATGATGTCTAGGCTCTTTTTTTGATCATGGCTTTCAGGTAGTCCCATAATTTTTAAATTGTCTCTCCTGGATCTATTTTCCAGGTCAGTTGTTTTTCCAATGAGATATTTCACATTCTCTTCCATTTTGTCATTCTTCTGGTTTTGTTTTGTGATTTCTTGGTTTCTCATGAAGTCATTAGCCTGCATCTGTTCCATTCTAATTTTGAAGTACTATTTTCTTCAGTGAGCTTTTGAAACACCTTTTCCACTTGGCTAATTCTGCTTTTGAAAGCATTCTTCTCCTCATTGGCTTTTTGAACCTCCTTTGCCAATTGAGTTAGCCTATTTTTCAAGGTGTTATTTTCTTCAGCATTTTTTTGGTTCTCCTTTAGCATGATGTTGACCTTCTTTTCATGCTTTTCTTGCATTTCTCTCATTTCTCTTCCCAGTTTTTCCTCCACCTCTCTAACTTGAATTTCAAAATCCTTTTTGAGCTCTTCCATGGCCTGAGCCCATTGAATATCTATTTTGGATGTTTGAAATACAGAAGTCTTGATTTCTGTGTCTTTTCCTGATGGTAAACATTGTTCTTCCTCATCTGAAAGGAAGGGAGGAAATATCTGGTCACCAAGAAAGTAACCTTTTATGGTCTTACCTTTTTTCCCTTTTGGGGGCATTTTCCCAGCCAGTTACTTGACTTCTGAGATTCCTTTCCACACCCACCTCGCCTCCAGATCTGCCCAGCTAGTGCTTGGGGTCTGAGATTCAAATACTGCTTCCCATCCTCAGGGTTTTCAGTGGGGCAGGGCTGCTATTCAATGTAAGATTAAATTCAGGTACTCAGGTGGGGGCAGGGCTGCAGCACAGCACTCAGTTCCTTCAGCAAGTTTATGTGGAGACCTTCAACATTGGATTCGAGCTCCTGCCAGCTCTGGGAACCCCTGTTAGCTGCTGCCTCCCGAGGTGGCCCGAGTTATGGAGACACACCGGTCCCCTCTTGGCCAGCCAAACAGGCCCTCTCACTGACCTTTGTGCCCATGGGTGGAGGGAATCGCATGGCCACTGGAGATTCGATCCCCGAGGCCTGCTCGGATCTGCTCTTCTTGGGGCGTGTGACCAGGGCAGGGCTGGGCTCCGCTCCGGGTCCGGTGCGCAACGGACTCCTGGTGTTGGATTTTCTGGTCACTCTGGAACAGCAGTCTCCTCCACTCCATTATTCCACGGCTTTCTTTGCTCCAGAACTTGTCAGGAGTTCCTCCTTACAGGTATTTTATAGGCTGTGGTTTGGGGAGCTAGTGTATGTGTGTCTTTCTACTCCACCATCTTGGCTCCTCCCCTCCTCTTTATAATTTTATTAAGTCTAGGCACTTGTGATGACAAGTAAAATAGGATCTTTTGCTGTTTTTGTTTTATTAAAAGTGCCTCTGCATGAATAATATGATTAAGGAGGATCCTTCCCACTTATTGATGGGCCTGCCCATTGTGGGAAGCTTGATTAGGGGAGTTGTTTTGTAGGAATGATTTTTTTTATGGAGGCACTGAGTCAGAGGGTTATACCCTCTGGCTCGAAAAAGTGTATTAATACTCTGAAGGTGAGATTTTACTTTAGGTCTCACTGACTCTAACTGTTTGTTTGGCCAGAAAGACTCTGGGAAAGTGCCCCCTGACTAAAACCCAGAAGTTGCTGCTTCCCTCTCTGGTAACTGTGTATATATGTAATGGTCAGACATTTTGGAAGCATGTCTGTTGACTTTTAATTTCTCTGTATTTTCTCTGACATTTTGATATTGATTTTCTCTGATACCTGTGATTGATTAAAGTGATTTTTAACCCCTTGAAAGTTGCTTTCCTTTCAGGAATGCACATCTAAGAACCTGTGGTAGCAGGTTTCCCCTGTGTATGTTGGGGTACTTACTGTTACAGTACTCAATAATACAAAAATACAGTTCAAGCCCTGATTTCTATCATTTACCAATTCTCAAGGTTCAAGTGCTCACACAGAAAATTAACAATCCAACCATCTGGCTGAAGCACACTCGTGTTCAGGGCAAAAATCTCTTCCTTTCTTATTCTTCAGAGAGGGAGAAGGTAGACCCAAGTTTACACCAGTCAGATTGGGCCCTTTCCAACAAAGTGATGGCTACATGAAAGCCATCTCAAATAGGAAATACTGAGTAAATCTATTTATTTAAGTAAACAGAAAGAAGATTTCTAAAAAAATGTTATACAGAGTAGCATATAGCAGAAAATACAAGACTAAACAAATTTTTTAAATGGGAGGGATAAGAGATATCAGTTCAAAGTAAAAGAGAGAGCAATGTCTTCAGTCTTCAGGCACTTGACTTAGACTTTGGGGACAACGTTGAGGTGATTCCCCTTCATGTTAGTAGCTGCCAAAGTCTTCAAATGTCTTCATCTTGAAGAGCCTGTTGAAGCATGTGTGTCTTTCTTCCTTTAGGCTCTACGTCCAGCACTACCCTTTCTGTAGTTATGCAGAATTGAGCTCAGCTCCTCTTAGCTAACCAAGAGTTACATCTCCTTCCACATATGTAATCACATATAAAATACCTCAGGCTTGAAAGGTAGCAATACCCACACATATATACATATATTTACACACATAATCAATGCATATCATACATGTGTATATATGTGTGTATATATACATACATATACATGTGTATATATTCTCATATCTCTACAAAATAGGTACTACATATATAATACAAGCTACTTATAAACAACACATATGTGTATGCATGCTTGTGTATGTGTGTGTGTGTGTGTGTGTGTATTCAGTACAATGTGGGTAAGTATGATTCAAGACCATCTAAGAAAAAGACAAAGGGCTGAGTCATCACAATAGGCTCTGCAGGATGCCAGAAGGTTTTTGAACAGTGAAAGGGAAAAAAAAAATGCTGTGCTGTTGTTCTGACAAAGATTGTCCCTTCACTGTAGGCTTCTAACTCTCTTATTCAGTGATTCTACAGCATATTCATGCCAAATAAATAGCATTTATTGAGCACTAACTATGCCAGTACTGGAAATATAAAGAAAAAAATATTTTAAAAGCAGTGCCCTCAAGGAGTTACATGTCACTGCTGTGAAACAATATGTACATACAAAATTAAATATTTAAGAACAGACATAGTGATTTCCAGGGAAAAGAAAGCATAGGGCTAGGAGTGTGTTGGAGCCAAGTTGAACCAGCTCAAATGTGCTCAGAGAGCCTGTTGTTAAATTTCAAGTGTGGACATTTATATCACAGAAATTGACAAGTACTACAAATCAGCATTTGAGTTATTGTTTTGTTGATTGTCTAGACTTTACAACAAAGTGTTGGAGAAAATACTGATACTGCAGATTATAGTTAAAAGTGTGTCATTTGTGTGGGCAGCTAGGAGGCGCAATGGATAGACTGCTGGGCCTGCAATCTGGAGAATTTATCTTCCTCTCTTCAAATCTGGCCGTAGGCACTTAGTAGCTATATGAATCTGAGTAAAAACTTGACTCTATTTGCCATACTTTGCTTATCTGTAAAATGACCTGGAGAAGGAAATGGCAAACTGCTGTAGTATCTTTACCAAGAAAACCTCAAATGAGGTCATGAAAAGTCAGACATGGACAACATAACAGCAATTTGCATGTGTATCTATCTATCTGTCTGTTTATCTGTCTTTCTGTCTGTCTATCTGTTTTCCCCCCAGAGAACTGGTTGTTAAACATTTACCAGCACATTCCTGGATGTGGCGCATGTGTATGAGAACAAATACTAGAGAATGCTAGCTAAGAAGGTAGCTGAGGTCTAGGCAGTCTATGACTACAAATTATAAGGGTTTCCCATGGAGAAATAGGACAGAAGTATTGTGTGTTTATCCTTTCTTCTCGAAGAGGACCATGACATCAAGATGATGACATGACTTGCAGTTGGCTTTGATTTGAGTGAGGGAGGGCTGGGCAATGTCACCAAATTCACTTTCTCTTCCAGATTGTCTTCCACAGGTGTTATTAAGCTTTTCATGGAAGCAAAGATAATTCTAATTTAAATAACAATTCTACTTCTACTGTATGGGAGGTTCCTTCACCTTCTTAGTGGTTAAAGTTAAGGTAAACAATGTCCTGAACTTCATTGCTGGTTATGGAAGGGATGATTGAAGTTCTTACCTTACAATCACCAACCTGATCAGAATGGCCCCAATGTCATTTTGGTGTTGAGCAGATGGTCTGCTGTAGGGTAAGGGATCTCAGGAGTGTTTGATCTTGGTTTGATGACATATAAAATATATATTATTTTCAAGCTTTAAATGATCAGATATTGGTTGGCATATATTTACTCCACTATTACTAAAAGATCGTGATAATTAGATTAGGAGCACATTATAAAGTATAATAGAACAGTGTATTAAAAATAAATGTGGAGTTGTTTTTGTTTACAGACACAGTGAAAATGTCTAAACTCACCCTCGTCTCTTGCTGATCGTTATCAGGAAATTATCGTCATTTTTCATAAGAATAAAATAATTTCTTTTTTTTTAAAATGACATGATTCTAGAAATTAGATGAGCTAAATCTGTTGCCAACCTGGGCCAAGAATTACAAATGATCAGGCTGAATAAATTTGAGAGAACTCATCTAGGCATTCATGTCTACAAGGAAAACCTTTTGTGAATATTACATAGCTCATTTGAAAATGAAAACAACAGCAAGGTAGAAGATGCTGGTATGAAACAGAACATTCAGGAATGAATGACAAAAGAAATTAATTTTGGGTACCAATTTTGATAATTTATTATAAAATAACTCAAATATTTAAAAAAATGAATAAAATGGGAATAAGTTAAGACCTTAGGGAGCAAGGGAGGGTGGTAATCAAGCTTCCTTCAAAGGCCTTAGATTTGATGCCACCATTTCCCCTCTCTCAAGTTTTGAAATAGTTCAAGCTGATAGTACATAATTACAAGCTGGTACCAATATAAAGGATGTAACTTCATTTTGCATATTCTTTTCTTTTATTCCAGTTTTTGCGTATTGTGGTTGTACATTTAAGTATCACCTTCATAGCTCATAAATAAAAATGAAGAGAAAAAAATCACCCTTTTTATGATCACTTAATCTCAGCAAACTAGGAGGGAAGTTCCCATTATGTTTTGCTTTTGTTCCCCTCCTTGCTTTAAAAAGATGGAGGTAGAAATTTCACAACTCAGATTTCAGGTCCATCTGGAAAAAATAAAACACAAACAAGAGGATAAAAGACCCAGTGAATGTATCACCTCTACCCCTGTTTTTCTTGATCCCTAGCAATTGCTCATCTTCCACCCACCTCCTCCAGAAATAATATTGTCTTCATTTTTACTTTATATTGATTTATCTGAATACTCTGCTCCGGATCCTGTAAACAAACTACCTAAAGGCAACAATTATTTTATCTTTTTCTAAAATCTCAGCATCTAGTCCCTGGCACGTAATGGTTTCCATTCTGAGCAACCATAAAGGAAACTTCACTAGCAGTCCTGTTGTAGCTATTTTTATAACATTTTGTCTTCCTTTCTCTGCTCTGGCACTGACTCCGCTTTGGACCAAACCCTCATCATTTCATGCTAGACTATTGCAATAGCCTTCTGCTTGGTCTACCTGACTCAACTCTTTCCTTACTCTAGTTTATTCTTCTCTCAGTGGTCAAAATGATCTTCCTAATGAACAGGTCTGACAATTCAATACCCTCCAATCATACCCCATTATCTCCAGGATGAAATATTATACCCTTTGTTTGGCTTTTAAAACCATTCATAACCTGGCTTCCTTCTTCTTAAAGTTTATTCTTCTCCAAATAACATTTCAATCCAGTGACATTGGAGTACTGGTTATTGGTCACTTCTTAAATCTGGGAGGCTTCCCTCCCTGCCAATTATTTCCCATGCCTAACCCCCTCCCGTATGGTCTTTGTTTCTTGCCTTACATGGCTTTTTTAAGTGTCTCCTGAAGTCCCATCTTCTGCAAGAAATGTTTCCAAGTCTTTCTCAATTCTAGTGCCTTCTCTCTAAAATTAATTAATTTCTCTCCCTCTCTTCTCTCTCTCTCTCTCTCTCTCTCTCTCTCTCTCTCTCTCTCTCTCTCTCTCTCTCTCCTTTGTAGAGAGTAGTTTGCAAGTTGTCACCTTGAAAGTAGAGACTTGCTTTTTCCCCCATTCTTTGTGCAAGTGGTATTCCAGTACTTAATTAACAAAGCACCGAACATTAATAGATACTAGATAAGTGCTTGTTGATTTCCCTTGTTTAGGTGAAGTTGATCAACACATTTGTGAGAGAGCAGCATACAGGTGTGTTGGTTTATCTCAATGTTTCAATCCCTTTTGCTCTATACATTCAGTGGAAGATGTTTTGTCACTTTTGAGGACCTTCATTTAGAAATCAAGAGAAGAGAACAAGTTTTTTGGCTGTACTTCATATACTAGTTATCTCTGGGAAGAATTAGGATATAAAACAAGTACTTAATACCACATGAAATGAACTATAGCTATGTCTACATGATGGCAAATTATTCAATTACTATTTGTTAATTATTTTTGTTTCATCCTTTCCACATTTCATAATTCACTGAATAGTTCCGACTTTGACTGTCCAATTCATTATTTCTACTACTCAGTCAAGGTTGTCTTTCTAAATGTTGTTTCCTAGTTACCAAGAAACAGCTGAGGAAGTCACAGTAGACATAGTTGTCACAGAGAAATATTTTCTGACTTTCATTTTCCCATATGTTATCTTATCCAATCTGATGAGTGTGGGGTAGTAAGGTACCCATTGCCCAACTTCCCATTTTCCCTCCACTATAAAAAGTCTTTCTCACCTCTTTATGTGAGATAATTTGCCCCATTCCATTTCTCATGTCCTTCTGTACCCATTGTACTCCTTTTTCTCATCCCTTAATTATTTTTTAAAATTTAATTCCCTTGAATTCACCTTATTCTCATATCATCTGTATATGTATATTCTTTCTATCTGTACTGTCAGTGATATAATCTTTTAAAAGTTACCAGAATTATCCCCCTGTGTAGGAATATTAGCAGTTTTCCCTTCTTCTCTGTTTATGTTTCTTTTGAGTCTTGATATTGGAGGTTAAATTTTTGGTTTAATTCTGGTCTTCTTATGAAGTACCGAAATTCTTCTACTTCAATAAATGATCATTTCCCTCCATGATGTAGTAAGCTTAATTTTGTGGGTGAGCACTTCTTGGCTGTAGTCCTAGCTCCTTTGCCCTCTTGAATATAATGTTCCATTGCCCATGATCCTTTAATGTTGCAGCTGCCAGATCCTGTGTGATCCTGATGGTGACTCCCTAACATTTGAATTTTTCTTTCTGGCCACTTGTACTAATTTTTCCTTGATCTGATAGTTCTGAAAGTTGGCTATAATGTTCCTTGAAGTTTTTATTTTTCCTTGGAGTTATTATCTTTCCTGATGTAATTGGTGTATTCTTTCCATACTTATTCTCCCTTCTAGTTCCAGGACATCAGGTCAGTTTTCCTTGATAATTTTTTGGAAGATGATGTCTAGGTCTTCCTTTTGATTCCGGTTATCAGGTAGACCAAGGATTCTGATTTTGTCTTTCCTGGTTCTCTTTTCCAGGTCAGTTGTTTTTCCAGTGAGATATTTTACATTTTCTTCCTTTTTTTTTTCATTTTTTAAAACTTAATTGATTCTTGATGTCTCATAGAGTCATTAGATTCCACTTGCCCAATACCAACTTTTAAGGTATTGTTTTCCTCAATTAGCTTTTATACTTTCTTTTCCATTTGGCCAATTTTATACTTTTTTTAATGAGTTTTTTTCTTCATTGAATTTTTGTATTTCCTTTTCCGTTTGTCCAATTCTACTTTTTGAGCAGATTTTTAAACTGTTGACTCTTTTTCCATAATTTCCTTTTCATCTTTTGTGGAAGCCTGGAATGTGAATCCCAATTGTGCTAGGTATTTTTTTTTCTTTAATTCAGAATACATAGTTTCAAATCCCAATTCCTCCTGGACTGTTAAATATGTAAATTGTGGCAAATAACTTAACCTTTCTGGATGCTAGTTTTTTTAATATTTAAAATGAGGAAGTCGTGCTGGAAGACTTATAAAGGTGTTCCTTCCAGTTCTACATCTATAAGTCTGTCTTCTGCCTGTGATTCATTCTTTATAACATTGCAAGACTAATCATCCTTTTGTATAGATCTTATCATGTCACTTCCTTGTTCAAAAGTCTTCAGTAGCTCCCCATTGCCAGATGGATGGATATCAAACCATTCAAGATCTTCCACAGTTTGATGTTCCTAATACATTCACACTTGTGTTTTGCTATTGTACACACATGTTCTATGCTAAAGCCAAATTAGGCTGCTGTCTATCCCCTGAATATTTCCTGTGATTCCAAATTTGGAGTTGGTTGACATTATTTCCTGTTCCTAGAATGTTGTCCCATTACTTTTTAACATGCTAGGTTGCTGCATGTATTTTAATGCCCAATTTAAGTGTCAGTTCCTTCTTATAGCTTTTCTAGTGAAGATGGTAACAATGTTTTCTGGTGACATCTCTGGTACATTTATTAAAGATTCATTTCTATTATAGTTCTTTGTGCATTTCCTAAACCATAATTGACTGTAAGCTTCATGAGTGCAAGGACTTAATCTAAAGCAAACTTTATATTTGCCAGGACTATTAACATAGTTTTGTGCTCACAGCAGACATTTAATGATTATTAAATTGAGTTAAATTGAAGTTTATTAGATTATTTATTTTTCTTTTAAATGATCATAAATATTTCCCTATAATCTTACAGTTTTAATTACCCAATGAAACTTTATTCCCTAATAAAAAGTGTAAAATGAATCTTTTTCCTAACTATTTTCTAAATTATTATATAGTCCAATTTAGAAAACAGTGGTGGAAGTATCTAGCTACATCTGTACCTGTTTCATAAGTGTGCTATGAGACTACTAATGAATATTACTAGTTATTTGGGATAAGATGGGCACTACTTTATGGAAATTGGAAAAATTTTTGAAAGGAGGGATTATTTTATTTTTGTCCAGTGTTTAACATAGTGCTTTACCCAGAAGAAGCACTTATATTTTCCTTGAATTAAATCCAAACTATGAACTTTAAAAATATTAAGCAGCTATTTTTAAAGCAAGTTGAACACTCAGGGGAGACATTCAAGGTTTCCTCCTGACCCTGTTCCCTATGCTCTAGACTTCAAACCACAACTCCTCTACTGCTTTTTTTTGTTTAGTACAGCCTATTGTATCTACAGCCTCTTCATCTTGAAGTATCTCCCTGCAGAATGTCTACAGAATGTCTAGCCCCTGTCTCCCACTGATAAATTGCTCCTTGAATCTCTATTTTGTGGAGAGTTCCAAGCCAGTCTTCCTTTATTCCATTTTTTTTTGCCCTGTTCTTGACTCTCTGACTTTTACAACTCTGTCCCTCCTTAGTATCTTCATTATCTTTTCCACATCGTTACCCTTTTCAAATCCCTTTTGTGTGTTCTTTCATCATTAGAATGTTGTCTTTCTGAGGATAGGAACTATCTTTCTCTTTCCTCCCTCCCTTCCCTCCCTCCCTTCCTTCCTTCCTTCCTTCCTTCCTTCCTTCCTTCCTTCCTTCCTTCCTTCCTTCCTTCCTTCTTTCCTCTTCAGTGGCTCCCTAAGGCTTCTACCTTAATATCTATATCAACTACTTATCATTTAAATCTCTTCACAGCCTGACTTCAAATTATCTTTCTAGGCTAATTATATATAACATTGCCCCTTGTCCTAATATCTTTTGTTCTACAGGTAATGTGGAGGGCCAGGGTGGCAGCAGTTGACAAGATCACGATAGACCTTCGGGGAAACTGTTCTTGGAGACTGTGCTCATTATCATCTGGAATGGCTCTCCATGCCCCCCAGATGTTGATGTCTCCTTGAGATAAACAAGAGAATTACAGAAAACAAGGGATATGTAAAATAGATACCCCTAGGCTCAGGGTCTGATTTATAAGACAACATCACCCTGACTGATATAAACACTGGGACAGGAGAGGAGCAGAATGTCTCGTAGACTTGCAGATTCTGTCTATATAAACCCTAACCCTCGGATCAATAAACGGAATTGATCTATCTTTTCCCACTTCCCGGGACTCGTTTTTTCAACCACATCACCAAGCCGTGTAGGGACATGGGCCGTCTGCTACAAGGTAATATGGTCTGCTTGTTATTCAACACAACTTCTTTGTACCTTGGCACTGTCTGTGCCCTCCTATAACACTTTCCTTCCTCACTTTCCGATCTTGGAATCCTTAGCCCCCTCAGCACTCAGCTCAAATGCCACATTATTCAAGAAGCCTTTCTTCATTTCCTCGACTATTAGACTCATTCTCACTATCCAATCCCAATCACATCGAGTCTCTTCTGTCTCTATTAATGAGAGGGCACTGAAGACTCTTCTCTAGGAGCCCACATGCTCACCTGGGTGGTTTGCAGGTACTCTACTGAGACGGAAGAGTAGGATAATCCTTAGGAGTCTATTTCATTAACAGAAAACAATAAGCCACCTTTATCCCTTCATTCTGTCTCTATGTAGGGGGATACCAACTTCCTCTCAATGATTTGTGGGTATTTGAGAATCTACCTAATAAAAATGAACTCTGACAACCCAGATATTAATAAATAAGAATAACCAACCCTCTCCTTTTGATTTCACTGCGATTTACTTTGTCTTAGTCATGTGACTTTGAACTTGGGAACCAAAACAAATGCTTGAATCTTTTTTTTAAACTATATTTTCTCAGCATGCACATGATAGACAAAGATAGCATATAAGAAAACAATGAAAAAAACAACAGTGTGATATTTACCCAACAGCTGTATACTTGTAAAACTCTGAAAGTCCTTCCAGACATAGTATCAGTGTGGATTAAGGAATTAAAGAGAGATATATTTTGAGTCTGACTTTTTTTAGTGTTTCCTAATGCTATTCCCCTTTCATGGATAAAGGAATGCACATTTTTATCTCTGCTTCATAAATAAACTCTAGAGATAACTCTGATCCTTGGGCATCTCTGCTCTCAGAACTGTTTTCTTTTAGTCCTCTGAGCATAAGATGGATGTTTTGAGAGATGATTGAAAACTATAATAATTTGTAAACAAAATAGAAGACATTTTCTGATCTTATTCTTATACAAAACTCCTTCATAAGGAAACTCCCCCTAGAAATTCAAATTGGTACCTTTTGTACAACTTTGGGCATCCTAGAGAGTTGCCTAGATCACTGAGACTTTGAGTTGCTCCAAGTTACATGGACAATAAATGTTAGAGGTGGCACATGAATTGATGATATCTTGGCGCCATGAAGAGTATTCCACCCATTATACCAACTTGCTTCATTTAGGAAAATACTTTATCAAAAAAGAATTCTTGAAGAATATTATACTTCCCAATGAATTTGAGAGAGAGAGGCTGGAAAGGAAATGCTCCCATTTTAGCCTCGTTAGGAGCCAATTAATTTCACTCATAATCATGGTGATTAAAATCTAGGATGATTAAATCATATTTTTAGAGTTGAAAAGAACATTATCAGTCACTTGAGTCAACTTCTTATTTCACAGATGAAGAACCTAATGCAAGAACAGCACTGTTCACATAGGTATTTAAGTATGAGAGCTAGAATTTGAACTAAGGTCTTTTGAATTCAAATCCAGAATTCTTTACACTCTACTACACTAACGGGAAAAGACAAAAAAAAAAAGCTACTGAGAAGTGATTGGGAAAGAAAGGAAATAAAACTTAGGGGTAAAACAAAATATTTTTGGTTGGGGGATATGGTTGATAAATGGGTGCTGCTTGTGGAGCATAGACAAGAAAGGGAAAGAAAAGAATGGAGAAGTTTGGTTCCAAGCTAAAAGATAAATGCCATTAATAATGTAAACATTATAAAAGGGTTGTACTTTGGGGCGAGTTGATTAGTTCATTTTGATGTTTGACTTTATTTTGTTCATAACCACTAAAATTTGAGGATGTTATAACAAGTTAAAAAGTTCCTTGGCAGCTTGACAATATAAATAAACATGCTATTGTTATTTATCACTTATAACATGTTTATTTCTTTTTGTAGATTTTATTTTAAGCAAATTAGCCTTCAACAGTCACCCATAGTTTCTGGAACTGGTTGTATCTTTAACCTTTGCCATGGTTCATTTGAATTAGCCAAGTTCCTTGGGACATAGAAATAGAGATAAAAAGCTTGTGACTAATATTTTAATGAGCATATCATTTTAGTTTTCTAGCTTATAAAAATAATTTACTAGCTATTTTGGAGGTGGATGGATGAATATATGCGTGGCATAATAATTAATAAAGAAAAATAAAAGCTAAAGTTGTTGTGAAGCAAAGGCCTCAGAATGTGGTGCCGAAATCATCTTATATTTACTGATGATAACAGATTTCAAGACTGAGCCATCCAAAACAATTTACTACATCTGGGAGAGAAAATTCAATCTTCTTTAGTATAATGTTTTGAACTAAGCCTTTGTGTATGGTAAAATGTGAAAATCTTTACAAAAGTTGGTATTATTCAAAACTGCCTTCCTTGCAGAACATGTCATCTGGGTGCTTACAGTAGGATTCTGATTTTGCATTTTATTTTCTTCATTTGGGGTTCAGTCAGAGATGATGAAAGAACAGCTAGGTCAGCAATTTTGTTACTGCAGAACTTTGAAAGACTATTCAAATATGTACTCAGTCTCATTCGTGAAGAGATATTTGAGGGTTGTTAAGAAGATGTTTTTCACTTAACAATTTGATGCAATTAACCAGCTATGGGTTTGCATCCATCAGCAAATCACATATTTTTGTGATCTAGTTGGATGCCAACACGAAATTCTTCCATGAAACTCCTGGCTAAATAGGAGAGAGCTGATCTGAGCAATGAAAAGGTACAGATCCATCTCTGTGGAATTTTATTGCTATTTAAATTGGCTAGGCTAATATATACATTGCAAATTCACAAAGCTATTTTATTAAGCTGATCACATATCTCCCCAGGATTCAGATTTCTCGAGGCTTAATCCAGATAATCATATCAAAAAAATCTGACAAGAATTTTCAACTTGGCTTCAAAAATGTTCTAATTTCTTGAAAACTTACTTATTAAATATATTCTTTGTCAGTTATAGATGAACTTCTCCCATAAAGAAAAATGAGGCTATTAGATAGATTAATATATAAATATCCAGCTGAGTAGCACCATATATAATTCATAAGACTTATTTTAGCTCATCAGACCTTATCTTATCATATTGTTTTTTTTTAGATTTCCAATTCAATTGAACTAATATTTACTAAGCACACACTCCAGTTTTCAAAGATGCATATCCACATAGTTCCTGCCCTCAGGAAGTTTAGAATATGATAAGAAGGAAGCAACATGCATGCAAATAACTATAGATATAAGGTAGAATTTGATGAGATACTTCCTTATATATGAAACCACATCACACCTGAAGAAAATACTTCACATAGATACACGTTTCAAAACAGCGTTCTAAATTCTATCACAAATAGAGTAGAATTAACTATATAATGGAATCTTTTGTTAAATTCTGCCAAGGCAAATTATCATAGTAATCTCCTTCTTTCAAAAAGGTTTGCTGTATCATCTCACCAAGATATATCTAAATACTGTTCCCTCTTGAATACTGAATTCTAATCACCATACAAATCCCAGTTCTATTCCAATACAATAAATCTACTGCTAATCCAATTCATCTTAACCACTGAATTTTTCAAGCAACATTCTTTAAATTTCCTGTACAAAGGACATGACATCCATGCCTTCTGTCCCTCTCCACCCAGGACCATTCTTCCCAAACTGCTTATCTTACAGATGATGGGTGAGAGACACTCCTTGGTCAGCTGTGCTGCACCTACACCATCCTTCTAGTATTACTGATATCATGCTCACCCAGTTTTAGCTAGTCATCTACTGAATTCTAGGTTATTTACTTAAACTTTTAAGGTATATTTTTGTACTTTCTCAATTCTTATCCCTTGTTATTTGTTTTGCTCTATTAATTTTATTCTCATTTTCAGTATACTAATGAAATATTATCACCTATCTGAATTAATCCAATAGCATCCTGGCATGTAGTCTCACTTTTTTTTTTATTCCCAGTATTTAGCATAGTGATGGGACCATTTTAAGTGTTCTATATATTCTTATCGATTGACTTCCTTTCTAGCCTCTCTACTCTGTCCTTCATTTCACTCTCAGAATAATCTTTTTTAGTCATAAATCTGGTTGTATCCTTGCTAATGAGCCTCTTACAAGTGAGGTTGAATGAGAAGCAATAATGAAGGTTTAACCTGTCGCACTGAACTCCACTCAATAAATACATAACTTCGTTTAAGATGGGAGCATTTCTTGAGAACTATCAAGTGCATGTAATATAGGAGAAAATTGCCAAGCTAGGAAGAGTGATAACAGAAGGGAAGCTTGCTGCACTCCATAGGTTTAAGTTATCATTCATAGATGAGCCACATCCTCAAGTACTGAAAGAATTGAATATGTTACTTCTGGTTGCTATTCAAAGTGCTCTTTAAAAGGCCCCAGTGAATATGAATGCACCTGAAGGATCAGAGAAGAGCAAATGAAAAAAATGGATTTTGCAAACCATAAGCTGATAAGCTTGACTTTGATTCCAGATAATATTCTAGAATATAGAAAGGATGATTACCAAGTATCCACAAAAACAAAACAGTACAGAACAATGGCAATCAGATCATGAAGAGCCAATATGGTTTCAGCAAATACAAATTATATCTAATATAATTTCATTTTTAAACATATAAATAGAATAAATCTATACAATTTTTACTGCCCTATTATAATGAAAGAGCTCATTTTAAGCCTATTGGACAATGAAATGGCTTTTGAAGTTCATTTGGAAGTTGATTTTATGTGTAAAAAAGTTACAAGTTTATGATATGAGTCCCCAGGTAGGGAAGTTCTTAACATTTAGTTTGGGTTGGCCAGTTAGCTGAACTACATTTATATAAATATCTAGTTAATGTTTGGCATCTTTAAGGGCCACTAGGTGATGGAGTGGTTAGAACACCAGGTCTAGTGTCAAAAAGACTTGAGTTTAAATAAGATCTTAGATATTTGCTGGCTTATGAACCTGAGCAAATCACTTAAACTGTTTGCTTTAGTTTCTTCATCTGTGAATTGGGGTAATAGTTGTACCTATCTCCCAGTGTTGTGAGGACAAAATAAGGTAACGATTTATAAGTGCGAATTACAATTTTTGACACATAGTAAATATTATGGAAATGCTAGTTATTGTTTTTGTTGTTGAGGGAAAATTCAATTCACTGGAAATGCTAAGGTAACATAACCTAGGACTGGTCTGATTTATTTTTCTAGGACTTTTCTTTATTAGTAGAGAGTCAACATTTCATGCCCAAGTAAGGAATGGAGTTGATTCCAGAGCTTGGGAGAAGAGAGATGATCATCTTTTTAAAAAAAAAATGTTCATTTATTTTTAGTTTTCAATACTTCTTTTTATAAGATTTTGAGTTCTAAATCCTCTCCCCCTCCCTCCTCTCCTCCCACCAAGCATGCAATCTGATATAGGCTATATGTGTATAATCATGTTAAGCATATGTCCACATTAGTCATGTTATGAAAGAAGAATAAGAACAAAAGGGAAAATCCATGAGAAAGAAAATGCAACAATAACAACAAAAGAGAAATATTGGACTTCAATCTGAATGTAGACTCCACAGTTGTTTCTCTGGATGTGGATAGCATTTTCTATCATGAGTCTTTTGGAACTGTCATATATCATTGTATGTATAGGGGCAGCTAGGTGGTGCAGTGAATAGAGCACCAGTGCAGGAGTCAGGAGGACCTGAGTTCACATCTCACCTCAGACATTTGACACTCACTAGCCGTGTGACCTTGGGCAAGTCACTTAACACCAATTGCCTCATCCTGGGTCATCTCCAGCCATCCTGAGGACTATCTGGTCTCTGGATTCAGATGGCTGTGGGGGAGAAGTGAGGCTGGTAACCTGCACAGCCCTCCCTCACTCAAAACAAAGTCAAGTGCAAATCATGTCATTATTCTCTGATGGCATGGTCTTCTCTGGCAACAAAGGACGAACACATATCATTGCATTGCTGAAAAATGCTAAGGCTATCAAGCTGGTCATTGTACAATGTTGGGTGTACAGTGTTCTCCTGGTTCTGCTCACTGCACTCAGCATCAGTTCATGTAAGACTTTTCAAGATTTTCTGAAGTCTATCTGCTCATCATTTCTTATGGAACAATAATATTCCATTGCATTCATGTACCGCAACTTGTTCAACCATTCCCCAATTGATGGACATTCCCATAATTTCCAATATTTTGCCATCATGAAAAGAGCTGGTATAAATAGTTTTGTACATGTGGGTCCTTTCCCTTTTTAATGATCTCTTTGGGATGCAGACCTACTAGTGTTGTTGCTGGGTCAAAGGGTATGCACAATTTTATAGCCCTTTGGGCATAGTTTCAAGTTGTTATCCAGAATGGTTGGATCAATTCATAACTATACCAACATTAATGTTCCAGTTGGCCCACATTTTCTCCAACATTTATGATATTCTTATTAGGTCATGTTAGTCTGATTAGATGTGATGTAGTATTTCAGAGGCATTTTGATTTGCATTTCTCTAATCAGTAGTGATTTAGAGAATTTTTTTATATGACTATAGATAGCTTTAATTTCTTCTGCCTGTTCATAGGCTTTGACCATCTATCAATTGGGGAATGACTTGTATTCTTATAAATTTGACTCAGTTCTCTTTAGAAATGAGACCTTTATTAGAGACATTGACTGTAAAAATTGTTTTCCAGCTTTCTGCTTCCCTTCTATTCTTGGTTACATTGGCTTTGTGCAAAAAGTCTTGTTAATTTAATGTTATCAAAATTATACATTTTGCATTTTATAATGTGCTCTATCTCTTATTTGTTCATAAATTCTTCCCTTCTCCATAGATCTGACAATTAAACTATTCCTCACAAGAGATGATCATCTTGTTTCTGGCTTTGAGAAAAGACAGATGCAGTTTCAGGTTCTCTTCATATAGAGAGAGGCCTATGGAGAGAGAGAAATACTTTGTGAATGCTCTCACATGTAAATGAATTGGCATTTCTATATGTCCCTGATTTCTAGCTTGCCAACTCTAGATATTTTTGGGAATTTCTCATTGGGTGAGATTAAGTATTATCTCTTTTTGTTGTGCTGAGTTATCTTTTTTCTCAGTTGGAGATTTTTACATTTACCATGTGCAGTTTCTAGTATTTAATCCATATAACTTCTCTTATTTCTGTTTTCTAATAGCTTGGATAAATGGTTTTATTGTTCCTTGATATTTACGATGGTCTTTGGGTAGGTAGGAAAATTTTGGTAGAAAAACAGTCAAGTCTTCAGCTATCACTGAGGGGACACTCCTTGCCCATTAAGAAATAGATAGTAGAAAAACAACTTGAACCTAAAAATATTTTCCCTTAGAGTAGTAGTATGGGGAAGGCACAAAGATAGACATAATTCTAGTCCATTAGCCCTTATCTTATGAACATAGAGTAGGGCAGCCTCCAGGCCCCAAACCACTATTCCACTGCAAGAATGAAGCAAAATATTCTTTGGAGAGGGGCAGAAAAATATTCTAAATATATTTATTTATACTTCTCAGTGAGTCACATTTAGATATGTGGACATGCATGTAATACATATAGACAAAATACTTTCCACCTCCAGTAATAAACAAATTGTAGAGGATGTACATTGCTTATATCATAGTAATATAACTATATAGTTATACAATACTAACACAATAGGGGGATGGGCTGACCTTTCCCTAGGACTTCCTTGAGCACAGTTCCTCTGCAAGATTCCTGTAAAGCTTACTAGCAACCCTCCACAATACTTCCCTTCTCTGCCACAGTACAGTCCTACCTTTGTTCGTTACAGATGTGATAGAGTGCCACACTTGCTCCAACACCATGAATGAATATTTTCTTAACTTGATAATTTATAGAAAACTTCTGGGGTATGTCCAAGTTTCCTTGGCTAATGTGAAATGATTCTTGTGCAACATCATTCCAGTAAAAAAGACTTTTTAAGGCCTATAATTTAACTTGATTGATTGACATCTTATCCCTTGTCACTTAGTAAGCATGGAAGTGAGGTAGAATAAATCAATTTCTCCAAATGTATGTATAATTGATCTTGATTTTACTAATCAATTGGCATAGTCTCTTCTGTTTGTCTTATGGAAAAGATTCAGGGATATGAGCTAGAAAATAGTATATATGGCAAATTGAAAATCGAATAAATGGCTCAATCTGAAGAATACTTAGTAATAGTTTAAATTCCATTTTGAAAGATATTCTTGGCCTGTAGCACTTAACATTTTCAAATTGTATGAATAAAGACATTGATGAAATGATCAATATTGTTCATATTGTTAATGGAATAGCATGCTTATTGCTGTTTTTCTCATACAGAAATCCCTCTCCACTTTCTGGGCATTTTCCCTGGCTAACTCCCATTCTCTCCCTTCTCATCTCTTCCTCCTAAATTTGTTGATTTCCTTCAAGTTCCAGCTAAAATGTCACATTCTACAAGATGTCTTTTCCAGTCCTCGAGATTAGTGCCTTTCCTCTGAGATTATTTCTAATTTATCACATATATCATTTTTTGCATGTTGTTTGTCCCATTAGATTGTAAACTCATTAAGGGTAAGGAAATTTTGGGGACACTCCCACTGCCTGGCACATAGTAATTTATAAAATCTTGTTGACTTGACTTGTTAAATTTATTAACTCTTCAAAATTGGAAAGAATAACTAATACATAGAATGACATAGTCTGGATCCCCAAAAGTTTCAAAATATTTGGTCAAGTAATGAAAATTTAGTATAATTTCTTGTAAATTTTCAAATTTAGTATATACATATACATACGTGTGGTGTATATGTATACATACATACATGTCTTTCTGTGTGTCTATATGTATAATACGAACAAGATGGGGGAGATATAACTAGATATAGCTAGTCATCTGAAAAAAATCTGGGCGTTTTAGTGAACTGAAAATTCAACGTCAATATTAATCACATGGCAGTTAAAAAAGTAACGTGTTCTCTGGTTATAAAAAATTAGTTATTTTATTCCGAATTAGGAAGGTGTTATATATGTTTATATATACTACACTGGGTAAAAAGTATCATAGAGAAAATAAAATTAAAACATTTTTATTCCACCAAAGATTGATCTGACAGAATAAAGATAGTAATATATATATATATATAAATGATAGTTGTTGGAGAGGTTGTGGGAAGAGCTAATGCTCTTATTAATGTCCTGTTAAAATGCTGAAAGTTGAAGCCTTCCTATAACTCCTAGTTGTCAGTGTTTCTTATGTCCTAAAATTATATTTACTCATTTCTAAATATACTATTTTTCTGCAGTGAAAGGTAAGTTCTCAGAGGCTTTATTTTGTTGTAACATAATGCCTTGCATATAGCAGATATTTAATATATATATGTTAAATTGATTTGGCTCATTGCAAGAAATTTCATTGGGAGTTTAAACTAGAAGGTCATCACCATATATTGGACCTTTTTAGACTCAGAATTAGCACCCCTCTTGTTTCTTGATCCCACCATAGACATCTCCCTAATGAAGGATATCTCTCAAATCAGGGAGTGATCAAGTAGTGACTGGGACCTAGGATAGTATTTTTTTCATAATTTGAAAAAACATATTATGATTTTTCTATTTATATATTTTTGACTAGCAGATGTGGCATAACAGTGATATGGAATCAGTCAGATCATCTTTCTTCCAGTCTTCCACTCACTTAAGAAGGCTTAGGCAAAGCATTTAAACATATATATGTATGTATACACACACATAAACATATATATGTTTATTTTTTTTCATTTAAAAATGGAATTAAACCAGATATACTATAGAGACTCTTCATTCAAGTTCAAATATTTCATGACTATTTGAGAAATAACATTTTAAATTGTTGCCCATTCTATGTAAGAATCAAAGGAAGTACTCCTTTCCAGAATTGGACAAATCACAATATTTATACTCTATTTTAATGCATCATGATATTTTCTATAGATGGACATTGTATTTTATTATTTAACTTATTAATATAAAAATTAAAAGTTATCACTATTATTATATCCCAATTAATATTAAATGGTTTAAATGAAATTATAAATGTAGATAATTCCAAACTTTAATGTGTTTTATAGTTGTTAGTTATTAATTTATATTTAGTCTACCAAGCTAGAACTTTTCTATTTAGAGCTAAGGATCTATCTAACATGTTAACTTGATACATGAGGAAACTTAAGATCAGATGAGAGTAAGTGACTTGCCAAAAGTCAAATAGTCAGTAACAGAGGAAATTTATACCTAAGTCCTCTATCTCTGAGTCCAGCTATCTTTTTAATACATCACAGTGTTTTAAATTATACTTATCATGTTCATTAGGTTATGTTTCTGCTAATTTTAATTCCTCATAACTACAGTCCATTGTATTATAGTGATAACACTTATCACATGGACCAGTTAGAAAATAACGAAGTGAACATGCAGACCAGTTTTATTTTCATGCTATTTTCCTTGTTATACTGAATGTTACCTGCTTTCCAAAAGGTAAATGATGTCTCAGAATGAGGACAGTGTATCTTTAAGCATCTAAAATTCAAGGCAAGGAAGATGAAAATCACTTACTCTAAAACTCTAAAGAGTGAGACAATTTTGGTTAGTATTTCTTATTTTTGATAATACCAGTGTTTACGCAGTGCCTGGTACATAGTGGCTTAATACTTAATACATTAAGTAAATAAATAAAAATACTTAATATGTACTTAATAAATTTTGATTGATGAAGTTCATTTCAAAGTGTAACCGA
Source organism: Potorous gilbertii (assembly GCA_028658325.1). Lineage (NCBI taxonomy): Eukaryota > Metazoa > Chordata > Mammalia > Diprotodontia > Potoroidae > Potorous > Potorous gilbertii. Next base: position 621,546,428 of record CM053770.1, on the reverse strand, counting down.
ATAGTTATAAAAACCATCTACTAGTTTTGAACAGCCTTCTCAATGGTAAACTCCAGAAGTCCTTTGAATGAGTTCCTAGTCCCTCCTATAAGAGGAAGTTCAGTCCAGAGCTAGAATAGACTTTGGGAATCACTCAATTCAACCCCCTCATTTTACAGATGAGGAAACTATAACACTGAGAGGTAAATGACTTGTTCTGGGTAACAAAAATGGTGATAGAATTAAGATTTAAACTCAGTTTCCCTTTGACTGTAAATTGAGCATTTTTTCCTACCTCATCACATTGCAAAGTGCAAACTTTTCCATTATATATTCATAACCTTTCACCACTGACACATAGAAGACTGGTATAATTGTGCAATTAAGATGTACTAGACATTTTTTAGAAGGAAAATCTGCTCAATTTAAGATTTTCATAAATAATGCAATGTTAAAATTGCCCCTGTGGCTTTCTCTTGAATTACTTTATGTTAAATAAGAGTAGGACCTTTGCTTTGCCAACTCACTTCCCTGTCTTAGAGTCTCTCTTTCTTCATATTCATTGAATTGGCACTCACTACAAGGCAGCAATATAAATTAACATAACATTTTAATATTAAAATAGCATCTACATATGCATTTGCCACTAATATTTATAGGTTTTTCAGATTTAGTTAGTGTTTTAAAGTAACATTTCTAGAAAGATGACTGAATTGTTGAAAACGTACAGATGGAAACATCAAATCAATATAGTCATTTTTCAGTCATGTCTAATTCTTCAGGATCCAATTGGAGTTTTCTTGGCAAAAATACTGGACTAATTTACCATTTCCTATTCCAGATCATTTTATAGATAAGAAAATGAGGCACACAGAGTTAAGTGACTTACCTATGGTAACACAGTTGGTAAGTGTTCGAGGCCAGATTTGAACTCAAGTCTTCCTCACTTCACAGCTGGCACAAGATCCACTCTCCTACTTGGCTGCTCCATAATCAAATCAATACCTAGTATATGAAGAGAAGTTATTTTTAGTAACATTGAGTTGATTTTTTTCAGCTGAACTGATAGAAAGAATTGCTAACCTTGGAGTTGGGAGATATAGATTCCTATCCAAGCTGTCTATCTTGTCAAAAAGAATGTCCAAAGATAATGCCAGAAGTTCTTTTAGTCCTTTGTGAGATGGTTCCTGTGATCATAGACCTCTGAACTCAAAAAGAACAACTACGTGCCCTCTTACCATATTATCATGAGATAGTATAGGGTTGAATTCTGGAAGACCTAGGCTCAAGTCTCGCCTCTGACAGTTACTATGTTTGACCACGAACCCATTCCTTAACCTAAGATTTAGTTTCCTCATCTGTAAAAATGGAAATTGTAATACTTGAAATACCTACTTCACAAGGCTATTTTGAGGCTCCCATTAGAAAATGTACCCAAAAAACTTTGCAAGCTTGAAAGTTTTTTTTTTTTTATTTTTGTCAAGGATGATCTTAGACTCTGTGGTGTTGGTGAGAAAGGAGTTATCACATTTCTCCTTTCTTGATATGAATAATCATTGAAGAACAAACCCCCATTTCAGTGTTAAATGGGCAGTCTCATCTAATTCTAGTCTTTTGTTTTACTGTATAACACATGCAAGATACCCATAAGATAACTCATAGTCTTAAAATTAAGGATAAATTATAATATTAGAAAATCTTTGAAACTAGTGCATTTGAAAAATTAGAAAATCTTTCTTCCCCAGAAGCACAGTAAACTTTACTTCCCCACCTCCCTCAATCCCAGCTCTCCAAGCCAGCCATTAATCAATTGTGAATCCAGCATAATAATGTTATTTGTATTTTATGAATACCTGTGGGAAATGGTTAATATTCAAAAGACTATTATCATTGGATTTTGTTTGCACATTAACTCCTAAGAAAATACACTTCTCTACATGATTACTAATATTTCTCCCTGAGAAAATTCTCAGACAGCCTGATGGCTCAATGACTAGAATGTTGGACCTTGAGTCCAAAAGACCTGAGTTCAAATCTACCCTCAGTCACTTACTAGCTGTTTGACACTGGACAAGTCATTTCACCTGTGACTCAGTTTCCTCAACTTTAAAATGTAGATCATAGTTATGCCTTCTGCCTCAGAGAATTAAATAAGATGTTCCTGTTCTTAGCACAGTGCCTGACACATAGTAGGTACTACATAAATGTATCTTTACATTCTGCCCCCCAAGCTTTTAACAAGTGAAATCATTTATTAATTATTTATTATATATTATTTATTTAATTTAATAATATATTATTATATATTATATATTATTTATTAATTATTAAATTATGATAAAGTACGTTTTAATACCATGGCAGTTGACCTCATGGTGTTATAGAATCTCATGTCTGGAAAGGTTTCCATTCATTCTGCCCAATTTATCCTGCAAAAGGAATCCATCCTACAAAATCTCCAGTAAGCTTCAGTATATAGTCCTCCCAACAAAGGAGAATTCACTATAACCCAAGGCATGTTGTTCCACTTTTGGACAGTTCTGACCTTTAAAGAATGTTTCATTCTATGGGGAAAAAAAGTCACTAAAACTTCTGGCCTCTCAGGTTAAGAAAAATAAATTTAATTCATTTTTTTCACCTGAAAGCCTTTCAAATATTTGAAGACAGCTGTCATGACCCCAGTAACCTTTCTTTTCTCCAGGCAACCATATGGAGTTCCTTTATTTGATTCTTATATGTTATGAGGACATGAGTCTCTGGAAATGCTTTAGGTTGTCAAAATAATTGCTTAAATACTGTGCTTTGTGTGATCACAATACTCTAGCTGTGGTCTGAGCAGGGCAGTGTAATCTGACTCAATTAAATTCAGGGAGTCTACTATAATCAAGGAAACAATGAATTCCCTCAGGGAGATGACATTCAAGAAAGGGTATACAACATGAACCCAGATAAACAAAGTACAAACAAAAGGAAGGATAATCCAATAGCAAGGAGAGAGATCGCAGGAGGTTTCAGAGAAGGGACATCTGAGTCAATCCTTGAAGGATACTAAGCATGGAATAGAATGGAGGCAATTACTGGTCTTCTTGTGTGATTTTCTACCGTATTTGTAAGAAATTAATATTAGAAATATGATTTTGCCTTTTTTTTCCTGAACCTGTGATATTTGAACAGTATTGTAGTTAAATACAGATATTTAAATTATTTTCTGACTCTAGTATCTTTAGAAGTGAGAAGACAGGCAAGGTGAATATATATCTCCTGAAATACTTAGCTTGATATTATGGATTGGTCATTATATTTTTAGTCAGAAAATTTAGATTCAAATTCCACTTCTGATCATTTCTCCTCAATTCACCTTATCATTTCTGGGTCTCAGTTTCCTTCTCAGTAGAAGGAAAGAATTGGCAGAATTTGACGTCCCTTCCACCTCAAGATCAGTGTTCTTCTCATTCTAAAACAATCTTAAGGAGTGGTATACTGGCAATCACTCTGGATTTTAAGATAAAAAAGAAGCATCTAGGTGATGTCAAGGATAGAACACTAGCCTTGGAGTCACAGGAACCTGAGGTCAAATCTGGCCTCAGATACTTGACTCTTACTAGCTGTATGACCTTGGGTAAGTCACTTAATTCTGATTGCCTCAACAATAACAACAAAATTCCAGTTCTGATATTACTAACTGGGTGACTGAGTAAATTGCCTATTGGTACCTGACAAATAGTAGGTACTTAATTAATATCTTCTAAATGATTGATTGATTCTCTTAGAATTAGGCTTTATCATCTTTAAAACAAAGGATTTGGTCTAGATCAGGGGTTGACAATCTATGCCAATATGGTCCATATGTTAGTTGGCCTACACCATAATTCAAAAAGTGTTCTTAGCTTACAGGCTATAAAAAAGCAGGCAGCAGGCCAGATTTGGCATGTGGGCCACAATTTGTAAAGTCCTGACCCAGATGATCTCGGATCCATTTCATCTCTAAATCTTAAGTGGTGTCAGTAGTTTACTACTTGGGTGTAAGCAAGTGTACCATTGGCCCTTCTATCCTGCTGGGTCTTATGAAGCAGATCTACCTCATTGAACACATCCAACACTTCCCCAACTCTGTAAATTTTCTTATAGTTCTCACTACATCTAGAATGCCTATATTTCCTTAAACTATCTGTACTACTAAAATTCTGCCCATCTTTTAGCAACTTAAATTCTACCTTCCTTTTTTCATAAAGCCTTCTCCAGTGTAAAGGCATTGATTTTTCTTTTGAATTTTATAGCACCTTATTCTAATATAGTCATGTTGCATATTGTAGCCATTTTAGAAGAATGTCATTTTTGTGAGGGCAGAGAGTCTTGCTTTTATATGTATGTCCCTAGAATCTATCACAATACCTTACATGTAATAGATATTTAATAAGCATTTATTGAATTGAATCACATTGAGTAAATTAGTTGTACCCAAATATACACCCCTTCTTTCTCCCTCAATAAACTGCAAATTCTTTGAGAACAGGGACAATATCTTCTTCATCTTTGATGAAGGACAGTGTTTTACATATAAAAGGAACTTGCAAATGGTGGTGCTGCTTGTTTTTTGATTATATCTATCATAAAAACCCAAATAGTTAGAAATACACAATCTTGCCCAGTTTTATACTCTTGCTTTAAAAATTATATCTTAAGAGAGAAATAATCACTATTATATATTTTCTATATTTATTGTATTGTGAAAGATAAATAACATTTTATTTTATGAAGATAAATCCTTTGATTTAGCTTAACAAGATGTAAAATATCCTTTTAGATCTTGCTCAATAAATAACTAAATCTCATCTTTCCCTCTCAGAACTTATATATGTGGAAACCTATAGTAAATAACATATACTGAACAATAATAGTTACAAAATCAGTATCTTGGAAAAATATTCTCCTCTCATGCTTCTCTTAATAATGTTGAGCAACAAACCTATAAAGAATACTTTCTTTATTCTCCATAGAATTCTCTAAATCAGAATACTTTCATTACAACCAAGGAAAAAGGCAAAATAGTAGGAAAAATGAAAATTCTCCTTTATTTTACTTTTTTCAAACTAAAAATCATGTGATTGAGCAGTTTTAAAATACTGGGTGCTTGGTCCCTTACAGTCTAATTGTCTTTTTCTCCTCCATATTACGAACATCCATGTATATTTAGATCAACTGCAATATTTTTTCTGAATAAGCAATGCTAGTTAATTTCAAACTCCCCCTAATGGTCGGTGCCTAGAGAGGCTTAAGGAATGTTAAAGTAGGCAGCCTAAATTGTTATCTTATCTTATAGAATATAAAATCTTGATCGTTCATAGTTATTTATTATTAACAATGCATAATAGCAAGCAACAAATCTGAAAATATACAGTTCATTTTAAAAATAGGGATAGACCATTATGAAGTAAAACATGTTTTCCTTTTTCTTGTGAGATCAAAATGCATAAACATTCACTTAAAATAATATCAGTCAACATAGAAAAGCTAAAAAATGATTTACAAATCCCACCTATTTAGTTATAGCCAATAAAATATTCAGATTATATAAAATAAAGTTTTCAAATCTTAAAGTTTCAGAGGAAGTCCTGAGCCTATATTCTGAAGTCTCACAATACAGTGCAGATTTGGAGAGAGAAAATGTTCTTATGTATAATTTAATGCGAAGTCAAGGTAGTAGCAAATTCTACAGTGAGTTTCAATAAGAGGCTTAGGCATAAAGGCAGATGGATCAAATTGGGTCATGTTAGACAGAAGAAACACAGGTGTACTTCTGCTACACCAAGCAGAGAAAACCAGATAGCAATACTGCTGCTATTCTGTGCTAACACATTACTACTTTTGAGAGGGAAGAACTTGAAATCTTTCAGGATGCTTTTTTCCAGGGTGATTATTCTTCCTAAATGCTAAGCAAAACTGATCTCAATCCTAGACCCTGTCTCTTTCCTAGCTGTGTACTCTAAAGAAGGGGATTGGACTAGATGACTTCTATTGACAAAAAGTAAGCATTGCTTTTTAGCCTTGCTTGGATGACTGCCAAGATAAAAGAGATGATCACTTAGATGAGAAAAAAAGACATGTGGAAAAATATGGCAAAAATGTACTACCAAGAATAGGAATACCAAGGATGTGTGGCAGATCATTAACAAACTAGAAGTTGGTAAGATAAAAAAAAAAAAACTTGGGAGACAATAATGAAAGGTTAACAAAATACATAAAGGAGAAAAAGTCAGCTGAATAAAAGAGTTCATTTAATAATGCTACAGCAAAAGATTTTCTCAGGGACAGTAGGGAAAATTTAGTGGCTCCTTTGCCTCAGTCTTTCCAAATAATTCTGTTGGGACAATCACTTTCCCATTTTTTTTTTTTGAGAAATGCAGTCAGAGATATAAGGTAAATTATAGGTAAGTGCAAAGGATTTCTTAAACTTAACTGACAATGTAGATCTATTCTGTCACCAGTATTGTATAATATCCACCTAGAAGTATTGTATAAACTTCGAGTAGTGAAAAATTATAAAACTACTAGTTAAAATATGAAACTTGAAATGTCTTGAAGACTGGTTCACTAACTCCTTGTGATAGATTGAATTCCACTCCATAAAGCCATGCTTTTACTTTTGAGAGGTAGAGAGAAACACAGAATAAGAATGACAGTCAGGTGTCTGGAAAATCTCCTGCTCAATCCAAAATAGGCAAATTCATGAAAATGACTTCTAAATATTGAGAATAATTTTATCTAATAGTAACTAAAGATACAGACACAAAAGCTTTCTTGAAAAGAAGATTGGATTATATTACAAAACTGACAGTATCTTTCCAGTGGTATCAATGGACTTATATGAAGTGAAGTAATGAATACAATGAAGATCTACACCATGGTAAAGTGAAAAGGGAAGGGGAGAAAACAGTTGGAAATCTGCTCAGATCATTGATTTAACAGAGCAATAATGAAAGTAAGAGAAAGTCTGTCCCTCCTGTGACTTCTAACCTGACCAAACCAAGGGCAGAGTTCAAAATCCAACTACCTGAAAAGAAAGGAGAAGGAGGGAAAGACAAAGAGAGGGAAGTGGAAGAAGAGGAGGAGAGAGAAAGAGAGGGAAGAGAGAGAGAACATGAACAGAAAAATAGACACAGAGACAGATAGACATAAAGAAAAAAAAGGCAGAAACAGAGACAGATGGAGACGGAGAGAAATACTTGGAACACTATGAAGATAAATAACTTATTATTGATCAAACATGGATGCCAGAAACTGGCCTTGAACCCATATCTTCCTGATTATAAGGCTGATTTTCCATTTATGACACAATTCTTTCTCCTACTAACAGTCAAAGAAAGAAATGAGAACATGACCTGTTCTTTATGTGCCTAAAGTAATAATATTTATCTAACTACATGCTGACACATTATCTCTTTAATAACCCATCCTAGAATTTTGACAGGTGTGGATATTAAGTACACTGCTCTACAAAATCCATATTCTAACTTTTTCTTTTTACATTTTCACCTTAGTCATGTTGGATAGAAGAATTAAAGTGAGTGGGAGAAAACATGAAAACAAAACAAATCATAACACAAAAGAAAGCATCATTCTGTGATCCAATTCCATGGTTCTTTCTCTGGAGGTGGAACGCATTTTACCTCAAGAGTCCATTGGGAATTTTTACATCCTTGCATTGCTATGAAGGGCTAAGTCTACTAGAAAAATTCCTTTCATGCTGTGGTTGTTGCTGTATACAAAGGTTTTCTGGTTCTTCTCCTTTCACTCAGCATAAGTTCATTTAAGTCCTTCCAGGCCTTTCTGTAGTCTTCCTGTTCATCACTTCTTATAACACAATAGTGTTCCATTGCATTTATAACTTGTTCAGACATTACAAAATTGATGGGCATCCTCTTGATGTCCAGTTCTTGGCCACCACAAAGAGGTACTTATAAACATTTTTGTACATGTGGACTCTTTCCCATTTTTATGATCTCTTTGGGATATAGTCCTAAAAGCCATATTGCTAGGTCAAAGGATATACGCATTTTTGTAGCCCTTTGAGCATAGTTCCAAATTGCCTCCAGAATGGTTGGATCAACTCACAATTCCACCAACAATGAATTAGTGTTCCAACTTTCTCACATCTTCTCCAACATTTATCATCTTCTTGTTTTGTCATGTTAGCCAGTCTGATAGATGTGATGTGGTACCTCAGAGTTGTTTTGATTTGCATCTCTCTGATCAGTAGTGATTTAGAACATTTTTTTCATATGGCTAAGGATAGCTTTAACTTCTTCCTCTGAAAACTGCCTGTTCATATCCTTTGACCATTTATCAATTGGAGAATGACTTGTATTCTTTACATTTGACTCAATTCTCTGTATATTTTCGAAATGCTGCCTTCTTTTTCCAGACTTGAGAATGTACCTACGCTTGTGTCATCTCTTTCATTTTCTGCATTTTCTCTCATATTAATAACTGCCAGGTTTGTCATTATACTGTCAATTTCTTTAGTACAGAATGTGGAATGTAACTCAATTTACCCAGATAATATTTATATTTATAGGAGCAATGTGTTTTCTTACCACCTTCTCTTGGGTATCTTTTAATGAGACCTAGGGTCATACTTGCTTATTTAGCTACCATCTCACTGTTGAATAATTTGCAATATGCAATTCACTAAATTCCCTATATCTTTTCAGATGGATTGGTATCTACCCACTATTCTCCCATCATGTGTTTTCAAAGTTGATTTATTTAATCCAAGTTAATTTACTTAGTCCAAATTTAACATTTCACAACTTTCACTATGGATTTTCCTTTTCTTACCTTAGCCTTATTTTCTAGCCTGTTAAGATTTTTCTGTGTCACAACTCTGTCACTCCTAGTGTTAGCTACTCCTCCAAATTTTGATACATTTTATTCATTCCTTTATCCAAAGCACTGATAGAGAAATGTTAAACAACACATAATCTTTGCCAAATCTCTAATCAGGAAAATATTAAACTATTAAGACAGCTATTTGAGCCCATTCATTCAACTTACTCTCAATGCAGATATCTATTAATATATCATCTCCATATCTCTATTTTATCTGTAGACCTAAAATAACATGCCTAAAATTCTTGTCTAAGGTTTCATAAACCTTAATTTGAAATGAAAATTAAGTTAGCCAGCTATTATCTGTTTTGAGGGAAGCCTGGTTGGTTGTTTCCTCAAATCAAGGGTAAACATTAAGTGATGTATGGTTTTACTCTCCATATATTGAAAGAATCTTGAGATGAACTATTAACGTGTTTTCAGACTTTGCATCATTTTTTTAAGTGAGTGATGCTTCAACACTTAGCACAACGTTTCCTGTTATTGTTATGGAGTTTTCCTTAGATGATTCCTAAATTTGTTTCTTTGCAACTTCTATTCATTGCTTCTAGGGGCAAAGGGAAACATAATCTCTCTTTCACATGACAGTCTTTCACATATTTAAGGACACTTCTTGTTTATTTCTGAGTCTTCTTTAGTGGACCAAGAATTGAAGACATTCAGGTGGTTTCGACTTGGGATGGTCAGCATTTTGAATTCCTTCCTCAGGGCTCTTCTCACATCTCAACATACTTTGTAAAATTGCAAATAATAGACTAGATATCATGTGACTTGTAAACATTTGAGACTAATGCTTGCCTAATAGGGGTGCTCTTTTTAAATAAATAAATGCCTCTTTTTAAGAAGCCTAACTTCAAATTAGCTATAAGTGTTAAACATTACCTACTCATTGTGGAAACCTCTAAATGCCTCTAAATGTCTTTTCCAACTTCATTACCCTCTTGGTACCTTTTGCCTATTGTTTCAGATTCTACACTATGACACCAATCAAAGTAAGTCTAATAGCTCTCTTGCATCAGAACCTTTCATATATTTAAGGACAGGTAACTTTCTCCTAGGAAGGATTATTTTCTTTAGGTTAAATATAGCCAATTCTTTTTTCCTTATATTTTTTCCCAGCCAGTACTGTCTACTGATCCTGGAATGTCCCAGTTTCCAATTTCATCACTATCCTTGTTCCCCTCCTCTAGAGTGCTCCAGCTTGTCAATATCCTTCTTCTGATAAGGTGAGAACAGAATGTCTGATTCCAGATTTTATGTCTAGGACAGAAAAAAATGTATAACTCTAGTATCCTTTATCCTTGAATCAATTCTCCTATAAATGTAGCCTAAAAGTGCATTAAATATTAACTTTTACCATACATTATAGACTCATTTTATGGTATACTAAAATTCCCAGGTCTTTTTTTTTATGGACTGTCATCTAGCCATGTCTTCTTCATGTTATACTATGCAGTCCATTTTGAAAAACATCAACACAGGACTTTTGTGTATCAGCAAAATTATAGAACTGGGATTCAATATAAGACTAGTTCAGATTCTACCCCCAGCAAATTCTCTTGTCACTTGGATTCAAGTTTTGCCCCTGAGATGTATATGCCATATGACACTGTGAAGCTACCTCACCCTTTTATTTCATTGATCACAAAGCAAATGCTTTGTTGCTAATCTACATGGTTAGAGAAAGTTTATTCCTAGAGGTGGACTATACTACATGAAATAAGAGAATGGTTGTTTACCCATCAAATTGGATATATATACATGTACACATATGTGTATGTACACACATGCATTAATACAAAGGCATGTTGTTAATAAGAATGTATGTATATTTGCACTAAAGCCTATACATGGACATACATACATATTCATATATATGATGGGGTTTTTAAGTAAAATAAATGGTATATTTTAGAAATACAGTAATGTAAATTATACACTGTATACATATACAAACACATAAGAAACAGAGGACTGGATCTATAGTCAAGAAGACCTGAGTTCAAATCAAGCCTCATGTACTTCTAAACTGTGTGACCTGGGAAAAATTAATTAACCTTTGTCTCACTTTTCTTTTTTTCTTTTTTTTTGGTAAAAACAAAATAAAACTGTGTATGTAGTGAGGATAAAATGAAATAATATTTGTAAAGAGGTTTACAAACTTTAAAGTGAAATGTGAATAATACCTATTGCTATTATATATACACACATGTGTCTATATACATGTGTGTGATATATAGGTGTATATATGTGTGTATGTGTATATATACATATATATATATATATATATATATGGTTTGCCATTTCCTTCTCTAGATCATTTTACAGATGGGTAAACTGAGGCAAAGTTAAGTGATTTGCTCAGAATGAAACAGCAAGAAAGTGTCTGGGGCAACATTTGAATACAGGTCTTCCTTACTCTAGATTCATTGTGTCATGTAGATGTCCACAGGTATATGTGCCTGTATGTATATGTATTTACACATACACATACCTTATGAGATTGTTAGAAATATAAATGTGATAATGTGTGGAAAGTAAAAAAATTCAGTTCCATACTTATTCAATTTCATATATTTATCTTGAGTCCTATTTATTTTAGTCTTTAGCATATTTACCTATGTTCCAACATAGAGAGATCATTTTGGATTCTAGTGATGTTATTCAATATTTCAACTTCCCTTCACTGTTTTGCTTCATTCATCTGCACAAGTCTTCCATTTATACCTTTCAATTAATCATGCCTTTTCCTAGGTCATGATTTCTTTATTTTTGAAATTTTGTTAACCTCAAGGATGAAATAGATGGGCTCTGAGGTATCTTCCATATCTATATCTATGCTGCTATGGACTGTCCTTTGTTTTTGTAACTACTAAAAGTATTGGACAGAACAGATTTAAGCACAAAATTACTTAGCAGACTTCTACAGCAGGCAAGTTCTCAAAAGTAAGGTATCTCTTAAATTTCCTTTTGTACTTTAATATATTTCTATTAGAGTCATTAACAGATACACTCACTACCTTTCGTTGATATATTACTTTCAAGTATGCTAATGTTTATGTATCTAATTTAATTTTATCCTCATAAACATCTTATAAGGTAAGTGATACAAACATTATTAAACTCATTTTAAAGATGAGGAAAAACTCCCCTATAGTCATTTCTTATAGTGTACTTTACTGTCACAGTTGTGTTGTATAAAAACTGTCATACAGATGAAATGAAATGACAAGGTTAACCCCTTGCCTTCTTCTCTGTACAAATGGAAATGGTTTACATGTGTAAACTTTTCCCCCTTAAAAGACTAGGAGCACCTGGAGAATTACAGTACAGGTGTCTGAAACAAGTATTGCCCTCAGAAGCAATATGCATGCCATTTTAGAATTGCCCTGAACTACCTGCAGATCCACATACTGAGAAACACAAGTGGTAAAGTCTTCTGGAAACCCCATTGGGAAGATGATAGTAAGTCAATGCACTATACAAGTGTCAAGGAGTGACTTATTTATGAGAAGTTTTTCTTTGTCATATGTGCTTTCGTTAACACCATTTTACTTTCTTTACACTGTTGGTCAAAATTTCCTTCTAATTCTTTTTGACACCTGTGTATTTATAAGGGAATGGGGGTGGCACTCTGAGTGTGTATGTGTGTGTGTGGGTATATATACCCCCACCTCCTACCTCCACCCCCTATATATGTATATATACATATATATGTATATATACTCACATATGTGTATATATGCACACATGTAGGTATATGCAATATATATATATACATACGTATACACACATGCATGTGTATATTTTTTAGGTAGAAGCTATAACTATATAAGAGATAAGCCTTTCTGAGTTGAAAATAGTTATGGATTTAATGAATGGCAAAGGTGGAAGAATGAACAGAGACTTGAACTCAGAATGAGGGAGATCTGTGTTTGTCTTTTCCCTGATATTTAGCTATTTCATACTGTAATGGGAATATTCTCTCACCCTACAGTGTCTCAGGAAATTCTCATAGATGATAAATTACAGAGAAGGTACTGATCTAGATTGGAGAGAAAATTCCTTATGATTTACTCTTTATATTGTAGAAATAGTAAGCATGATTAATTTGTCTGTCTATCTGTCTTTCTATCCATCTAATTTATCATCTATTTTTACATGTGATTGTCATATATTATTCTATATGTGGAATGGGATTTATAAACATAAGGAATCCATACATATAGATTAGTACATAGTAATATATGCACATATGGCATATGTTCATATACATGCATATGCATATGTGTATACATCTACACACATACATGTATGCAATTACAGCTGATATTGAGTTTATATGCCTATATGCACATATATATGTGGAATATGTGTACATATATGCATCTGCATATGCTCATATAGCTGCATGTACATATATCAGTACCTATATCTATGTATCTTTCTATTTATGGAATTTGCACACAAATAGAGATATTGGGTTTAATTGATACAGGAAATTCCTAGATGAGGAAAATCATTCTATCAATGGAGGATGTTGTGCTCTTTCCAGCTTATCAACTTAGAGAACTGCATAGATCACTGAGAGTTTAAGTGGCTTACCCAGGGGCACACAGTCAGTATGTGTCAGAAGTAGAAAGAGAACCCAAGCTTTCTGGATTCCAATTCAGCTAGCTCTCCACTATGCTATGCTACATATTCAAATCTCACATCTGAAGTTATTGTCTATATAATGCAACACAGCACAACACAATTTGTGAGTGAGAGTTGGGGGATAGTCCCAGAATGGGTGCTCTTATCTCTCTCTATATATTTAGAACTCAGTATATTCACTGTTTAAAATGTTGCATGAACAATAGCTCTTTTTTAAAATATGTATTTATTTATTCTTTCATTCTGATAACACCAGAAGAATATTTGGTTCAAGTTGTATAACTCATTGATACAGAACTATTTCATGCTAAGTATGCTGACACAAGTCAAAGAGACATTCATCTGTAAATGCATAAAATGGAGGACATGTCTCTCTGAATTAAAAAATTATACAACTTCAACAAATATAATAAAAATAGTTTATAGGATGATGGCAAAATGACAATGATCAATTTCTTGCTATGTTATTGGGTAGATTATTAGCAATGGAAGAAATGATATAACAAACCAATCAGAAAAAGAAATTGGACTTCAAACTAAATTTAAAAAAATACAAATGGCTAAGAAACTTTATATCTTGGTAAAAATCTTAAGTGTGCTAAATGAAAAATTCCATAAATTTTTTCATTAAAAAAATAACCTTCTGGGAAGCATTAGTTTGATATTTGGTGCTAGCAATGATATTTACCCAAATGATCTGTTCAGTAATAAATATATTCTCAAATGTCCAAACTATAACGTTTAACTCACCTTCCCCATATTTGTAAGATCACTTTTGCAAGGCACATGTTGGGGTTCTATTTTGAGGGTAGCAAAACATAAATGGGAACGTATATAAAAAATCACCTTTAGATTTCTAATACAGAATTAAGCATTATTCACATGCAAATATGACTGAAAATAATATAGCTTTAAGTTGGAAAAAATGAAGACTTAAAGAAGTATAAAAGGCATAGGACTAATCTGATTTTCATTCTATAGATGTTTATTTTAAAAAAGATAACCATTATGTAAAGTTGAAATTATATAGTTCCAAGAAATACATATTAAAGACAAATGGATAATTATATTTAGGAATATTATTAACTCCTTGAAGGCAGAGTCTATTTCATTCTTTTCTTTGCATTCCTTAGAACCTAGAACAGTGCCTGGAGAATAACAGTCTTTAAAATACATGTAGAATAGTATTTATTGTAAAGATAAAATTAACTGACAATTGAAAGGCTTTGTAGATAATTATTCTATTATTAATCTTCAATCTTTTCATGTTTTCTTTTATACTATATTTTAATTTTCTAAATATAAGAACAGAATGTAATGCATACTTTTCAATTTCTAAATGATAGATATTTACCAAACTCTGTTTCTAAATAGGGGATTAGTTCATTTATTTATTTTTCCTATTTTGAGTGTATATTTCATTAATGTTAAAAAAAAATTATAACCAAGAAATACATATGATAGACAATTTCATAATCTGATTATGCAATCCTCTTTTTATTCACTAATTGTTGGTAATATAATCATACATTTTTCTTCCCTAATAGGAAGAATTTACATATGTGTGCATGCATGTGTGTACACACACATATATACATGTACATACATACATGCACACACATATTTATATGTGAAATAAATCTAATGTAATAAATGTTTTGCAGGGATAGAATTAAAGATAAATATAGTTTTCAAGAATCAAACTTAAGAATGAGCTTTATATGTACATAGCATTTACAGGGAATCTATGGGCTGTGGGTTCGGAGCTAGCAAATGTGAGTCTTTCTACTCCGCCATCTTGGCTCCGCCCCTGTACATAGCATTTAAAAGAAATCTTTTTCAATATTTCTCGGTACAGGTAGTGAATTATGCTGACAAAATATTCCAAGCACATTCTTTTTGAGTCAGTTGGCTTCCATTGCGTATTTCAAGTGAATTAATTTTTATCTTAATAGAGATTTCTCCTAATTCCTTGATTTTACAAAAGACTTCCAGAAACCATTTTAGTGAATTTTTTAGGGAATACTATTTCAATTCAATCAAACTCAGCAAGCATTTCTTTAGCACCTACCAGATGTCGTTTTTGGGTAGCTGGGTGGCTCAGTAGATAGGGTGCTAGGCCTGACGTTAAGAAGACTCATCTACCTGAGTACAAATTTAGTTTCAGATGCTAGCTGTGTGATCCTGGGCAAGTCATTTAATGCTCTTTGCTTCAGTTTTCTCACCTGTCAAATGAACTGCAGCAGGAAATGGCAAACCACTCCAATATTTTTGTCAAGAAATTCACAAATGGAGTCACAAAGAGTCAAAATGCCTAAAAAATGACCTAACCAACAAACACAACATTCACTGTTCATTCATTGTGTCTAGGGATAAAGTGACAGAAGAAAAACAGAAAAAAACGCCCTCCAGGAGCTTACATTTTATTAGAACATTGCCATTTGTTTAGCATGGCTTTGTTTAAACCCCTCAGGAAACAGTAGATTGAAATATAATATTGTTGATTTTTTTGGATTTGAATTTCTATTTTATTGATATGGGGAGGTCTCAGTGAGAAGTTGAGCAGACTATCATTTATTCTGTTACTTACAGAAAGAATTTGTTAACTAAGGTAATGAGAAGTTAAGTCACTTGCCCAACTTCATGCAGCTATTTGTTTTAGAGACTAAACTTGAGACTATGTCATCCTGGCTTCGAGGCCAGCTTTCTATCCATTATATTATGCTCCTTCTTGTTTTGTTTATGCTTAATTTCATTAATTCGGAGTTCTACTTACTTTATTATTCATTATGATTCATGTTGACAGTGTATAAATAATGTATTCAAATAGGAAAATCCAAAAAAATTTTGTAATATCCAAGCATTCCTTACTATTGCAGATCAGATTTTGGGATACCTATGTTAAACACTTCTAAGATTTTATAAAGAGAAATATTTCCTCAAAGAATATATAATTAGCTCATATAAACTTTGCTTCAAGAAAATAGAAACAAAGCCAAATGTATCAATTTTCAGCTTTCCCTTTTTCGTTTTCCTGTTGATTGCTGTTGCTTTGTAAATGATACTCTTTACCATATATCTTAATTAAGTTGTGATGGTCTTCTATAAAATTTTGTGTGATCAAAGAAAAAGTAAAATTAACATCCTCTATTGGTAAATAATTTCTCACATGGTGCAGATATTATATAATTTATTAACCCATATATCAAATAATGATGAAGTATCTATTATTTATGAGTTATTGTGTTTTGTAGACCTGCAGGAATTTCAGATAAAAATGATATGGTTGCTGCTAATGGACATCAAAAAGTACACCAATTAATATGTTGCAAGTAGAATATAATACTTCCACAAATAAGATGCCATGAGAATTGTTATGGCATCTTTTTGTCTTGGAGAATTATAGAGGACTTCAGGGAAGAGGTGACATTTAAGCTGATTCGTGAATGCCTACCAGGATTTCAAAAGATAGGGAAAGAATGATAATATTTGTTCCCATTAAAAATTCTCTGTCATGCTTAGAAGGTAAAGCATGCTTACAACCTTTTCTACCTCAAAAGGCATAAAAGCATATGCTCATTTAAAATTTTGCTACTTGCAGGGGAAGAAATTAAAGATATCTATAATCATATGAAAAAGTGCTCTAAATCACTATTGATTAGAGAGATGTAAATCAAAACAACTCTGAGGTACCACATCACACCTTTAAGATTGGCAAACATGACAGAACAAGAAAATGATAAATGCTGGAGAGGATGTGGGAGAGTTGGAACACTAATTCATTGTTGGTGGAGCTGTGAGCTCATCCAACCATTCTGGAGAATGGTTTGGAACTATACCCAAAGGGCTACAAAAATGTGCACACACCCTTTGACCCAGCAATATCGCTACTAGGACTATATCCCCAAGAGGTTATAAAAATGGGAAAGGACCGCACATGTACAAAAATATTTATAGCAGCACTCTTTGTGGTAGCCAAGAACTGGAAATCAAGGTGATGCCCATCAATTGGGGAATGGCTTAATAAATTATGGTATATGAATGTAATGGAGTACTATTGGTCCATAAGAAATGATGAACAAGAAGACTTCAGGGAGGCCTGGAAGGATTTATGTGATCTGATGCTGAGCGAAAGAAGCAAAACCAGGAAAACTTTGTGCACAGCAACAACCACAGTGTGTGAGAGTTTTTTTCTGGTAGACTTGGAACTTTGTAATAACACAAGAACTTACTGAAAAAAAAATCCCAATGACGACTTTCTAAGGCAAAATGCCTTCCACAGTCAGAGAAAGAAACATGGAAGTCATTCGCAGAATGTAGCAGATCATGTTTGTGTGTGTGTGTGTGTGTGTGTGTGTGTTTTAGTGTATTATGTTTTGATTTGTTATATGATTTCTTCCATTTATTTTAGTGTGACTACATAGCATGACTATGGTGAAAATGTGCTCAATAGGAAAGTATTTGTAGAAC
>CM053770.1:621504874-621527934 GCA_028658325.1 Potorous gilbertii | reverse complement strand
TCCTAGGAACATTGTGGCCAAATTCCAGAGTTCCCAGGTCAAGGAGAAAATATTGCAAGCAGCTAGAAAGGCACAATTCTAGTTTTGTGGAAATACAATCAGGATAACACAAGATCTAGCAGCTTCTACATTAAGGAATCGAAGGGCAAGGAATAAGATATCTGTAATGGAATAAAATAGAAGCTTTACTAGTCCCACCGGGAATCAGATAATTATCATATTATTATACACATTAATAATTTACCACATTAATCTTGTGTTTGGTGAACACCACAATCCAAACTTTAGAGGCAAGGACTCAAGTTTTGGCAATATGCTGAGGAAACTGGAACACAGTTTAGCATAAACTAGTGCAGATCACCATCTCACACTATGCACTATGATCAGACAATAGGCAAATGATACAGATGGTAATACCAGAGGTAAATTAGTGCAGCATAGAAACATGTGCTTTCAAATGGACACTGGAAGAGTTTTTATGCAAACAAGGTATATACAGTTAATGGGAAGTAAAACAGAACTTTAATTGCATGAAGTCATATTTTTTTTGCACAAATAAATCCAGTGAAGCCAAAATTACAAGGACAGCAGAAAACTGGGGCGGGGAGTGGAATTTTTTAGTAAAGTTCTCTTTAAGTACTCATTCTCTAATGTATAGGGAACTTAACCAAATTTATAAAAATAAGAACCAATTCCCAAATGATCAATTGTCAATGAATATGAACAGCAAGCTTTCAGAAGAAAAAAATCAAAACTATCTGTGGTCACATAAAAAGCTCTAAATCACTATTGATTAGAGAATCATAAAGTAAAACAACTGTGACATTCCACCTCACAACTATCAGATTAGTCAACATGACAGTAAAGGAAAAAAACAAATGGTGGAGATCTGGAAAAATAGAAATATTAATGCACTACTTGTGGAGTGAGCTAGACAATCATTCTGGTGAAAAAATTTGGAACCATATCTAAAGGGCTATACAACATTATTTATACTTTGACCCTGCAATATATTACTGGGTCTGTATCTGGAAAAAGTCAAATAAAAGGGAAAAGTACTTATGTGTACAACAATATTTATAGAAGCTTTTTTTTGGTGGCAAAGAATTGGAAATTGAAGAGATGCCCTTCCATTGGAAAATGGTTTAAAATGTTTTAGCATATGATTGTGATGTAATATTGTTGTACTCTAATAAATGACAAGGAGAAGAGCTTCAACAAGTCCTGATAAGCCTATAGGAATTGATGCGGACTGAAGTAATTAAAACTAGGGGTATTTCTACACAGAAAAAGCCATGTTGTAATGATTTTAGGTAGTACAGTGGATAGAGCACTGAGACTGGAGCCAGGAAGACCTAAGTTCAAATCTGACCTCAGATACTGACTGTGGGTCCTTGGGCAAGTCCCTTAACCCCTGTTTGGCTCAGTTCTTCATCTATAAAATGAGGACACACTGATGAAGGAAATACCAAACCACTCCAGTATTTCTTTGCCAAGAAAACCTCATAAACAAATCCATGGGTTCACAAATATAGTTGAACATAACTGAACAACAACATTTAAATTAATAAGATCAAAGACAGTTCCAAAGGGCCCATGAGGAAAAATACCATCTACCTTTAGAGATAAAAACTGATGAATTCTAAGTGGAAATTGAAGTTTCAGTCTCTTAATTTCTCTTGCTTTTTTTGCAATTTGGTAAATATAGAAATATGTGTTGTATGATTTCACATGTATAATTGCCTTATTATTAGGTTTTCAAAGGGGTAGGGTCTAGAGGAATGTAAAGAATTTGGAACTCAAAATTTGTAAAAGGAATGTTCAAATATAAACTAATATTTTAAAGAAAAATTCTCTTCAGAAATTTCTGTAGTAAGTTATCTTGTTATAAAAGAATTCCATTAATACAATATGGAAATATCTCAATAGTAAAATTTGTATATATAAGGAAAAAGTAGAATAAGTATAACAAAAGTGGAAAATAAATTTATAAATTAAAACAATTCATTTGTGTTCATTTAATGAAAAGATAAATAAATTTTAGTAGTTGATAACTTGTTTTAAAAATCATATTAATAGATTGGTTTTTACAAATGGTTAGATTTAATGGTTTTAGTAAACTTAAGGATGTAATGTTTTCAATTACCTGAGTAACAGATTATACTGGCCTTCATAAAACTGAATAAACAAATTAATACCCTTGTGCTAGTTTGACTGCTGTAGGTGGGGAAATCCAAGATTCCTTTAGACGTTTAATTTAGAATTTTTTTAATTCTGAAGCATTATTTCTTTCTAATTCAGTTCATAAACATACAAAACATTTATTCAGTTCTAGGCTCTGAAGATGGACAACCACAGCAAGTAAGATATATCTTCTAACTCTAAGAGGGTTCTAATCTTGGCATACTATGAAAAAGGAGAAGCTGGAATAAGATATAAATAAATATGGCTAATGTAAAGAAGATTGTGTGAATGTACAACAGATACGAGAGGGCCCAAAAGGAAAGCTCTATTAAAGAAGCCAAGTGAGGAATGATATGGGTTCTTCAAAGGAGAGTTTATGCAAATGTAACACATGAAGGTGAGAAAAATATATTCCCTTGTCTCTCCTCATCTTACACTTAAAATGAATAACAGCTAAAGTCATTTGCAACAATAACCTTCTAATCAGACAAAATTCACAGATAATTTTGCACTCCTATATGAAATATCTTTCCCCTCCTGGGCTGCTCAGCTTACTTACCTATAGACCTTGAATGACATTTTTTAATTCTTTGTGGTTCACTGGGAAATCTTGTAAAATAAAGTTAAGTGGGATGTTCATTAAAATGTCAGAAATATTTTTGAGTTCAATTAAATAGTACAGTAATTGTGTCCTAAGTGTGGTAATAATGCAATAATTATGTCAGCAGGGTGTAATTAGCAACTATTTAAATGGACAATTGTCTTAAATTATTCAGGATCCTCACACATGGTAACTTAATTAAGAAACAAAATGATTTCTTGAGTTTGTTATTATGAGAATAAAAAAAGTTAAAACATTTAGCTTTATGTAAAAGAAGATTTTATGGAGCTTATTTTAAGGTTCTTTTTCTCCTTCTTAAAAAGCAATTGTAAATTTATCTTCAACATGACAAATCTAATGTGATTGAAAGTCATCATAATATAGCCATGTTTGTTAGAACACAGGAACAATGTGACTTTAGGCAGAAATATGCTGAGCATTCCTACTGGTGGCTACTCTACCAGTTAAAAAGAGAGAAATTGAATTCAACTTGATATAACCATGGAATTTATGTTATATTAGGAATGGAGGAGAACTCAGAGGTCATTTAATAACATTCCTTTATTTTAGCAATTAGGAAACTGAGACCCTGAGAGGAAATGTAACTTATTCAAGATTATTTGCAAGGTGATGTGGCACAGGTCAGGTATCTTTCACTGTATACTGCCTCAATTGATGAGGTTAGAGAAAAGTCAGAAAACAAATATGAACAAACCTGAGAATACGTGAATTCTAGTCATAACTTTGCCAATGACATCTGTATGTTCTTGGAAAAATAATGCAATCTTCCTAGGTATTTGTTTCCAAATCTATACATGACAGAGAGATGGGGAAAGTCAAAATTAAATCAAACCCAGAATCTTCTCTAGGTGTAAAATGAATATATTTCTGTAACTCAGTATTCATTTTTGTTGCTAGTTTAGCAATTAGTAGATTTGCTCTACTATTGTAAATATTCTTTTTAATAGGAGAGATAAAATTTGTCTATACCTCTCCTCTGGTGATATTTGGATACACATACTTCTATAAAAAATTCAAAGAAGATCTACCCAAAATGCTGGTTCCTTTCTAAAGAAAAGTTGTAATGTGTTCTGGGCATATTGGATTCATTTATTATGTGACTATTTTAAACACTTCATTTTCTATTTATATGTACTTAGCTTTACATATCTAGAGTGAGAAGAGATCTCAAAGTCCACCTAACTCCAACACTTTCACTTTATTGATCAGAAAAATCAGGGAATTTAGAGAATTGCCCATGATCACAAAGACAAAACATATCACAGGGCCTTGAGGACGCAAAACTATAATGTTATGTAGCAAATTTGGATTTTTCCATGTGTCTCCACAGTTGTCCTTTGGGTTTCATGCAGTTTTGTTTTCAAGAGTCTCAATCATCATAATTCACAGTAATTTTAAATAACGTGAAGGGTGATAAAAATGAGAAATGTGTTTCTATGGCAAAGAATAAGTTTAAATTATCAAAAATATTATATGATTTCTGATTTGTTTTCTTTTTAACTCAAAGGTCAGAATATGAGTATTGACCAACATAATCATATCAAAAATATAAAACTCATTATATTGTCAGCTGCTAAAATATTTTGACAAAATATAGAATGGCCAAGATCAGAGCAAAGATGGCTTAACCAGGAAGAGCCAAAATGGAGAAAGAAAATTACAGATCAATTTCTCTAATGAACATAGAGGAAATTTTTTAAATGAGATATTAGCAAAAAGAATACAGCAACTTACCATGAGAATAATACATATGATCAGGTAGGATTTATACCAGGAATACAGGGCTGGTTCAGTATTAGGAAAACTATCAGCATTGTTGATCATATCAACAACAAAACTAATAGAAATCATATGATTATTACAATAGATGCAGAAGAAGTTTTTGACAAAATAGAACACCTATTTCTATTGAAAACACTGGAAAGCATAGGAATAAGTGAAGCCTTCCTTAAAATAATAAGTAGTAGTTACCTAAAACCATCAGTACGCATTATATGCAATGAAGATAAGTTAGATGCATTTCCAATAAGTTCAGGGGTGAAACAAGAATGTTCATGACCCCCACTGTTATTCAATACGGTACTAGATGTGTTAGTTTTAGAAATAGGAAAAGAAAAAGAAATTGAAGGAATTAGAATAGGCAAAGAAGAAACTATGTTATCACTCTTTGCAGATGATATGATGATATACTTAGAGAATCCTAGAGAATCAAGTAAAAAACTACTTGAAATAATAAGAAACTTTGGCAAAGTTGCAGGTTACCAAAAAAAAGCCACAGAAATCATCTACATTTCTATATATTACTAACAAAGTCTAATAGCAAGAGATACAAAGAGAAATTCATTTAAAGCTACAGTAGACACCATAGAATATCTGGTAGTCTACCTGCCAAAACAAAGCAAGAGACTATAGGAACACAATTACAAAACATTTTTCACACAAAGACAGATCTAAGTGGAAAAGCATCAGTTGCTTGTGAAAAGCCTGAAATAATATAATAAAAATGACAATTCTACCAAAATTAATTTACTTATTCAGTGCCATATGAAGAAAATTACCAGAAAACTATTTTCTAGAGTTAGAAAAAAGAATATCAAAATTTATCTAGAAGAACAAAAGGTTCAGAATATCAAAAAATGCTAGGGAAGGTACCTAGTCCTACCAGATCTCAAATTGTATTATAAATCAGCAATCATTAAAATCACTTGGTACTGGCTAAGGAATAGGGGTTGGTAATGAAGACACAATAGTCAATGAATACAGCAGTCTACTGTTGGATAAACCTAAGGACCCCAGCTTCTGGGATAAAAACTCACTGTTTGACAAAAACTGCCATGAAAACTGGATAATAGTGGCAGAAACTAGGCATAGACCAATGCCTGATACCATACACAAGCATCAAGTCCAAATGGATACATGATCTAGGTGTAAAGACTGATACTATAGACAATTTAGAGGAGCAAGGAAATTGTATTTGTCAGATTTATGAAGAATGGAGACACAAACAAGAGATAGAGAACATTACCAAGGTAAAATGGATAGTTTTCATACATTAAATTGAAAAGATTTTGCACAACCAAACCCAATGCAACCAAGATTAGTAGGGAAGCAGAAAACTGGGAAAAAAATTTTTGCAACTAGTGTCTGGGATAAAGGCCTCATTTCTAACAAATATAAAGAACTGAGTCAAATGTACAAGAGTACAAGTCATTTCCCAATTGATAAATGGTCAAAGGATATGAACAAGCAGTTTTCATAGGAATAAATTAAAGGTATCTATAGTCATATGAAAAAATTGCTCCAAATCAGTATTGATTAGAGAGATACAAATCCAAACAACACTGAGGTACCATGTCACACCTATTAGATCGGCTAACATCACAAAAAAGGAAGATGATAAATATTGGAGAAGATGCGGGAGAGTTGGAACACATTCACTGTTGGTGGAGCTGTGAGCTGATTCAGTCATTCTGGAGAGTAATCTGGAACTACACCTAACGGGCTAGAAAGATGTGTATACCCTTTGACCCACCAACACTGCTTCTTGGATTGTATCCCAAAGAGATCATAAAAATGGAAAGGGTCTCACATGTACAAAAATATTTATAGCAGCTCTCTTTGTGATGGCCTAAAACTGTAAATCAAGGGGATGCTCATCAATTGGGTAATGGCTGAACAAGTTGTGATATATGAATATAAGTAATATTATTGTGCTATGAGAAATGATGAACAGGAGGACTTCAGAGAGGCATGAAAGGTCTTATATGAGCTGATGCTGAGTGAAAGGAGCAAAACCAGGAGAATATTGTACACTGTAACAGCCACATTGTGCAAGGACTGTGTCAGATAGACTTAGCCCTTCACAGCAATGCAAGGACCTAAAACACCCTCAAAGGACTCTTGAGACAAAATGCCATCCAGAATAAAAAGTAGGGAATCAGAACGCAGAATGAAGCAGACTATCTTCTCTTGTGTTAGGTTTTATTTTGCTTTGATTTTTCTCCTGATTTCTCCCATTCATTTTAATTTTTCTATACAACATGACTAATGTGAAAATTCATTTAATAAGAATGTATGTGTAGAACCCATACAACATTGCAAGTCACCTCAGAGAGAAAGGTGAGAGGGTGGGGGAGAAAACTTAAGATCTATGGACGTGGTTGTTGAAAACTGAAAACAAATAAATTCATTTTAAAACAATACAATGTACCTTGATGTTTAAGGAAAAATTCAAATCACATGCTTACAAGAATTTTTTTTTAATTCAACAGATAGATTGATAGACAACAAATATCAAATATCCTATGAAATGAGGATATTCTAGAAGCTTAATAGCATGAACCGGAGTAAAGCAAAGATCCCAACTCTTATTTGATATACTTATACAAACTCTAAAAATAATAATAAGAAAATACAAAAATTAACAGCACAAAGGTAAACATAAGATACAATGATTGCACAATCGTGTAAAATTCTAACAGTAGCTTCAGCAAAGGGGGGGGTAACAGTATGGTATTGCTGTTCAGCTGTGTCTGTCTCTTTCTGACCTTATTTGGAGTTTTCTTGGAAAAGATACTGGAAGGATTTGCCATTTCACTCTGCAGCTCATTTTACTGATGACAACACTGACGTACACAGGATTAAGTGACTTGACCAGAGTCACATAGCTAAGAAGTGTGGCTGAGGGCAGATATGAATTTAAGAAGACAAATCTGGTCTTAACCCAGAAAAGGACCGCTAATCTGTTAGGATTGCAATCTATACTGTTCCTCAGGATTCAAGACCACCTTGGACCAAAAGTAATTATGTTCCCACTGTCTTTTGACTAAAAACTCCCCACTCTTCTCTTGAACTACAAGCCTAAAATGGATATAGACACTGGAGTTGTCTATCAGTGTCTTGACCATTGTCTAGTGCTATTATTACAGGGGGTCCCTGTAATCTTTTTTTGACCTGTAGCCTGGCCTATTTACTGTTTCTCACTACTATCTAGTCCTATCAGTGGTGTTTCATCCACATGGACTCTGGACCAACTCTGTGCCACAGATCTTTCTTTATGACATCTTAATTTGTCTGGTGCTGGAAGAATGTCTCATTCTACCTTCTTGTGGAACCTGCCACTCTAGAATTCAACTTAAACATTATTTTAAAGGTGTTTCAAAACAATTCTGGGAAGGTTCAGCTGAGTGCTTTGTCTACTCTACCATCTTAACTCTGCCTCCCTCCCCCAATAGAATATTTTTGTGAAATATAAAGAAATGAAGCATTTGGGGTTTGAAATTGAGAAATTAAAACTTAATTTGCTTAAAATCCCAAAACAGTCAGTAGTATATTGTACCTGACATTCATTTCAAATATCATGTTGACATGCCTTGTCATTTGCCAAATAACAAATACATATATGTTTATATATGTATATGTATTATACACCCATACACATTCAAATGTTTCTTCTTGAAACATCATTCAGTAATAATACACATCAGCTGTGAGGAATGGGTACCACTCTCTTGTGTAATGTTAATTGATCTTCCCCTATGAACAATAAGCCTTAACTGCCTTTTGTTAATTTTCTAATGAGGCACTAGTTCTCAAGGATTAGGATGCTCTCTTGCTCTGAAAAGTGTATAAATATGCTAAGGTGAGGTTTTACTTTGGGACTTAATCATTGGAAGTATTTGTTTAGCCAGATAAGATTCTGGGTAGGCACTAAGGAGTCCCCAGCTTTGAAAACCCAGATGTTGGCACTTCTCTCTCTGGTAAATATGCATGGGTGGTCAGATAGCTGGATCTGTCTATTGCTCTGAGATGTATGTATTGCTTATGGCCAGACAGTTGGAGGCCCTGTCTATTGATTATTGCTTTTTTGTATTTTCTCTGAAGCTCAGGGTGCTGACTTTTTCCCTTGAATTAAGTGAATGATATATGTGTTTGATTAAAGTGATTGTTGACACCTCAAAAATTTCTTTCTTTTTAGAAAAGCAGATTCAAGAACCTGTGACAGCAGGCCATCCTGGATGTGTCAGGATGTTGCTTTTACACCTTTTCTTTTTCTAAAATGTCAACCTGTAGAAATCTTAATTTGCAGGTGATGGATATATAAACAATTTATTTAACAACCTCCTCCAGTCTATTCCTTAGACTCATAAAATATTCTTGCCTCTGTGGTTTGCCTAGTGAAATTTTACTGCTTAAGGAATACTTCAGCAGTTTGCTATTTCTGAAAAAAGTTCAGTCATGCTGTCAATGAAATATCAGTTTGGATAGTTTCCTTTCTGTAATATTCTTATTTAAAAGCTTCCTGTTTCTCTAGATACCAAACCATTACATCAAATTGGGATCAATATTTACATAATGAAAAAGCAAAGTCAATCAGACAGCTTAATTTTCTTAAAAGAAAATCCTCTCTGAATTTATCTTACAATGATCACTCTGTAATATAAAGGATTTTTGTATGAGATCATATTTATATGCCTTATGCATTTTATGAATTTTCTTAGTTCAGCAGGCATTTACTAAGTGTGTAAAACATGCAAGGCACTGTGCTAGGGATTTGACATAGGAGAATAAAAGTGAGACCAAGTCTGCCTTCTAGGAGCTTCTATTCTCTTGGGCCAATACAACATTCAAGCCAATTGAACAGACATATTAAGTGTTTTCTGTTGGCCATAATCTTCATCATGGGTAATATTCTTTATCATGGATAAAAAGATAGAAATGAAACTATCTCAGCGCTTAAGTAGCTTAAATACTACACAGGAGTGGGAAGAGGGTATAAAACATGCACATAGATAGGCAAATGATAAAGAAATACAAATAAATAGATAGATAGATAGATAGATAAATGCAAAGCAATGTTAGGAGGAAAGAATAACACCAGAGAGGGATTAGGAGTTTTGTTTAGGAGATAAAACTTTAAAGGAATTTAGTTATTCTTAAAGACAGATGTAAAAGAATGAATTCCATGTAGACATTAAGTATATTCTGTTATATTCATATTTCCTGATTTATTTGTCCAGAAGTAGAAACGTTTTCTTTTCAAATGAGTGAAATAAGTTTAAACTTTTAACATAATACTTAGAAAGGTAGGAATTCTGCTGAGAAAATGACATATCGAAATGACAATTTAATAAATGATGTAGCTAAGTCACATTGCATTATTTTAAGAAAAGATTCTTTGATTTAAAAAACTTATATGACATTATAAAAATGTACTCACATACATACTCACATATGTGTACTATAGCACATAGATATAGTATACATAAATATATGGATTTATATATTATATTTGTAATAAATAAGTATAACTATAATGCAATAAACTATATTATAAATGTATATCATATACATGTGAATATATGTGTGGATAACTTTCAATATAATTTTTATAGTTCACATATATACTACATAAAGATAGATATAAGGAATATATAATACATATAAATTATATATGATACCTATCCAAATATATTTATACTATATAGGTTCTTTCAGAAAGGTGAACGGTCCTATTTGGTATCCACTTGAACTTTGTGTAACAGTGCAGAATTCTTTTTCTCTTCAGCTTTCAAATTCTGGCTCAATCACATAGCAAAAACTTAATACACACTTGTTGAACACTGACACAGTGACAAGATCAAGAATGCAAATAACCAACAGTGGTTAGAGTACTAACTATAAAATCAGAGGATTTGGGTTTAGATTACCCCTGCTCCATTTATGACCTGGATAATGATAAGAAAGTCATTTAATTTTCCTGAATCTCATTTTCTTCATCTATAAAAAGAGGTATTTCAGTTAAGAGTCTGAGGTTGCTTTCAGCTCTGGGTCTATGCCATTCCTAAATATCGTTATATATTTACTCAATCAACATGCTTTTGTTAAGACTTTCAGGAGTCAAGATGGCACAGTAAGCAGTAAAATGCAGTAACTCTTCCATATTTACCTCCAAACAACCATAAAATAGTACCCCAAAATAAATCTTGAAATAGCAGAAGCATCAAAAATGGGATGAAACAATCTTTTAGCCCAAGAAACTTAGAAAAATGGTAGAAAGCACAGTACAGGACAGAGAGTATTCTAGCATATCAGCAGCAAGCCCCACCTCAGCAAACAAGGGGGAGATTGTGAGCCCCAGTGTTGTCACACAAGCAAATGCTAATGCCAGGATACACTATATGCCTCAGCATAGCCAAGGGAACAGGCAGGATCCAGGTGTTAGAACTGTCACATGCTTCAGCATAGCCCTGGGCAAACAAAAAAAATCATCAGAGGCCAGACTTACATATATTTCAGCATAGTCCTATACAAACCGGTAAACAACTCTATGCATGTGTAAGCAAACAGGCAGCCACTAACTTAAGAACCTCCATGTGCTTCACCTCAGCCCTAGAAAAAATATGTGGCCTCCAGAGGCAAGACCACCTCATGCTTCAGTGTAGCACTGGGGAAACACAGAAACACCCCACAGCCCTCAGCACATGACAGATACCAGAACTAGGACTCAGTTCAGCATCAGGTAAACTTTCTGTACCCTAAAACCTCCAGCAGCACCAGTCACATACATACCCACCTCAGACAGCACAACGTTAGACACTACAGTTGCCTGTGGGCCTCAGGGCAACGACAGTGTAGTAGCAGGTAAATGACCTATAGTCCTTGGCACAAGAAACATGAGACAATATCTCTTGTTCCCCAAGAATACAGCTCAAATCCAAAACCAAAAAAGGACAAAAAAGATGCATAAAAAACAAAAACAAAAAAGGAATCTGATCATAGAATGTTATCATGATGGCAGGAAGACCAAGACACAGACTCAGAAGGGGACAACAATATCAAAACACATAAAGGCAAAGCCTAAACAAAATAGGAAGTGGTCTCAGACTCAGGAAGAACTCAAAAAGAAGCATAAACATAATATAAGAGAAGCAGAAGAAAAATCAATGCCAGAAAAAAGAGTCAACAGCTTGGAGAACTGCCTAAAAAGTAGACTTGCTCAAATGGAAATGGAGATACAAAAACCCACCGAAGAAAGCAATCCCTGAAATAGTACAATTGGCCAAATGGGGGGGAAAAAGCGAAAACAACACCTTAAAAGTGAGAATTGGGCAAGTGGAAACTATGAGATACCACAAATTAATCAAATTCAAAATGATGGAAGAAAATGTAGAATATGCCATAGGAACTGACCTGGAAAATAGATCCAGGAGAGACAATATCAGAATCATTGAAAGCCAGAAAGGGAACAGCATATTAGAATAAATTATCAAGGAAAACTGTCCTTATGTTCCAGAACCAGAGGGCAGAATAGGCATTGAAAGAATTCACTGATCACCTCAGGAAAGAGAGACCAAAATAAAAACCCCAAAGCACATTATAGTCAAATTTTAGAACTCTCAGGTCAAGACAAAAATCCTGTAAGAGGCCAGAATATCAGGGAGCCACAATCAGAATTACACGGGACTTAGAAGTTGCAATATTAAAAGATTGGAGGTCAAGGGAACATGATATTCCTGAAGGTAAAGGAGCTCAGAATAGAGTCAAGAATCACCTACCTGACAAAATTAAGCATAATACTTTGAAGGGAAAAAATGGTCATTCAATGGAATAGAAAGATTTCAAGATTCCATAAGGAAAAGACCAGAACTACACCAAAAATTTGGTTCATGGGCAAAAGTATTTATAGCAACTCTTTTTGTGGTGGCAAAATATTGAAAATTGAGGGGATGCTCATCAATTGGGGAATGGCTGAACAAGCTGTGGTATATGAATTTAATGGAATACTATTGTCAGTAAGAAATAATGAATTTCAGGAATTTCAGGAAAATCTGGGAATTATTGTATGAATTGATGCAAAGGGAAATAAACAGAACACAGTATCAGCAATCTCATCTGATGATCAGCTATGAATGACTCAGCTCTTCTCAGCAAGAGTGATTGATTCAGAAGGAGTACAAAAGACACCCTAAGGAAAATGCTAGGCACAGTAAGATTAAAAAAAAACCACAAAAGAAAACAAACAAAAAAATAAACCTGATGGAATCCAAATGCTGATCAAAGCATACTTTTTTCATTGACTTTATTCTTTTCATATTTTTTCCTTTTGATATTTTTTTATTTCACAGTTCTGACTTATGTGGAGATAGGTTTTATATGATAGTACATGTTTAACCTATATAAAATTGCCTACCACTTTCTGAAGAGGGGACAGGAGTGAGGGAGGTAGCGAGAAAAATTTTGAACTCAATCTCTTGTAAAAAGTTAATGTTAAAATTATCTTGACCTATGATTGGGAAAAATATTATTAAAATGCATTTTTATGTATCCATTATATATCATGCTTTATGCTAAGCTCTGGCGGGACAAAGGGAGAAAAAAAGACACTACTCTTCACAAAGCTTACAATTTATTTTGTAGAAAAACTTATTGAAAGAGGTTGGTTTGTCAACAATATCAGAAACTTAAAACTAAAGTGTTAAAAGTCACTGATAACAGGAGAGTAAATTAGAAGTGATGATAAAGCATATATAAAAGTATAAGACAGATCAATAAGAAAAAAATGATTCATGTTGTAAAATGTATGATTCACATATAACATTTTCTGAACATACTTTGTTCAACCATATAAATAAAGTATATTTTAATGAAATGTTATTTTAGTCTTGTTATTACCTAGAAATAAAAGGTTTCTGTCTGTGTTAGATCTTGGAGATTTATTGTTTTTCATAGAATGCCGCTCCATCCTTATTCAGAAAAGTAAAATGTAAACTATTAAATGATCTTATGCCACTCCGAAACTGATTAATTTTCTGTTTCGGATGATTTCTTTTCATCACTTTAACTTTCAGTATTTATTAAATTAGGAAAAAAGCATGTTATGACAGGTTTCTTAAGGCTCTGATACTTTGTCTACAGTTACAGTAAAAGGAAGTACAAAACTACAATGTACAGATACTGGTTAGGAAAATTTAAAGAGAGTGAAATATTCTGACTGCTGCCACATAAGATACACCAAAAATAGAACAATATAATATGAAATCCAACTTACTTTTCCAGTGGTCAGTAAGTAGAAAAAATGAGTTATGAAATATACATATATTTAAGAAGAATAATAGCTATTGTTTCTAAGTCAAGAGGGGATGAGGTACTGTACTTCTCTATCTCCATTCAGACTTTTCCCTAACAGTCAAATCAGTTAACACTTTTCAGGCTCTTCATTGGAAAATGAAATACTGAAGGTGAAGTTTAAATACTTTGGCCTCATAATGAGAAGACTGGACTCATTGGAAAAGATTTTGGGAAAGATTGAAGGATAAAGGAAAAAGGAATAGTGGAGAATGAGCTGGATAAATAGTAATCATGTAAAGAATAAACATGAACTTGGACAGGCTTTGAGAAACAACAGAGAAAGAAGAGTCTAGTATGCTATGATCCATGAGGTCATGAGGAGTTGGATACAACTAAAGAAGTGAACACCTCATCCCTGGAGAGATGCACCAACGCTTGGTTTAAACATAGAGTATCCTGACCTCAAAAGAGATATATTAGTTGGTTTTTTTGTTTGTTTGTTTCTTAAATACTTTTGCTCTTTACACTTCCACTCTATAGCCCTGGCATATTTACTTAAAGGTTACCTTTGACTTACGTTCAGCAGTCTCAAAAGGTGGAGTAAAAAGTTACCCAAAGTTCAACAAATAAAAAATGGGACTGCTAATTATTTCCAAAACACAAAAAGGGTAAATATGAAAGACTCACACCTATGTGTTCACAAGACTTAAAAACTCAG
Source organism: Potorous gilbertii (assembly GCA_028658325.1). NCBI lineage: Eukaryota > Metazoa > Chordata > Mammalia > Diprotodontia > Potoroidae > Potorous > Potorous gilbertii. Next base: position 621,513,340 of record CM053770.1, on the reverse strand, counting down.
TAACTCACCATTTATTGTTGCTATTATACTTTACCAGGATATTGATATTTAAAGGATTAAAATATGATAGAATTTGGAGGATTGCTAAATGGACATTCTACATATCACCTTGTCTTTGCACTGGTCAAACAATTTCCTCTAGGTTCACATCTTCTGACAAGCCAGGTCTGCAATGAGGTCTTCCGAATAGTGGTCATACATTATATTCATTCAGCAAATCAAAATGTATTGGAGTTTAAGTACAAATAATGAATAATCCCTATTTTCAAAGGCTTCATATCCTAATAATATAGAAATTGCCTAAACTACAGCCAGTTCTAACCAACAGACCTAAACAATAGGACCCAAACTGTATTCTAAAATAATAATCTATAAAATTGAGCTTAATTATAAATGAAAAATATTGTACCATAAACGAGAAAAAGTTTGGAGTTGGAGCAAAGATGTCAAACTAGAAGCACAGATCTTCTCAAGCTCTCCCCTCAAAGCCCTTAAAATGAAAAGCCAGTCAAGAGCTTGCTAAAGGAGACCCAAAAAAATAGAATTAGCAGAATGGACAAGGAGGTTCTAAAGCTCACTGAAGAAAATACTTCTTTAAAACAGAATGGAGCAGCTGGAAGCTAATGACTTTATGAGAAAACAAAACAAAATGAAAAGAATGAAAAAATAGAAGATAATGTGAAAGATCTCATTGGAAAAATAACTGACCTGGAGAATAGATCCAGCAGAGACAATTTAAAAATTATGGGACTACCTGAAAGCCATGATCAAAAAAAAAAGAGTTTAGGCATCATCTTTCATGAAATTATCAAGAAAAACTGCCCTGATGTTCTAGAACCAGAGGGCAAAATACATAATGAAAGAATTCACCCATTACCTCCTGAAAGAGATCCTAAAAGAGAAACTCCTAGGAATAATGTAGCCAAATTTCAGAGTTCCCTGGTCAAGAGAAAATATTGCAAGCAGCTAGAAAGAAACAATTTGAGTATTGTGGAAATACAATCAGGATAACACAAGATCTAGCAGCTTCTATATTAAGGGATTGAAGGGGTTGGACTATGATATTCCAGAAATCAAAGGAACTAGGATTAAAACCACAAATCACCTACTCAGCAAATCTGAGTATAATACTTCAAGGGAAAAAATGGTAATTTAATGAAATAGAGGACTTTCAAACATAAGAATCAAGAGAAGCATGAAAAAAGTAAACAGGAAAGAAAAATCCTAAGGGACTTTCTAAAGTTGAACTGCTTACATTCCTACATGAAAAGATAATATTTATAACTCTTGAGACTTTTCTCAGTATTTCAGTAGTTGGATGGATTACACACACACATATGTACATAGATGATAGAGAGAGAGAGAGCACAGAGTGAATTGAATAAGAAGGGATGATATCTAAAAATATAATTAAGGGGGTGAGAGAGGAATATATTGGGAGGAGAAAGGGAGAAATGGAATGGGGTAAATTATCTCTCATAAAAGAGTCAAGAAAATGCTTTTTCAATGGAGGAGGTGAGAGCAAAAATGTGAAGCTTATTTTCTTCACATTTGGCTTAAGGAAGAAATAACATGCTCACTGAATCTGGGATGAAAATCTATTTTACACTACAGAAAAGTAGGGGAAAAGGGGACAAGTGGGGTGGGGGGTGATAGAAGGGAGAGTAAATGGGAGGAGAGAGTAATTAGAAGTAAACACTTTTGGGGAGGGACAAGGTCAAAAGAGAGAACAGAATAAATAGGGGGCAGAATAGGATGAAGGGAAATATGGTCTTACACAACATGACTATTATGGAAATCTTTTGCAAAACTACACATATTGAATTGATTGACTTCTCAGTGGGGATGGGTGGGGAGGGAAGAAGGGAGAGAAGTTAGAACTAAAAGCATTTTCAGTATTAGGGTAGTTAGAGGGAATATGTGTGTTTGTAGGTGTTTATGGGTATGTATATGTATATATATATATATAATATATTAAATATGTGTATATATATTATATATGTATGGGCATGCATATGTACATGAGTGTATGTGTGCACATACATATATACATATACATGCATACATATACATGCATACATACATAGACAGAGAGCACAAGGTGAGCTGAATATGAAGGGAGAATACCTAAAAAATAAAATTTACTGTTGCATGTAATGTACTATGAGTAAGAGAATGGGAGAGGTAGAAGGTAGAAAATCATTTCACATAAAAGAAGCAAGAAAGAGTTTTTATAATGGAAGGGAAGAGAGGAGGAATGAAAGGGAATGAGTGAGCCTTACTTTCATGGGATTTGGCTTAAGGAGAGAAAAGCACACACTCATTTGGGTATAGAAATCTATCTTACCCTTCAGGAAGGCACAGGGAAAGGAATAGGAGAGGGAAAGTAATAAAAGGGACAATAAATTAGGGAAAGGGATAATCAGAAGCAAACACTATTGTGGGAGGACATTAAAGGGAGAAAATGGAACACATGGAGGGCAGGGCAGGACAGAGGGAGATGTGATTAGTCTTTCAAAACTTAACTATTAGGGAAGTGTTTTGCATGACTACACAAGTATGACATATATTGAATCACTTGCTTTCTCAGTGAGGGTGGGTGGGGAGGGAGAAAATATGGAATTCAAAGCTTTAATAATAAATGTTAAAAATTGGTTTTGTATGCAACTTGCAAATAAGATAGACAGGCAAAGGGGTATAGAAATCTATTTTGACCTACAAGAAAATAGAGGGGAGAGGATGGAAAAACAGGGGGTAATGGAAGAGAAAACAGACTGAAGGAAGAAATGGATGGGGTGCAGAGAAGGGGAGAAAATTTGGAATTAAATTTCTTGTGGAAGTGAATGTTGAAAACTGAAAAATAAATTACATATTTAAAAAAAGAAAAAATTTTGGAAATATTAAAAAAATAAAGTCAGAGGTGGCCAATATATCCAGCTTTCAAAATATGCCAAACAAGAGAAAATTAGGAAAGTCAAAAATAGTTTAATTATCAAAAAATGATAAATAATTAAATAAATAATTTCTTGTGTATGTGCTATTGTTTAAACAAAAAAGAAAAGGAAGCATGTTTGAAAAATCTATGTGTTTGAATTATTAGTAGAAAAATTTCATTCTACTTTTATTTATAAGAACAATTGGGGTACCTAGAAAGATGTTTTACAGAAATTACTACTATATAAGTATTAACATTATATTCTATTTTTAAAAAAAGAAATGGATCCATTAAAGATGATTAAATGGTTTACCATTAGCAATTGGAAGAAAAGAAAATAGAGCACCTTTCACAATTATTAATGGGGAAGGAAAAATTCTGAAGAAATAGAGAAAATTAGTAAAAATAATATTTATATTTCAACTACATAAAAGTTTTTAAAATTCCTTCATGAACAAAATCATTTTCTGATAAGAATGTAATATCAAAGACATTTAGATAACTAACTAAAACACATCAAATCAAAATTTATTCTCCAAAAGGACATGAATAAGTACTTCTGAAAAAAAGAATTCCAAACTCTTGTCCTTTTGAAAAATGTATGGGAAAATGATACGATGTTTAGAGAACAGGCATTGCAATAGGGAAAACCTGCATTTTAAATGTACCTGAGACTTGCCTGTTATATGACCCTGGGCAATCTGAGACTTGCCAGTTGTATGACCCTGGGTAAATCACTTAATTTATCTTTGCCTCTGTTTTCTCCTTTGTAAAATAGAGATAATAGTATCAACTAACTCAAAGAGTTGGTATATCTACAAAATTAACATATATAAAGTTACATATAAAATTTTAAGTGTTCTATAAGTCCTATTATTATTAAAATAGTTACTAATTAATAACTGAAGTACAAATCATAACGAAGCTATCTCAAATTCAGAAAATTGGCAAAACGGCAAAAGGTGGGAATAGTACATACTGAGAAGGTTGTGGAAAAGCAGTTATTTGAATGTTTTGTAGTAGAGTTGTGATTTGCTCCATTCATTAAGGAGTGCAATTTAAAATTTTCTTTTAAAAAATTGGAGCAACTTATCTACACACTGTGACATTACCAAGTATATAATGCAAGGAAACAAGAAAAAATATTTCATATATAAAAACATAAATGAAAGCATTTTTTTGTAATGGAAAAGAATTAAAAAATTGTCCATCAACTATAGAACAAATAAGTATACTGTAATGAATGTAACTCAATATCACTCTACTGTAATAAATGAAAAATTTGAGAATTAATAAACAATAGTATAGTGAAAATGTCCTTCATAGGTAACATGGAGGTGTTGATGTGTGTTTTGAAGAGAAGAATTGATATCTCTAGCCTCTTCATATGAGAGATAATTGTAATGCATTTAGCACAGTGGATAGAACACAGTGTAGCAGCAAGTACCCTGACACATCCAGGATGACCTGCTAGCATAGGTTCTTAAATCTGCCTTTCTAAAGGGAAAGCAACTTTCAAAGGGTCAACAATCTTCTTTAATTATATTCACCAACAGAGAAGCTACAAGCAGAGAAATAAAGACCAACAGACAGAACTTCTAACTGTCTGACCATAAGTAAGACATACATCACAGATCAACAGATCCAATTGTCTGACCATTACAAATACCCACGGTTACCAGAAAGAGAAACACCAAATCTGGGTTTTCAAAACTGGTGTGTTCCTTAATGGCTATCCAGACTCTCATCTGACAAACGAAATTTCTTCCAAAGAATAAACCCCAAAGCAAAACCTAACCTCAGAGTAATATACACTTTTCAGAGCAGGAGGGCATCACAACCCTTGTGATCTAGAGTCTCATTAACAATTAACAAAAGGTGTGGACCTTCCTACTAAACAAGCTTCCCATAATCAAGCTTTCCTTAATGGGCTCCACCTGAGACCTATTAATGGACCTTATTTCCTGCCAAGATTGGAAGCAGGAGGTTGGGGCAAGAAACCTGGCCACTTTACTCTCCTTGGAGAGAGGGATTGCCAAGAAAGAATTATATTTATGTACTCCTTCTAATATTTTTAGTCTAGGGCATGAAATTTTTAGGTTCAGGTTGAGTTCCTCATATCTTAGGGGTGAAGTTCCTGATATCTCAAGCTTCATTTTCAAGTCCTGACCACTTTCCACCCAAATATGTATTCCATAATGAGCAAACATAGTAATTATTAAAGAGCAAAACAGAAATCAAACAAAGTAAACAGTGGAAAATATGTTTTACCAACAACACAAAATGAAGGAGCTTTCCCATGCACAGCAAGGTAGCTCAGCTCAACAAAAAGAATATCCCAGGTCTTATCCAAGAAGAAATTCTATGCAGTCTCTTGTGTAGCAATCTCAAGAAAAGGTCCTGAGGGAGACTACCAGCTATTTTCATGTTGGCTTCTTTCCAGCATCTCATTTTCCCTTTAGCAAATTGAAGTGTGATTGGCATCATCCATTTTCTTTCTAGAAGTGTCTAAAGAAGCCTTCAGAGCCAAAGCTACTGAAGACTATAGGGCCTGATGAGATTCTTGAGATCCAAAGAGAATCAAAGAAAATGGAACTCTCCTCTTTCTTACCCTTGTCAACTCCACCTTGCCCCTCAAACAGATGCAAAGCATTGATTTTTACCAATGAAGAGAGTGTACCAAACAATGGACCTTAGGATTCATTTTATAATGGAAGGATGTATGAACTGTTGGTAAATGAAATAAGCAGGACCAAATGAATCTTTGTTACAAGGAGTAGCTAAAATGAAGAAAGATTTGAAATCTTGACCCTTGTGGATAACCATCTGACATATTTGGTTAAAGTGACCCAAGAAACACATCTGTGGGTTCATAGTTAATTGGAACTACCTTGGGATCATTGGTTAACTGAGTATAAATAGAATGGGTCCTTGTTTGTTTGGGGTTTTTACTTCTACACTAGAATACAGCAAAAGAATGTGAAGAAGATTCTTCCTTCAACCCACCAAGCCCAAATAATAACATGTGTGGAAATATGCATGTAAGCTTGGATACAGGGCCCCTAAATCTCATAATTCTGGCTATTTCTTCTATTTATCTAGCCAAAGATTAATGATGAGAAAGACATTTCTATTATTGAGGATCTCTAATAGAAAGACATGGAACTAAAGAACTCAAGTAACGCCATGGGTGGGAAAGAGATCCAGACCTTTACAACATGTAGAGAGAATTGCTTAGTATGGACCTGAAGTAAACCTAAAATAGCTGTCCATCAGATGCACAGAGGATCTTTACCTTCCACAGCAGTTTGAGATTTTAAAATATTTTCCGTGTTTTCTTTTAGTATGTGCTTATGAGACCTTTGAATTGTTTTCATTTTTTTGTGGTGGAGAAAATGAAAAGGTGCCCTCATATATAATCCACTTAGAGTACACTGAGTATCTTTGGGGTGGGGTTTTTTCCTACATTTTGGGAAGCTCCAGATGAGAATAATAAATGATGTTTTTAGGTATCTTTCTAGAGTAATCCAAATAGGAGAATTAAAAATATCTGTGGGGTCAGGACTTTGGAATCAAACACTACCCATTTAAAATGTTCAGTCCCTTGTGAGAGTTCCTGTTCAGGAAGGTAGATATAAACTATTTTTTTTAAATAAAAAAAGAAATATAATACATAGAACAATAACTCAAATATTTCACTTATAAAAATAATTAAATATCTTTAAATTATGTTTGAGTGCAAAAACTATATTCTTTATGTTTCTGTCTGTATAAAGTAGCAAATAACTCAAAAAATAAATGATGAAAGGATGTAAAAGTTTTTATAAAGATTCAAAATGTCTTCTTCATAACCCAGTATCACTTCATTAACATATTTATATTTATCTAAATCCCTGACTTTTAGAAGTGAGGTATTAAATCTATATTCACATATTTAATTGCCTGTAGTGTAGTAATACTATGATATAAATGGGAAATTTTTAAATAGTGTTTTAGAAATACAAGACTTTAAGCCCTTCACAATATGACATTAGGGAATCTATTGCAAATCAATTCAGCAACTTGAGTTATGGATTGCACAAAATCTAGAGAAGTAGTTCAATAAATAATGGTGCTAAAATCTATACAACTATTAATATTTTTATAGGGGAATGTGCAGTTTGTTTCAACCAGGAATTACAGTCCTTTGCATTAATTACTGATGAGGGGTTTTTAGCTATTGTTTGATTTATGTACAAGTATTTTATAGGAAGTCCTTATGTGTAAAAGCACTAAAAATGCATTAGCTATTCATTGCTCATTGTAGAAGCATATTTAAAATATACTTCTCTGGAACAAGATGTAGAATTGTAAAATTTAACCATTTTAAGAATGGATATTTTTAAAACATTCAGGATAATTTCACCTTCATTTAATCATATGAAAGAATTAGGGAAAATGGGATATCTAACACTTTTTGTTCCAGCAAGTCAACTTTATCAACACGAATGATAATATAATTCCTTTGGGGTTTAATCAGTCTATAAAGTTACAGGATTAGATATATTGAAAAGTATCTTATTTATAGATATTGTTTTTATTTTATTGTTAAAAAATAAATTGCCTTTGAAGATTTTTCTTGTGGATTAATAATGAGATAAGCATTTGATTTATCCACATAGGCATAATATTTGTTAAATTATCAAAGTGACAAGTATCAATCTATACATTTTAGAATTTCTTCAAGCAATAAGTATGAGGATAACAAATCTTAAGATGAGTGAATCATATTTTAAGTGATTTAAAGTATGGGGGGGGAGGAGCCAAGATGGCGGAGTAGAAAGACACGCCTACACTATCTCTGATATACAGCCCATAAAATACCTGTAAAGAAGAACTCCCAACAAATTCTGGAGTAGCAGAAGCCACAGAACAACAGAGTGGAGGAGATTTCTGTTCCAGAGAGACCACAAAAACTGACACCAAAGGATCATCGCGCACCAGACCCGGAGCAGAGTCCAGCCCTGCCTTGGCCAGTGCAGCCCCTGAGAGGAGCAGATCCGAGCAGGCTTCAGGGACAGAATCTTCAGCAGCTGAGCAGTTCCCTCCACACACAGGTGCAAAGGTCAGTGAGAGAGCCGGTTTGGCTGGCAGAGAGTGGAGAGGGATGTCTCAATAACTCAGGCCCTCTCAGGAGGCAGCAGCGGAGCCAGCAGCAGACAGGGGCTCCCAAAGCAGGCAAGAGCTTGGATCCATTGTTGAAGGTCTCCATGTAAACCCTCTGAGGGAACCGAGCCCAGTGTAGTGACCTTGCCCCCACCCCAGCACATGAATTTAATCTTACATTGAATAGCAGCCCTGCCACTACCTGAGCACCTGAATTTAATCTTAAACTGAATAACAGCCCTGCCCCCGCTGAAAGCCCTGAGGCTGGGAAGCAGCATTTGAATCTCAGATCCCAAGCACTAACTGGGCGGATCTGGAGGCAAGGTCGGGGTGGAAAGGAATCTCAGAAGTCAAGTAACTGGCTGGGAAAATGCCCAGAAAAGGGG
>CM053770.1:621479926-621504374 GCA_028658325.1 Potorous gilbertii | reverse complement strand
CCATCTGTTCCATTCTAGTTTTGAGAGAGCTATTTTCTTCAGTGAGCTTTTGCACCTCTTTTTCCAGTTGGCTAATTCTGCTTTTGAAAGCATTCTTCTCCTCATTGGCTTTTTGAACCTTTTTTGCCAATTGAGTTAGCCTATTTTTCAAGGTGTTATTTTCTTCAGCATTTTTTTGGGTCTCCTTTAGCAAGGTATTGACCCATTTTTCATGCTTTTCTTTCATCTCTCTCATTTGTCTTCCCAGTTTTTAATCCACCTGTCTAACTTGATTTTAAAAATCCTTTTTGAGCTCTTCCATGGCCTGAGCCCATTGGATATCAATTTTAGATGTTTGGGATACAGAGGCCTTGACTTCTGTGTCATTTTCTGATAGTAAGCATTGTTCTTCCTCGTCAGAGAGGAATGTTGGAATCATCTGTTCACCAGGAAAGTAACCTTCTATGGTCTTATTTTTTTTCCCTTTTCTGGGCATTTTCCCAGCCAGTTACTTGACTTCTGAGATTTCTGTCCACCCTCACCTAGATCCGACTAGCTAGTGCTTGGTGTCTGAGATTCAAATGTTGCTCCCCAGCCTCAGGGCTTTCAGCGGCAGACCTAGGTGCTATTCAATGGGAGCTTAAGTTCTGGAACTCAGGTAGGGGCAGGGCTGCCTCCCAGGCTCAGTTCCCTCAGGGTGTTTATGCAGAGACCTTCAGTATTGAAGCTCCTGCAGAGCTCCTGCCTGCCTTGGGAGCCTCTGGCAGCCTCCTGAGGGGGCCTTAGTTATGGAGGCACCCTGCTCCCCTCTCAGCCTGTCCAGATGTCTTTCTCACTGACCTGTGCATCTGTGGGTGGAGGGACCTTCACGGCCACTGGAGATTCTGTCCCTGCAGCCTGCTCGGATCTGCTTGCTCCTCTCAGTGCTACATGGCCAGGGCAGGGCAGGGCTGGGCTCCATTCCTGTTCAGTGTGCGACGGACCTTTGGGATCGGTTTTTCAGGGCTTTCTGGAACGGAAATATCCTTCACCTTGTTGCTGCATGGCTCCACTCTTCCAGAATTTGTTGGGAGTTCTTTTTATAGATAATTATGGGCTGTGGGTTCAGAGCTAGCATATGTGAGTCTTTCTACTCCACTGTCTTGGCTCCGCCCCTCGATTTTCAGTTTTCTTATCTTTAAATTAAGGGGAAGCATTATTGCGATGACTTTTAAGGTATTTGCCAGCTTCCATTCTATCATCTTAAATTTGGATCGGGAATCTGATCCTTATAGTCTTTGTAAATTTACTGAAGAGCAGAAATATATAAAAATGTAAGCACAAAAAATCATTTCATGGCCAACTATGTCATGTCAGATTTTATTCTTGGAAGTTTTATGCTACTTATCTTTAATGTAACAAAAACAACCAATGATCTTGATATTTTAAAAGCACTGAATGCAAAAAATTCAATTTATAGACATTATTTTCAAATTGTTAGAGAGAGGCAGACAGAGACAGAAAAAGAGAGATTTTACTGTATAAAAGGAAAACAGTATGACTATTCTATATTCCACATTTTAGTGTTAGTTAATTCAAGCCTAACAAATTCTCTAAAAGGAATTTCTTTTTCTACCCTGTCTTGGCTGGTCAACATATATCATTTATGGTAACATTAAAAATTCATCCCTTTACAAAATTCATTTGATAATGGTTACTGTTGAAACACATTTTGGTTTGATACAGAAATACCTACTTTTTATTTTTAAACTTTCCTTTCTGTCAGGTACAAAACAAAATAAACAAGTGAAATTAGTCTGTGAACAATAAATACCTAAGTTAAATTGTATTTGTTTTGTAGATTTATTTCTTTGTGAATTAGGTGTTTTCTATGACCTAAAAACAATTTTTTTGACAGAAATAAGCAAAGTATAAATTAAGCAAACAATATTCATAGGATCTTTCTGTAAACCTGCCTCATAAATCTGTTAAGGATTAGGGCTCTTAGTTTGTTGGCAGAAACAAGTACACTAACCCGTTGATTCCTTCATGACTATTGAGTATTATATACTTATCGTATTTATTTCTCTGTAGATCCCATGAGAAGAAATAAGGTCACCTAAACTTTGTTATCTACCTAAGTGCCCAGCAGTTTGCTAGATATAATAAGAAACTAATATATGTTTAATTAAGTTAAGTAGACATCCTAACATTTGAAATATACATAATATTTATTTTATTTATATGTAAGGGGTTTGGGCATATGATAAAAGCAGTATTTGGTAAATAGCTTAAATATTCTATAAGAACTCAACCTGACTAGATGTGTGATATTGGACAAGTCACTTAACTCTGTGGTCCTCAGTTTCCTTCTCTGTAAGATGATGAGTAGGCTAGATAGTTTCTAGGGACCTTTTCAGCTAGCAATCTATTATTCTATGATCTACCTCCTCCCCCTCCCCCACCCCAGCATTGCATCTTTTCTTTTTGGTGAGGATGCCTTCCTGTATTGATAATGGATTTTTGTTTTAGTATAATCAAGTAACTCTGATTGAATAATGTGATTAAAGAATATGTTCCCCACCCATTAATGGATCTGGGAAGATTTGTAGAAAGCTCCCCTCTCATCTTTTGTTAATAAGGCACTGGTTCTCAAGTCTTGTGTTGCCGTCTGACACAAAAAGTGTCTACAAACTCTGAGGTAAGATTTTACTTTGGGGCTTATTTTTTGGAAGTGTTTGGCCAGGTGAGACTCTGGGTATCTGTTAAGGAGTCCTATCCCTTTACGCCCCCTCCCAGGCTTTGAAAACCCAGATGCTGGTGCTTCTTTCTCTGGTAGCTCTGTATGTATATAATGATAAGATAGGTGGAAGCTGTGCCTCTTGATTTTGATTCCTCTGTACTTTCTCTGAAGTTCAGGGTGCTGACATTTTCCCCTGAACTAAGTCAATGATATGTGTATTTGATTAAAATGATTGTTGACCCCTTAAAAGATGCTTTAGAACCTATGATAGCAGACCCTTTTGTGTATATTGGGGTGCTTACTTTTACACTTTCCAAACTGAGGTTATCAATTAATCCTTTGGCCTTTTCTCTTCATGTTCCTAGCAATGAAATACTTAACTTAGAATGAGCTTTGGATATTTAAACTTACAAAATGACAAAAGTTCCATTTTGCCCTTAAGTCAAGATATATACTTAAGTAATGTACCAAATATGATATCACTTTATACACTCAAATTGATCTATGGTTTCATTGATGATTCACTTATCATCCTGTTACAAGGAAGACTGCGACTCATTCCTGTCCACCCATGCTACATGACTTCTCTTTATGTTTTCTGAGAGTCTTATGCATTTTCCCTTGAGACTGTAAGAATTTAAGTAGAGTTTATAGACTTTTCATCAATAATCATTTGCTTTTCTCTGTGACCAGTCACCCACCTACTGTACTTGATCATACATTATGAAATATACATATGAATACACATATATTAAACACAACCAAATACTTAATTCAATTTAATTAAACAGACATTTATTAGAGCCTTACTTCATGGAAGACTTACACCTGTGGTATGAGGGCTTACTGAGTCCTTTTTAGGCCTTCTCATCCACCTTTGCTGTCTACCTGCCTTCCAGCTCTTACCTGTGGCTATAGAACTGTAGAATATGCAGGAGTCACACCCCGGTAAAATCATCTTAGCAGACAAGCTAAGCCAGGTTGAGGATAACCATAAGTCCTCAAACCTATCAGTGAGTTCAGAGATGTCAGCTCCAAGCATATGATGACTTAAAATTTAAGGAATTATTCTAGTTATTTGGAGGAAATATGCAGCTGAGTTGCTGCCTCTCATCTGTTATGTTGGCTCCTGTCCATCGTCTCCTTTACCCTAGTCCTTGACAATGAGATGGGCCTTCTACCCAAGGCCAATAAACCATTTTATATCTGTCTTTGGCTCTATACTCTGCTGTCTTCTCTAGTGGATTGCCTCCTCTATCATTCTACCCTCTTTAATCTTCAATAGTTCATTATCTATCAGTTCATTCCCTGCTGCCAACATGCACAAATCTTTCCCATTCTTAAAAAACTTTCAGTAGATTCCAAGCTGTCATTTGCATTTTCTCAAGCTATCATCTTGTATATTACTTCACTTTCACAAAGTCATAAAAATGTTATCTAACCTCATTGGCTCCATTTCCTCTTCTCTCACTTCTAAACTCATTCCAGTTTGGCATCTGAACTCTTTATTTAAATGCAACTCTTCTCCTTAGTTATGAGTTCATAACTGTCAAGTCTGATAGTCTGTTCTGAAAAGGAACCAAGACAGAGGGCAAGTATGTGAGGTGCTTATGTTGGAATCACCACCAAAAAAATGAAGAGGAAGAAAGAGGGATGTCCTGGAAGAAGGGTGAGGAGAGAGTTGGAATGGGAAAACTTCTCTCATAAAAGAGGAACAGAAGAAAGAACTTTTATGGGAAAATAGGGAGGTGGCAGGAAGTGGTTCGATTTTACTCATATATATGCACATACACATACATAAACATGTATGTATACATATGCATATACACATAAAAGTGTATATATGTGTATACATATGCATATATACATATAATATATACCTTTATACATGCATGTACACACATATACATGTACAAATATATATGTGTTGTGTATGGAAATCTATCCTACCTAATAGGGAAATAGGAGTGGAAGGGGATAAGAAGAAGGGGGAAGAATGATAAAAGGGAGGGAAGATTAAGGGGACCAGGGTCAGAAGCAAAATATATTTTGAGGAAGACAGGATAAAAAGAGAGAAAGAGAAACAGTAGAAAATGGTTGGAGAGAAATATTCAGTTAGTAATCATAACTGAATGTGAATGAGAAGAGCTTACCCACAAAATGGAAGCAGATAGCAGAATGGATTAGGAACCAAAATCCAAAAATATGTTGTTTACAAGAAACACACAGTTTCAACAGAAAGACATGCACAGAATTTAAATAAAGGATCAGAACAAAATCTAATATGCCTTAACTGAAATAAAAAAAGAGGTAGCAATTAGAAAACGCTAAATTACAACAGACATAATTAAAACAGATAACCAGGGTACCTGTATTGTGCTAAAAGGTACCACAGACAGTGAAATGATATAAAAAAGCAAATTTCTCTAATGAAGTCCTTCTTTCCCAAATATATAGATAATTGAATCAAGTTTTTTTTTAATAAGAGCCATTCCTCAACTGATAAATGGTTGAAAGATATAAAACAGGCAATATTTAGAAGACTAAACCAAAGCTCACTAGAGTCATAAGAAAAAACTGCTCTAATTCACTATTGTCTAGAAAAATGCAAATTAAATTAAAGCAGCACTCAGGTACTACCTCATGTCTTTCAGAAATGTCAGATGTTGGAGGGAATAAGAGAAAATAGATACACTACTGCACCATTGGTGGAGTAGTGAACTGGATCCACCCATTTTGGAGAATAATTTGAACTATGCATAAAGTGCTGTAAAACTGTGTATATCCTTAACAATACCAAAACTAGGCCTGTATCCCACATATGTGTATGTGTATGTGTGTGTACATACAAAAAACATTCTATCAGCTTTTTTTAAACTGAATTATTTTATTTGCTTTCAGTGTTCAACAATCACTTCCGTATATCTTAGATTTTGTTTTCCACTCCCTCCTCTTTCCCTCCCCAATCCCTCCCTGAGACAGATACAATCTTATGTAAGTTCTACACATATGTTCCTATTAAATGCATGTTGCATAGAAGAATTAAAATGAATGGGAGAAACCATAAAACAAACCAAACAAAACATAATGCAAAAGAAAGTGGTCTGTTTCTATTTGCGATCCAATTCCATAGTTCTTTCTCTGGATGTGGAAGGCATTTTGCCTCAATAGTTCATTGGAACTATTCAACTTCATGCATTTCAACGAAGTACTAAGTATACCAGAAAAATTCCTCACATGCTGTGGTTGTTGCTGCGTACAAAGTTCTCCTGGTTCTGCTTCTTTCACTCAGCATCAGTTCATTTAATTCTTTCCAGGCTTCTCTGATGTCTTCCTGTTCATGGTTTCTCATAACAAAATAGTATTGCATTACATTCATATACCACAACTTATTCAACCCAATTGATGGGCATCCTCCTGACTTTCAGTTTTTGGCCAAAGAGAGCTGCTATAAATATTTTTGTACATGTAGAACCCTTTCCCATTTCTATGATCTCTTTGGGATAAAATCCCAGAAGAGATATTGTTGAATCAAAGGGTATGCACATTTTTGTAGCCCTTTGGGGCATAGTTCCAAATTGCTCTCCAGAATGGTTGGATCAGTTCATAACTCCAACAATGAATTAGTGTTCCAACTCTCCTACATCTTCTCCAACATTTATCATCTTCTTGTTTTGTCATGTTAACCAATCTGATTGTTGTGATGTTGTAATGTGGTACCTCAGAGTTGTTTTGATTTGTATCTCTCTAATCAATAGTGCTTTAGAGTATTTTTTCATAAGATTATAGATAGCTTTAATTTCTTCCTCTGAAAATTTCCTGTTCATATTCTTTGACCACTTGTCAATTGGGGAATGACTTGTATTATTGTATGTTTGACTCAGTTCTCTATATATTTTAGAAATGAAATGCTTTCTTTGCACTAGCAAATAATAGGAAATCAATGGGATGATCACTACTTGAGAAATGGCTGACCAATGTGTGGCATATGATAGTGATAGAATGTTATTGTTCTAGAAGAAATGATAAGGGGCGTGGTCTCAGAAAAACATGACAAAACCTATACGAACTGATGCAAAGTGAAGAGAGAAAAATAGATCAATATGCACAGTAACAGTGTTGTTATAGTGATGATCAACAGTGAAAGACCTGGATTTTCTGATCAATACATTGATCCAAGACAATTCCAAAGGACTCATGATGACAAAAATGCTATCTACCTCTAGAAAGATAATTTATGAACTCTGAGTGTAAATTGAAGTTTCATTTTCTTACTTTATTTTCCTTTTTTTTTGCAAAATGAATAATATGGAAATATTGTTTTGTATGATATCACATTTATAATTGACATGCTATTTCTTGCCTCCTCAGTAGGTAGGTGGTAAGAGGGAGGAAGAGAATCTAGAACTCAATTTTTTTTAAATGTTAAAAACAATTTTTTTTTAAAGGAGAAGAGAGTGGGAGTATATAGAGTCAACGGTTTTGAGATGAAGATAAGAAGAGAAATTGAACTCATGTTGAATGGTCTCTTGTAGCTCAGTGTAGAACATAACATGAAGTCCTAGACTGAAAGGGTAGGTGAGAGGAGAAATGTGAAATGCTGGAAGAGAGGAGGGAAAATTTAAAATTTCTTTGGGAAGTGGTATGGAGAATCAATCACGAAAGATTAAAATAGTTGCTTTCCTGTAATGAGTCCAATTATAACAAGCCCAGTCTTTATCTCTGTTTAGTGGACTTGAGTAGAAAGAGATGAAGGCTGTGAGTAGTCAAGTTTGATAAGGCTTGGGAAGTGAGAGGACAATAGCATGAGGGATGTGAAAGCAGAAAATAGTATGAAGCTGAAATGGTTAGTAACGGTGTCAAGACTTGAAGGAAAGAAAAGTAAACTAATGCACATCCAAGTTGGTGCCAATTCCTATTGCTTATACTACAGGAATGTTTTTTCAGAAATAGCCCTTCCTCCAACTCACATTTTCTCCTCCCCATTACTTCTTTCCTTTATTATAGAAATAACCTTATAATTGCTATTACTGTCTCCAGTGTCTAATATCTCCTATTCATCTTGTATGCACCTGATGAGGTTATCTACCTCATCTATGTACTTATTGGACAAATATGACTTATTCCAGTGCTCAAAAACATTCTGGGGCTCTTTATTATCAGTAGAATTAAAATCCAAATTCTTTACATAGAATGAGTCTTTCTCCTACCTACCTTTACGGGCTTATTTATATTACTTATTTATGTTACTCTATTTACTCATCTTTTAGAGATTAGACCTAATTATACTTAATTAGGTCCAGGGTAGAATCATAAAACCTTAGAAGTCTTTTCAATCTCTATTACCTTAAGTCTTCACATTTCCCCACCAGAAGAAAATGGGTTCTTAAATGTTGTTTTTTTTAATTAGCTCTTAAACTTGTATTTTTCCCTTTAATTCCACATTGCATCATCTTTCCTTTTCTGTAACCTATTTCTCCACTGAACTGTTAACTTGTTAAAGACAGTAACTGTGGTAGTTACCAATTTTTGTAACCCCAGAACCTAATAGCTCCTTCCACATAATAAGAACCTTATAATGACGACAATTATTGCAAAAGAATACAAGTAATAGTAGTGGTAGTAGCAGTAGCATCAGAAGCAGCAGTGGCATGGTATAGTATAGAGACATTTGTGGAATTGAAATAACAAAAATTCCTGTTTTTGTGTAGCTAACACTGATCTAAAATTCTGAGTAAAAATCCAACTTTTAGAAAGAAATAGGCAAAACTAATGGTGTTCAGTTCACAACAGGTTGTTTTTTTTCATTGCTTTCTCAGTCATAAATACTAACAGGAAAGAAATGTGACCCTTTATCTCTCTTCCTCTGCAGCTGCCACTAAATGCAATATTAACACATAATATGTATGTATTGGGGGGAGTGGAGGAGATTGGAAACAAGCATGGATGAAGCCACTACCTTGCTGTATGTGGGCTAGCTTGTTAGGAAAGAAGGAAATAAGCATTTATTAAGTGCTTACAATGTGGCAGGCACTTTGCTAAGTACTTTACAAATATTTTCTTATTTGATCCCCAAACTTTGGGCACATAGGTGTAATTTTTTATCCTTATTTTACAGATGTAGAAATTCAGGTTAAAAAAAGGCTAATTGGCTTACCTAGGGTCACATAGCTAGTATGTGTTTAAGGTCGGATTTGAATTCAAATCTTACAGACTCCAGGACAGACACTCCCTCCACTGCATCACCTTGCTACTTATTAGTTGGTAATCACTGGACTATTGTTAATCAATAAATCTGAATTTTTATGTAATTTTGTTTTTATACCACTGTATTATTTGAATTTACATATTTTAAACTTATGTAATATTTTAATAGCATGACTCTTGGGCCCTGCTAAAGATAATGCTAATTGAAATCAAATCAATTCTCTTTATGCTATTTCTGCTTGTAAAATGTAGTTATCCTAAAGTTCTCTAGTTGACATATATTTGTATCTTTGGAACAAGGTTTCTTAACCCTTTGTGTTTCATGGACCTCTTTGGCAGTCTGGTGAAATCTGTAGATATTTCAAAATAATATTTTTAAATACATAACATAAAATACCTAGAATTACAAAGGAAAATAATTATATTAGTATTATTACAAAGTATAAAAGTATAGTATAAAAGATAAAATGAGTATTTTTAATAAACAGATTGAGTATCCTTACTTTAGAAATTAAAACAGAAGTAGTGAAAGAAGATGAATTCAAATTGCATTGTAGTTTCCTGGTATTTTTCTGTTGTGTGTGTTTTTGTAGCTGTGTTCTTGGGGCAAATTCTCTAACTGGGGCAGTTATCTCTTTAAATAAAAGATTGGGATGCTTTGTAATTAAAGCTGGCTCAAATCCTGGCTAAGTAGTCTTTTGTCACAGATGAAACCAAAATCTTTAAATATATTTTTAAACTTTAGATCAGAACTTTCAAAATCTGTACTATTTATTTTTTGAAAATTTTCTACAAGGAATGAAACCCAGGGGAATATCATATACAAAGAACAATAATTTGTTTAGTTGACATAATTAAATTTGAGATTGGTTAATTCATCTGTCCCAAGTAAGTGATCTGTATCACCACTGATGTATCATGAAACTTACCAGAGTAGTCTTCTTTTTTCCTCTCTCTCCCAAATTCTTATGGTCAGAAAAGTCCTCTTAATTTAAAATCACTCAGGCTATATTTATACCAGAACTCTGATAATTTAATCAATTTTCTGAAGTCAATTACACTATATTCTCTTTAAATAGAACATCACATTACAACTAAAGATACAGAAAATGAAATCTCATTGCTTTCCTAAGATAGCTGTGATAGAAAATTTTTGGAACTTTTTCAAGTAATCTACTTTACCAGAATGCTTATGTACTCTAACAAAGAGTGGTCTCCAATGTTTTATGATGTATGATATTCAATAGCCATATTTATACTCCTTGGGCCCATAATATCATTTTGCCTTATTGAGTAAAATGAAGCATTATCAAATATTGAACATCTCACATTTCTTGAGAACTTCCAAGGGAACTGCATAATCTGTATTCATTAGTTCTACACTATAACGACTATACAGTATCTACAGAGTAAAACCTAGAGTTTCTGCAAGAAATGCTTAATGCTTCAGATCTTTAGAATGAATGTTTAAGTCTTTTGTTTCCTTCATCATAAATCTCAATTGGCTGGTGTCATTTACTGGAAAGGTTACATGTGATTGGATTTATGAACATTTGCAGCTGAACTCAGCTTATAAATTGCTAAGGATTCTGGCAGATGGTTCAAACTTCTATGCCAGTGAAAAATTTTAGGTTAATTAAATAGCCTCCATCAGCCCATTACACAAAAAAAGCTGGTGATTTACAATGAAGTTCTAGAAATTTGCCATTTGATAGTCTGTTAGGAAATGATATAGGTGCTTTGAGTGGCATAAACTTCTAACTGCAGTCTTTAAGGACAGAGTTTAATGTTTTGTGTCTTTTGACAGTGTAAGACTAAGGGAGTGTCGGAACATTTTTTGCTTCATCATCATCATACTCACTCACACTGATATAATTCTTTAACATTTAAAAAAATTTATCCCAATCCTTTTAGATTAATTTGAATCTTTTCACTAATTCACAACAAGAACAAAAACAATGAAAATAAAGCGTCATGGAGAGTAGAAAATATCCCTTGACTGGCAAAAGAAATATCAATATAGTTCATGAAAATACACAATGTAGAGAAATAATTCCAACGACAAAAACTCCATAATTTTGAGATTGTCAATTTGAATTTTTTAAAGATATGAAAGAGAACTTGCTCTTTAAAAACAAAGGAAAAATCATCTTTTAGGACATAGTAATCCCTTATTTAACAAAAATCTACTTAGTTCAAACCTGGAGAGATTCAGTGTATATTTTTATTGCAAGGAGTAGCCTTCAAACTTTCTGGAATTTGGGAAATTGTGATGATGGCAATCAAAATAGAATCTTTTGTTGTTTTTAATTTTAGTATAATCAAGTGACTCTGATTGAATTTTACCTTTATCAATCAAGAGTCTTTACAAGGAGCAAAGTACAGAAACAAGAGTTTCTTTAACTGGAAACAGTGTATGTATTTGTATTGTTCATTATTTTAATGTGATTAAAGAGCTTTCCCACCCATTGATGGACCTGTCCATTGTGGGAAACTTGATTAGGAGAGTTGCTTTGTAGGAGTATTCCAAGTACCTTTTGCTTTTTCTATTGAGGCACTGTATCAAAGAGTTTTGTGATGTCCTCTGACTATTAAATAAAGGTATAAATAGTCTAAATTGAGGTTTTACTTTGGGGCTTAGTTTTTGTAAGAAGGTTTGAGTGCCAGATGAGGACTCTGGGAAGCCTCTAAGATGGTCACCCAGCTTTGAGAACCCAGATGTCATACTTCCCTCTCTGGTACAGTCAGACAGTTGTACTTGTCTGTTAAGTTATGGTCAGACAGAGGAAGCTATAGTCTGTTGATGACTTTGGGGTTTATTGACTGGAAGTTTTTGTCCAGATGAGAAGCCATTAAAAAGCCCCTGGCTTTGAAAACCCAGATATTGTGCTTTCTTCTCTAGTAACAGTGGTCACACAGTTGGGGTGAAATTATCTGCTGAATTCAGGCAGAGGAAGCTCTGTCTGTTGATCTTTTGATTTCTCTGTATTTTCTTTGAATTCAGGGTGTTTACTCCCTGAACTAACTAAATGATATATGTGTTTGGTTAAAGGAATGATACATGTGCTTGATGTTAACCCCTTGTAAGTTGTTTTCCTTTTATGAATGCAGATCTAAGAACCTATGAGAGTAACCCCCCCATGTATATTGGGGTGTTGAATGATACAGAAATTCATGCCATTCTTTTGGGCTTGTTATTTTCTTTCTTACTAGCTTTGGCTAGTGTGGGGATAATAGAATGGAATGGAATTTGTTATACACACATATGTATACATATGTAAATATATAATGTACAATTCAATATTATATATAACATTATTAATTCAATGTATGTCAGATCAGATACTGCAAAAAAAAACAACAAAAAACTAAAGTATATCTTAGACTTCCTTAATGGAAGGGAGACTATTTCAAGGCAATGTATAGTTTTGACCAGAGATAACATTTTAACAGAGATATTAATAAGGTGGATTCCATATAGGTGTAGATGATTAAGATGAATAAGGAGCTAAAAAACTGTATAAAAGAAAGTTGAATTGGAAGAATTGCAAATATCTAGTTTGAAGAAGTTCTCAGGGAGCAATATATATATCTTCAAATACTTAATGTAGTTTATCCTTTAGAAAAGGGAATACACTTTTCCCTGTTGGTTTTGAAAGACAGAACTATAATATCTGGAAATTACAGGGGGCCAAAACTCTATCACAAGGAAAGAGATATTTTGATATTTAGATCTTTATAAAAATGTATTTCAAGTGACTGTAATGTGGGAGGGAGTTAGATTATTTTCCTAATATGACACTGACAATTGAAAACTTCATGATCATATGTGAATAGAAGTGTAGATAAGATACATGATGCAGCAAGTGATTGGGCTAGTTGATCTCTGCAGTCCCTCCTAATTTAATAATTTTATAATAATTTCTAGTAAAAGACTGTTTTCCCAAAATGACCTGGCCTAGTAAACATTGTTTCAATGTATAAAAATTGAATATGAAAGGTGCTGCGGGCAGCACAGTCCAGCAGGTCCAGGGCGGTTATGGGGCTCACAGAGTAAGGATGAAAAGACAGGTGGGACACAGCAGTCTGAACAAGCTAAGTTTATTCTGGACATACTAAGTCAATAATTCAGGGAATCGGGATGCTTAAATAGTAAAAAACCATAAAGGTAGTAATTGAAGCATGAAACAGCGCAGATGGTGATAAGTAGAAAGGGAGGCTTCAAGGCCTTTTTATCGGAATGTTATCCTGTATAGCAGGAGCCCTGATTCCTGGAACTTCAACACCCAAATTCAAGGCTAAACACCTGAGAACGATATATCACTTAACTTCTCAAGTCAGCTATTATTATGCCTTGGAGGAGGGGAACTCTTGATCAGGGGCTCTTTCAAACCCCTCAAGGTTCTCTACAGCAGGCTTCAAATAAAACTCACCACTCAAAGAAAATAAATGTTGGGGAAAGTATTTTAAACTTAGCCAAAGTCTACTATTAACTACCACACAACTGTTTTAGGTTTTTTTAGGATTTTAGATTTTTTTAGGAATGTCACCATTGCTGAATAAGAATTCTACAATTTATATCTTTATCAAAGTGCAGGATATAAAATAAAACCACAGAAATCATCAGATTTTCCTATTTTTTTCTTACCAACAAAGTCCATCAATAAGACATTGAAAGAGAAATTCCATTTAAAATTAATGTAGATAATATAAAATACTTGGGAGTCTACCTACCAAGACAAACCCAGGAACTGTATGTGAACAATTACAGAACACTTTTCATAAAAATATAGTCAGATGTAAAAAATTGGGAAAATATTAATTGCTCATGGGTAGGTCAAGCCATTATAAGAAAAATGTCAGTTCTAACTAATTTGCAGTGCCATATCAATCAAATTGCCAAAAAATTCTTTTATAGAACTGGAAAAAAATAACATTCATCTGGAGTAACAAAAGGTTAAGATTGTGCCGAGAATCAACAGAAAAAATGTGAAGAAATGTAGTCTAGCTATACTAGCTCTAAAACTGTATTGCAAACTGTTAATCACTTAAATAGTCAGTTTTTTGGCTAAGAAATAGAATTGTGGATCAGTGGAATAAATTATATATACAATGCACAGTAGTAAATGACTATCATAATCCAGTGTTTGATAAATGCAAAGATCCAAGCTTTTCAGACAAAAACTCACTATTTGACAAAAAAAATCTTCTGGGAAAACCGCAAAGCACTCTGGCTGAAATGAAACTACCATCTCATACCTTATATGAAGATGAGGTCAAAGTGGTACTGTGATTTAGACAGAAAAAGTGATACCAACAGCAAAATAAGAGATCATGAAATAGTTTCCCTCTCAGATCTAGGAAAAAGTAAAGAATATATGACTAAACAAGAGAGAGAGAGTATTATGAAATTTAAAATGGATAACTGTGATTACAAAAACCAATGCAGCTATGATTAGGAGAGCAGAAAACATTGAAAAAATTTACAGAAAATTTCTCTGATAAAGACCTCATTTCTCAAATATATACAGAACTGAGTCAAGTTTAGAAGAATACAACTCATTTCTCAGTTAATAAATGGTCAAAAAGATGAACAGGCAGTTGTCAAAGAAATTAAATCTATCTAATTATATAAATACGCTCTAAATCACTATTTATTAGAGAAATACAAATTAAAACAACTCTGAGGTACCTCACAGCTATGAAATTGGCTAATATGACAGAAGGGGTATATTGGAAGATTAGGGCACTAATGTACTATTGGTGGAAGTGTGAACTGATCTAACCATTCTGGAAGGCAATTAAGAACTATGCCCCAAAGGTTATAAAACTGTGCATACCTTTTAGCCAATAGCTATGTATCCACAATGAATAACTCTAAGTTGATGAATGGCTGAACAAGTTATGGCATATGATTTTGGTGGAATACTATTGTGCTGTAAAAATAATGTGCAGGATCCTTTTTAGAGAAACCTGGAAATATTTACAGGAATTGGTACAAACTGAAGTGAGTAGAACCAGAAGAACAGTACACAGTAGCATGGCCAACTCTAGTCATCCTAGTCTATATCTTGCCACTAGACCCAGATGGCTTTGGAGTAGAAAGTGAGGCTGGTGACTTTGTACAGCCCTCCCTCACTCAAATCCAATCCACTTGCAAGTCATGGCATCACCTTACTGATATCATGTTCCTCTTCAAGAATGACAAACAAGTACATAGTTAACAGCAATATTGCAAGGATGATTGGTTGTGAATGACTTAGATATTCTCAGCAATAGAACAATCTAAGACAAACCCAAATGATTTGTGATGAAAAATGGTACCCACCTCCTGAAAAAGAATTGAAGACATCTGAATGCAGATCAAAACTTTGTTTTACTTTTTATTTATTTTTTTCTTCTCAACAGAAGTAATGTTGAAATATGTTTTACATGACTGCATATGTATAACCTATAACAAATTGCTTGCCTTCGCAAATAAGGGGAAATGAAGAGGGAATTTGGAATTCAATTATAAAAATATCATTAAAATATTTTTACATGTATTTGGAAAAAATATTTTAAAAAAGAATTTTAAACTTTAATTCTGAACTTTATGAGTAATAACTCCAATCCAGAAATACTTTCTGACCAATATAGGGGCTATCAGAGGAAAATATTCCATGAAAGATGAATTAGCTCCAATCATAGGAAAGAAAAAAAATGGTTTTTTGCAGTTACAAAGTTTTTAACGTTGTAAGGTTTTTAGGCTAGAGAAAAATTAGCCAAATTTCTAAAACTCTAGGGATTTCTCCCTTAGAAGTGAACACTGTGAGAGGATAATGAACATGGTAGGATCATAAGTATAAAGATTTATAATTGGTAATTACCTTAGAAGTCATCTGATCCAAAACTTTAGTTTCATAGATGAGTGTCATACTGGCAGAATCTTCATTATTATATTACAAATTTATTGTCAATATTTTGATTCATGATATTTGATAAACATTTATCAGTTTTTACTAGGTATCTAAGAACTATCCCAAATTATGAGGATCTAAAAATAGAAATCATAGTTTATGCCCTCAAGAAATTTATATTCTTCTAAAATGTAAGTGTAAGAGAGTATAATTGTTAATGTTAGTAGTATGGTTCATTTTTTTCCCAGAAAAGTAATAGTTTGTCATCTAAATATATTTTTAATTGATTTATTGAATTCTTAAATATAATTTTCTTAGCAATCAATTCAGTATAAGTTATAGGAAAATACATGAGCAAATAACAACACTCTAAAGCAGGTTCTTAATCTGGGATCCATAAACTTTTTTTTTAAGTGTTTCATTAGTTTCCTGTAGCTACATGTATTTAATTTTTCACATTAAAAACATTATTTGGAGAAGTGAACCATAGGTTTTTTATCAAATTGCTGTATCACTCATAAAACAAAAAGTTAATGATCCTGAGTTTCAAGAAAAATGAGTTTCACCTAACAGAGCTACAAAAACAGAAATTTTTAAAATAGCTACAATGTTTAGATTATTGTATTAGTGCCTAGGGAGATAGATGATCCTTGCCCTCAAGGAGCTTACAATCTAGTAAGGGGACAAGACATTAAGACAGACAGTTAATTGCTAACAAGGAGGCTATTATTCAACTCTTGAACTCAGGAATTATCATTCTTCAGTTGCTAGTTTCTGACATATATTTATAGAAGGAAGCATAAACAAAAAAGGTTAGAAATCCAGAAATTCCCTTCTCAGTATAGTCTCTACACAAGTCACCTGCCATGTGCCTTTCCTTCAAGTTATCATTTTCTGCTCTTGGGGTTAGGGGAGAGAAGTACTCTTTACACCTCATCACTCTGTGCTGGTCTAGAAGAGAAACTATGGAGAAATAAAAGGGAAAAGGCACAATCCGTATCATGCCTTGCTCTTAAAGACCACTGGTAATAGGCTTATTCTTCTGGGAAAAAAAAAAGGTATTATAATTCTTTTATTTACCAATTATCTTGGAGTCAACTCCAGTCACTTGTGACCAGACAGAGGATTTCTCTTCATCCTCTCTACAAGGTGCTAGTGAGTTTTTATATTTTCATGGGAGATTCTATTTGATAAGGTCCGGACCCTATAAACTCATCAGATTCTTAGAAGGCCTGATAAAACTGATCCAGTGAGATAGTTGGACTTGACACATTCTGAGATCCCTGGTACCTATAAATATATGATTTTATGATGAGGGTTTAGCAACTGTTATACAGAAGGAATAATTAGGCATTAGAGGATAATCAAAGGAGAGTGATCTCTGAAACCAAAGTAGGGAAGAACAATGAACAGTGGCAAAAGCTTATAGTATTGTAAATTGACTATGGGTAAAATATATTCAGTTTTGTGGATCTTTAATAATGTTCCTCAGCCTTATAGTAGGAGTGGAAAAATAGGATAAAGTCATGCCAGAGTTCAGAGTTTCAACATTATGAATCTTAAGGGTGAAATAAACCAAAATTCCTCAGGAAAAAAAAATCTGATTATTTCTAATGAGAGACTAAGTTGGTTTGTAACTGACTTGCCATGAAGAAAGAAATTGTTGCAGTTGAGAAGCTTGAGGAATTACATAGTTTTAGTGTTGGGGGTGTTGATATCTTGTATGTTGAAGCTTATTGTGGTGACAGTAGAGGATGAGTGAGGATGAAAACCATATATTAAAGTCATTGGGAAAGTTGTGATGGAGGTCAATAGAAGATGATTACAAGAGGGGAGGAGACTGCATGAACTTTGTAAGAGGAAAGAATATTGTCAGATGTTATAGGAATCTTCTGTATGTGGCAGTGACAAATGAAAATGTACACCCTTCACCATTCCACGCAACATAAATTGGGGTGGGGACACAAAACACTGAAATGTATCTATAAACATATATAGAACCATAAGTCATTGGAAAGGATATGGTTTTCTTGGTGGAGATCCAAATTTCAGTTAAAACAAAGATGGTAAGGTAATCTAGATAAAATATTCAAGATGTAAGGGAGTTTGTTCACAATAAGAACAGAAGTTCCAAAGAGTTTAAAAATGGATTAAGCACAGTGGTGGGGAACCTGCAGCTTTAAGACCACACATGGCCTTCTAGGCTGTCAAGTATAGCCCTTTGACTGAATCCAAATTTTAGTTTTTCCCTTAATAAAAGGATTTGTTTTCTAAAATTTTGACTTAGTCAAAAGGCTACACCCAAGGACCTACAAGGCCACATATAACCTGGAGGCCACAGGTTCCCCACCTCTGGACTGTCAGGCAATATTTGACCATTATTGGCCAAGTAGGTATAAGTAGGAATTAGAATACAATGAATGGTCAGGAAAAGGTCTTGCAGGCACACAGATTTACACTATAGTGACAAGACTGAATGACCACTCCTGGGATTCAATATCACAGAAAGCACATGCCTGCGCTGTTCTTTGACAGCAGAAAATAACCAATAGAGTATTTTCAGAGATAATCTACTTCATAATTTGGAATGTTGCTGCTTTGTTTTAATTACATGGGGTTTCTTCCCTGTAAGGTCTTTTGTTTGTTGAAAGAATTTTGGAACTTTAGATAAGGGAGAGCCAAAGAGTTGACAATTAAGTGACCCACTTTATGGTAAGTTTTGACAGGATATATATTTTTTTCTGTTAATGAAGGGATGGACTTTACTGCACTTCAGTTATAAATAGAATGAAAAAACATGTGCATAGAGAGGACAGGGAATGCATATCAAATATAAGAGATATTATTTGAAATGTTATTTTGAAAAAAAGTGGAAGAGAAAGAAAAGGATTGTAATGAAGTCCATTGCACTGTTATAAATTTTATGTAGCTTTCTTTTCGCATTTTTCTGCACTTTTGTTTTGAGATTTATGTAATTACCTGATCCAATAAAAAGTCTGGTTAAGAAAGGAATGAAGAAAAAGAAGTTGAGTCTATTTTAATTTGTTTTCAACTGAAGAAAATAAAGGCATATGCTGTGTGACTTATGGAAAGACCCTAAAGGGGTATGATGAAATTCAGGAGTAATAAAGCAGAAATATTTATGAGTTTGTTTTATATTATTTAGAAACCAGTTTTTAGTTTCCTCTTATTAACAGAAGTTTTATGTGTTGTCACCCATAATGGTTGATATCTGATTTCTCCCCTACATAACAAAGCAAAAAGCTGACCCATTCTGAGAGATTAATCAGTATTCAGTTGTATGTGGACAAGGAATTGGTCTTCTTTCTATTTGTCATTATGGACAAAAAGACCTTTCAGTATACTCACAGATTTTATGTGAAGGAGTCTGCTAATAAAACTACAGGGACTGACAAAAATACTGTGAATACAAAGGTAGAATCCAAGTGACTTTAGTGGCTATTTTTCATGGCTTTCCTATTTACCAATGAAGAAATTGTGACTCAGAGAGATTAGGTGACTTATCTTGGGTTATAGATAATAAATAGCAGAGCTAAGATTGAAACTCAGGTACTTTAGCCCTGAAGCCAGATCTCTATTCACCATTATCTCAGTCTTTGACAATCTTTGGAAAAGTAGCTTCAGTAGAATGGCTGCAAAAGAGGCCATGTTTCAAGGACTGAAGAGTGAATGGATGGAAAAATGAGGCAGTGAATATAGAATGCTTTTTGTAGATGTTTTAATGATATAGAAACGACCTCAAGGTGGCTAAAGGCAGAGTGGTAACTAGAGATTATTGAAAAGACTTTTGAGCATAAATGAAGACCAAATTTCAAGTAAACAGCTACCCTTATAGAGACTACTGAACAATTAGGATTTTATCAATTTGTCAGTGGAGAGTGGCTAGAAATGAAATGAAAGACAAAATTTTCCCACATTTATTCATCATAAAGGAATGGCAAAGAGATCTTTTAAATGAAGATCCATTTAGGGTGAGGTTGAAAAATTCTAAGAAGTGTCTAAAGAGAGTGTCCATAGAATAATAGGGTAAAAGCAGAGGATATTAGGAAGTATTTATATTTCTCATGTTACTGATGAAGAATTGATTTTCAGAAAGATTAAATGCCTTTCTAAGGTCATGATGATCCAAAATTGTAGCAATGACATAAGTTTAAGTTTCCTGGTTCCAAATCCCATATTCTTTCTAATGTACTCTATTTTCAAAATTACATAACCATAGAATCCAGACAAGGGAACAGATTATTTAGGAGTTTTTGAGTGAATGGAGCTCTTAGTGATGTTGAACAGCCTACATAAAGAATGTGAGTGAGAAAAAGAACTATGTATGGAGATTATGATGGGTAAGGAGATTTACATACTAGAACAGTGCCTTGTGATGGAGCTTCAGTGTGCTCCCATATGACAATGATGGAGTAGTACACTTAGGTTGATGAGCAGTTGATAAAGATTTGTTTAGTTGAAGAGGGTGAGGAGCCATAAAGTCAGGATGAAAAATGAGTTATCAATTTGCATATTAAAGTGACCTAATTAGGTATTAGGACAGAGGATATAAATTTTGATTCTTCAAGCATCAAAATAAGTTTCAATGAATTGCAATGCAATTCAATTCAATGATAACATATGTCTTTCACTGTTGTTTTGACCAAAGAATCCATCCCTCTCCACTCAGTATTATAATGAAGCTCTCTGAATTGAGTTAGGCTGGTACTCAGAAAACTTTCCAGCTTTGTAGCATCTGTTTTAGACCAAATATCACTTTAACACAATTAAGGACTGTATTAAGACTATAATGGAAGCTTATAGAAAAGAAAAATACTCCAATTCTTGAAGAAAGTAGAAGAATGCCAAGTGTGGAGAGAGTTGCTTCATATAGGAAATAGTGAAGGATTAATTCTAAAAGCATCACTTCAGGAAAAAAAGGAGGATGATTTATTCTCTTGTATCATTGAGCAATGCATTGAGGACTGAGTGAGACAAGTAAGACCTGGAAGGTAGTATGCACTAGAAGATTTGTATTATCTTGGAATATCTGGGTTTACTTAAGGTGAGAGGTCAGAACAAAGAAGTGAAGTTAATAATGAATGAAATTCCCTCTTCAACCCAATAGAGGGAGATTCCTACACTGTACATTGAAAAACATAAATAGCATAATAATCTGGAAGGGGATGGGGAAATGAAATTGTAAAGGAATGGAAATGAGGTTGACCTGGATCAGAGTAAAAATTTAGAGAATAATAGACATTAAAGTTTCTGTGTAAACTGGAAGGTGTGAATAATAGTGATAAAGGAAAGAGCAGGTAATACGACATGGTGAATGAACATGGTTCATTTCAAATAGGGAAAACTCTATTGCTCAATAAAGGTAGAAGGTAAGATCTGGGATAAGTTAAGAATACACACATCTTCAGGCAAGGAAAGTCCACTCGATGAAAATCCACTTCACTCTAAAAAAAATGCATGGTTTGTCACAAAGATCACAGATTTATAGTGAAGATATGGATGTTAGAAGTCATTTAGTCCAACTTCTTCATTTTACAGATGAGGAAACCAAGACCCAGAGAGGTTAAAGGAGTTGCCCAAAGTTACACAGGTGATATGTGATAGAGAAGGGATTCAATTCTTGGAGCCTGTGTCCTTTGGTTTGAAACCCAGCAGTTTTTTTCACCATATCCCATTGTCTCCCTTGACATCTTGCGGATATTTTTCCCTGTAGTAGGGCATTGAATTCAGTTGTAAGGGATTAGACATTTCAATCTGATGAACAATTTGTAGGACCTATGATCACTGCTGAGATCCCCTCCCAGAATCTCTGCCCTGACTCTGTGACAATATAGTGCCCAACTAGGGACTAAATAAGACATACAGGAAAATACAAACATGGCACATGTGTCCCCTGACTGATTGACCTCATTAGTGTCACAGCATCTAGGAACAACAATATCAGGGACGAACAGAGAAGAAACCCTATACTACCACTAGAGAATTATGTGCCACGCACCCCTTTTTCATTTTGAACTGTAACTTTTGCTTCTTGAAAATATGGTTTTACTAGAGTACTAGAACCCTGAAGACTAAACTAACTTGGCTTAAACATTAGCTTTTTACTCTGTTGAATATGAATGGAGTTCCTCATACTGTCTTTGATCTATTCCTTCCTACAATGATGCTGTTGATTTGATTATTTATAGAGTAAGAGATAGGAGTAAGGGATAGAGGAGGCAAATAAATGTCAGGTCTGGGTCTGGTTTTGGATGGATAAATCTCACCTGTCATAAAGTCAGGGTCCTTATGCAAGTCAGGTCATAGCTGTTTGAAATGTCCAACTTGTGAGGTCCAAAATTATCCAATCCATGTATGTATGTGTGTATTTATGTATGTATGCATATGTGTGTGTGTGTATATATATATATATATATATATATATATATATGTATGTATGTATGTATATCTGTGTGTGTATGTGTATACTCTGGTTCATGAAACCAAAGTAATCCCAGCCTTCTTTTCCAGTACTGGCCATTTTCCTGTTTTTTCTTCTGCCCTTACAAAAACTGATCCTATTCTGTGACAAATTTATGAATATTCTTAGATGTGAGCAAGGACATTCTTGAAAGTGATAACCATACGATATGATTTAATAGCATCAGAATTTAATGGATTCTAGGATATGGTACAAGGACCAACTAATTGAGAATTAAATTAAAGATATTATTGCTGTGTCTAGGTAAGAGTCTGATCACTTGCACGAATTCTATTGGTTTTCTGATTATTTTTAGGGCTGTTACTAAATATACCTTTCCATCTTCAAGAATACAATCATGGATATTGGGTAATATAAAGCTGACAACAGAATGCTATATCTACTTTATTCTCAAACCCAATTACCTTTGTTTCATGTTTTTAGTAGGAGGATTTTCAGGTAAGCCTTGAACTTAGGTAGATGACTAAAAATAGGAAAGAAGGTAATGAGTTATAAAGAAGAAATATATACAGTTTTGAGAATGAGAAAATAATATAATTTGTTGTTCTTTGTTGTTATTATAGTTATATCATTTCTTATACACAATTCAAAATTGGGAGAGGGGACAGAAAGTTCATTTTTTCTTTCCTTTCTAACTTTGCAGAAGCAGATTTAAGCTTAATATAATGAAACTATTGCCATTAATTAGAGTTGCCCAAAAGTAAAACTGGATTCCTCCAGAAGTGATGAGTTCCTTTTCATTAGAAGTCTTCAGAGAAAGATTGATTAACTCTAGGTCAGGTATGTTGCAAGCAGAGTCTTGGTCAGTGTTTAGCACAGTTTCTGCTAAATAGTAAGAACATAAAAAAAATGACCATAAATGATTATGTCATCACTGATATCTGTTCCTTCTCTCAGATTCTGTGATTATATGAGTCTTAATAATCTGAGATACAAAGTCAGACCATTCACCAAAAAAGAGCCAATAAAACATTCTGAAAGGGTCCAATGGACCTCTTTTTCATCACTTATGGTTTATCACAATATGTAGTAGTTATTACATATATTTTATGTGTTATATATATTTATAATGTGTATATGCATGTGTGTGTATGTGTATGTGTATTGCATATGTGTGTGTGCATGTGTATGAATGTTATTGTAAG
Source organism: Potorous gilbertii (assembly GCA_028658325.1). Lineage (NCBI taxonomy): Eukaryota > Metazoa > Chordata > Mammalia > Diprotodontia > Potoroidae > Potorous > Potorous gilbertii. The sequence goes on along the minus strand of CM053770.1, from coordinate 621,480,920 downwards.
GGGTTAGACATTTAGATCTGATGAAAAAATATATGAAATAAATGCATTCCATCAGACTTTAAAGTTTAAAAAGGATTTATCTCTCTATAACTCTGTGAAGTATCACAAGTATTATTATTTTTTATCTAACAACTGAGGAAAATATGATTTAATGTCACTTTACTTATCATATAGCTAGTAAATATTTGAGATTATAGGGTTCACCTTCTTTTTCTTGTTCTCAAGACATCACAAATCTCTCCAAAAAAGGAAAAAAAATATATGCCACAATGAAAGGAATTTTAGCTCTCTTCATGGTCTAGGAGGCCAAAACCCCCAAGAAGGTAAAACTCCATTAACTAATGCCTTAATGAGTCTCAATCAGCACCCTGAACCTATGATATGACTCATAGGTTTGCAATATAATTTAATCCTACACCTCTACCTCTCCTCTTCTTTCCAATGTCTGAAGATCCAAAATGTAGAAATTTACCCAAGCTATGACTGTATCAGCATGGCAGTGTACTATTCTACTGAGCCAAAAGACAGAGAAACAGGGTTTGGAAGAAGGATGATGTATATGAGGAACTGAACAGAACTTCAGAACTTCACTAAAACTGAGGGAGAGTTCACCATTGTGATGGCAAGCAAAGTAGGAGCTTTTACTGTTTTTGTTTTAGTACAATCAAGAAATGTTAATGCCTATTTGTTCTAGGATCCATGACCATTTAGATTGTAAAGTCAAGGTCCTGGAAGGGTGGAACGTAAAGGCAAGCAAAGTAGGCTGTTTTGCTGTTTTTATTTTATTAATGGGCCTGGGGTTCTCTAGGGTTGTCTCTAAGTGCTTCCCTCTCTGGTAACTGCATATGTGTGGTCAGACAGTATCTGTTGAACTGTGATGTATGTCAGTTTAGAAACACTGTCTTTTGATTTAGATTACTCTGTATTTTCTATGATGTATGTGCTTAATTAAAGGAGATTTTTAACCCTTAAGCAGGCTTAAGGGGATAGCAGG
>CM053770.1:621445874-621479426 GCA_028658325.1 Potorous gilbertii | reverse complement strand
TGACTTCAAATTGCTCCCTCCTTCCATTGCCCTCCCTTCCATCATCCCCCCCTCCCCCGACCCTGCTTATCTCCTTCTCCCCCAATTTCCTGTGTTGTAAGATAGGTTTTCATTTAGAAAGAACTCCTGAGTTCTTTCATATGATATGCATAGGGCATGGACACATGGAAAGGAGATGAAAAGGTAATAAACATTTATGAAATACCTATAATAAGCTGGGTACTATGCTAAATGTTTTAAGGTCTTTAAGGTCTTTACCATCCTAATATGATGCCATGTTATTTTTATCCAAGTAGTTTTTTTAATGTTAAGTATAGCACAACTAACCACAGGACATCTATTAGAGAAATTCTGCCACATTGACATTGAGCGATTAATGATTGCTGAGTTTTTTGTTTAATCATTTCTAAACATAACAAATTATATTATCATCTAGTTTATTGCTTTCAATCTTTTCCATACCAATAATATTAGATATTAAACTGTGTTAAATTAAAATTAAACAATATAATTTTCCTTTGAATCTACCATTTTATTTAGTAAGTCTATAAAAAAAAATAAGGTTATTCTAGCATAACCTATTTTGATCAAGCTATCCTGGTTCTTTGTAACCAGTGCTTCCCTTTCTAGATGTTCAATGACCATTACTTTATTGAACTAATGTAGAGTTTCCCTAGTAACTGATTTCAAGTTCACTGGTCTGTCATTGACCAACGGTACTCTCTTTCTCCTTTTGCTCTTGTTTTTTTTTCCTATTCTTGTTTTTCTTGTTCTTTGTGTCCTTGTTGTTCTAATTCTTGTTCTTTTTCTTGTTCTCCTTCCTCCTCTTCCTCCCCTCCTTCCATTCCTCCTTCTCCTCCTCCTCCTCTTCCTCTTCTTCCTCCTCCTCCTCCTCCTCCTCCTCCTCTTCTTCTTCTAGCAACATATGCCTTTCTCAAGTCATCTCTTCTCTTCTCTATGATTATTCAGATCTCATTGACGGTAGTTCATCAATAAAACCTAGCACTTCTTTCAGTAGCAGAGGGTTAATGAATAAAAGGAGAAGCAGAGAGATAATATGCTGAAAGTATAATACAGATGAATTTTCTAGAATGAGGAAATGGATGAGGAATTTGGGAATCACATCATAAACCTGACATGATATCATAATTTATAAGTAATTGGGAAAAAATCCTGTTATGGACCTTAGCCTTACCAATAATGGAGATGCTGAAGCATTTTTACAGTATGCCTCCCATGCCTGCTATACTCTTTCTCCTCATTTTCACCTCTGGGCTTCTCTGACTTCCTTTAAGTTCCTGCTAAATCCTGCCTTGTACAGTAAGCCTGTCCTCATCCCTCTTTAAATTTAGTGCCTTTCTTCTGTGATTATTTCAAAGTGATGCTGTAAATATCATTTACAAATAGTCATTTGCATATTGTCTCTCCCACTCAATTATGAGCTCCTATAGGACAGGGACAATTTTTGCCTTTCTTTGTATCCTCAGAGCTTAACACAGTATGTGGTAAATTGTTAATAATGTTTATTGGTTGGTTGATTGATAGATATGAAGAATCAGATTTATTTATGATTTAGATGTGGATCCTTCCTCCAATAATAAGGAACCTAGATCTGCCTATCTTCTTTGACTTCCTTTAAATTTTTACTTGTAAGTTTGCCCCCATCCAGCAACATATAAATATGAATTTAAATTTAGAAGGGATCTTAGAGATCATGAAGTATACCCTACTCATTTTATAGAAGAGTTATTGAGGCCTAGAGAGGTTAAGTGACTTTATTAAGGTCACACAGGAAGTAAATAGTAGACTTGGAACTGGAAACTAGGTCCTTTGTTTCCAAATCAATAGTACTTTCCATTATATTTTACTACTTCTCTTTAAGAGGAGGGTTACAAAGGACCATCTAGACTTTCTAACATTGTGCATATACCAAAGAATCAAATGCATGATGATCAATTATCTCTCACTATTATTACATAACTGGTTCTTCATTTTCTTGCTAGTCATATTTATCTGACATTCTCTAAACCATGTATTTAAAGTCCATTTTGTGTAGCATAATCCCTTTGGCAAACTGGTATCGATAGACTCTTTAGAACGATGCCTTCAAATGTAAATAATAATGGAATCATAGCGTTTTAACTTTAAAATTTGTAAAATGATTTACAAAATTTTCTCACTTGATTTTTACAACTACCCTAGCACACAGATATTATTTTTCTCCTCATTTTACAGAGGACGACACTGAGGCAACAGAATTTAAATTCCTTGCCCAGAGTGACAATACTAGTAATTACCTGGTGCCAGATTTGAACTCAGGAGTATTTCTGACTCTGGGTAGCTAGAAGGGTTAGAGTGCCAGACCTGGAATCAGGAAGACTTATTTTTCTGAGTTCAAATCTGGCTTCAGACCTTGGTTGTGTGACCCTGGGAAGTCACTTACTCTCGTTTGCCTTACTTTCCTCATCTGCAAAGTCAGCTAGAGAAGGAAATGGCAAACTACTCCAGTATCTTTGCCAAGAAAACCCCAACAGGTTCACAAGGAGTCAAATCTGACTGAAATGACTGAACAACAACAGCTTCCTGATTCTAGGTCTAGCGACATACACACTTGTGTCATAATGGTTTACAAAATAAAATAATTGAATTGGAATATATTTTAATAGATAGATATAGATATAGATAGATACATAAACAAACAAGTTCATAAATTCCAGGTTAAGATCTGTTCTGTGCCTCTTTTATGTGTAATTCCTTGCTTGTGTTCTAGCTGATGGTGACTGTCATATGTTTCACCATCCTCTTTGAGATGATACACAGCAATAATTCCTTAAAAGATATAGAATTCCATGCCATAATCGTTCCACATTACTGGAAGTATATTGGTGTTAAAAAGATGGTTCTCTGTTTTTGGGAGAAAAAATTTTGGGTCAATAAAAGATCTTTACAATTTTCCAAAAGCATTTAAAATTTTTTTCATATTGTCAATATTTAGAAATATTAGTGCTAACAATCAAGTCTATGTATTAGAGATCATTTATTTTATTAACATTTATTATTTAATTTATTCACCATGGAGGTGCCCTATTGCAAAAATGCAATACACATAATCTTTCCTAGATGTAAACATTGCTTTTACCGTTCACCTTTGTCTGGTAGTCTGACATTACATAGTTTCAAGAAAGATTAAGTACAAGAATTTATAGAACTAGTCATAAAACCATTTTGAAAAAAAAAATCTCCTTTTTCACATGCTGACTGAAGAAACAATATTTTATTACCTTGGTGAAGAAGTGAGATCGATACACCTTCTTGCAAGAATAAAAATAAAAACAAATTCAAGTATGATGAGAAAAAAATACTTCTTATTCCATTTAATACCCAGTTAGACTGCAAAGGTCTTGAGTTTTTAATTGAACTTAAATCTCTTCAGATTTTAGTTTCATTGATAGATAGGGAAAATACTTTTTTCCAGGTTTAACAAAGAAAACAAAATACAGGAATAACAGTCTCTTGTTTTCCAGTGTGTTAAAAAAAAAGCAAAACTTTCTTATGAGACTCATATGTGCCTGGCTATATAGCTTGACATTCTGTTTCATTAAAAATAACAAATTTGAAAAAAGGAAAGGGTCCAAATAATTTCAAACTGTGCAGGAGGCATAGAATCATGGAAAGTTCTTACATAATACAAAACATAATATAGAAAAGAGAGAGGATTTTGAAAAACATGGGATCATTAACACAGACTCCATTAACATGGAGTTTAAACATGGAGTCATTGTTAAAACCTGGAGACAAAGTACAATAGAGATTCAGAGTGATCAGAGCCCTAACCATTGTGGTACTGGAGCTAATATTACAAAATATTTCTATAGGGCTATCGAGGACAGTAGTATTGGGGGAAACACATGATATCAACACATGTAGCACAAGTGCGTACACCTCAAGACGACTGATGGGAAGGATGGAGAGAGAATAGAGTCAGGTTGGGTAAAGAAGTGCTACCCGGGGAAAGGCAGCTGCCAAGGCAAGGCACCCTATGTGGAAATTTCCTATTTTAATTATTGTCAATATTACTGATGATAAAAATGATGATGAAAATTTGCTAAGTGCTAACTATTCTAATTGCTGAAGGTATTCAGATGTATCAGTTTGATCTACATTTAAGCTGCCTGAAGACCAAGTTCTTGTTTGCTTTTCCCTAGGTATTTTTCTGTCAGCAAAATATTTATAGTCCTTTTAACATGCTATAATTTAATATCAATTTTTCTTTATGTCTGGATAACACAGCTGTTATAAAAGTACATTTCTGATCTTTTATCTCTGTTTCTATCTTGAATTTTATCATGTCTGTCTTTATTCCTTTGATTTATATATATATATGAAACATCTTCCACACATGCACATATACATATATACTATATTTATATGTATGTACATGTATGAATACACATATATATGCATGTGTATACACATATTCATGGAAGAAATATTTCCATAAATAGCATTGATAATAGCAATGATGAACATGTCTCTTAACTTACTACTAATAAGGATCATATAAAATCAAATCACTTCACAACAGGAAAAAAAATAAGGCCATCAATAATCTTTCCTGTTCTAATCCTGACCATAGCTACTAACTCAAATCACTTGTTTGCATTTGAAGAGAACAGGAAAAAGTAGGGGAGAGAAAAAGGATGCATTCAAGGGAGCTATGGAATGGCAGGTGCTTTGGATTGCTTGTGTTCCCATACTTGTGTTTTTCTTTGACCTGTGCACCTAGGATTTTGACATGATGGTGCTCTACCTTGAATTTCTTGCTGTCATATTCCTTTTTATGTTACTTAATTTTCTTTACTCCTTTTTCTGTGGAAAGGGATACAAATTAATTCAAACCAAAGAATTTAGTTCAAGTCAATCTAAGCAGGACTTTTCATGTATTTTCTATTTGCAAGACATTGTGCTAAGAAAAAAAAACTTAAAAGTTACTGCCTTCAAAAGATTTACTTTCTATAGATGAGAGATGACCGGGATGAGTAAATAAAATAAATCATACATGTGAAATAAAAAAAAAATATTTTACAAGAGTACTGAATCAGCAAAAAATAGAAAAGCCTCTGGTAGGAACTGGCATTGGAGCTAAGCTTTAAAAGAATTTGGGGATTTTTGGTCCTTTGACTCTGAAATCAGGATAGAAAGCTTTCTTAAATATCTTAAAATTTTTTTCTTCTTCTGTCAATTATTACAGGGATATAGAAAGACTTTAAATAATAAGAAGGACAAACCTGAATAAATCTTAAACCTTACCTTTGATCTTCCATACAGCTTCACATAAAATGATACTATATATCTTTCAGTTAAAATTTTTGTTTGGCTCCTTTTTTTCAGATCTTGCTCCTGGACTCGGATTTTCTACTACTTTCTGGGTTAAACGTTAGATTGTACTGGTGACTTACTAATCAAAGTTAGATCCGCAAGTGTGTGAAGTTTTTACAATAGATGAGGATTCTTTCAGAGAAAGCTAAATATGCCCTGCCTGGTTATTTTCAAATGAGGTTTGTTGAGCCTGACACCAGGCATATGAAATAGAGAGGACCTTATCTGAACTTCAGAGTATGTGCAAGTGTCCTCTGATCTATTCATGTGTGGTACATCTGCTTTCACCTAACAGTCCATCATAAAGTAATAGATTTAGGGCTGGAAGTGATGTTAGAAAAAAAACATCGTTTGATGTCTTTATCAATGGGGAAACTGAGGAATAGAAAAGTTAAGTTACCTGTCCCAAGTTATACAGCTAATTAGTGTCTGTATCAGGATTTGAACTTACAAGTCCTTCTGAGCCACTTTTTCAAGGTCTGATCCATAATGTTTTGTTGTCTGACTTAACTGCATCTATTTCCTAAACATACTTACTTCAGAATCACAAAATTGTAGAATTTGAAAGGATTTAAGAAGCCACTGACCTTAACCAAAAAGGGATCCCCTTTCACTCACCACAGGATGTATTTCTCTATTTTTTCCCTAGAGATCTCCTAAAGCAGGTCATTTTACTTTGGAACAGCGCTAGTTGCCAGAAAGTTTCTCCTTATATTATATTATAAATTTCCATCTCTATAAGCTTCGACATATGCACAGTGATCTTAATTCTGCTTTTTGGGACCAAAGAGAGCAAATTCCAACCCTCTTCTTTGTGCTTTTAGGTAAGGTAACCCTTGCAATAGATTTTAAGGTAAAGTACTGCCTCCTTTCAGATTTGACCCCTTGTTGAGTCCTTTCTTTTTAAGCATCAACAAAGTTCATCAATCAATTGTTCTTCAATTATATTTAATTTTCAGAAAAATAGTGTTTGACCAAATTAAGATAGGCTTTCCTCCTTTTATTCATTAAAATTGTCTTAAAATGTATTTATATTTCAGGATGCTGCATTTACTTCTAAGTTGCATATGAATTTCTCCCATTTATTGAACCCATCACCAAGTTCCTATTCAATGTCTCATTTCTAACTAGTTCTCAGTTAAATGATAGTACTGGGACAGAAGATAGATAATTTACCCAACATCTTCCGTGCGATGATATTTGGTGGAAGCCTGAAACTGATAATATTTGTAAATAGCACTTAGCATAGTGCCTGGCACATAGTAGGTGCTATATAACTGTTTATTCCTTTCTCTTTTCCTTTCCGAGTGTGGCACAGGGTGCCAGTCATTCCTTTCCTTCCTAACTTCAACGTCTCTCCATGCATTGGATTGTTCTAAAACTTGTAGTCTTTCTTTTCTTTTTGTCTGCTGTTGCTCTGACTAATGTTTTCATTCGTGTAGTTTACTCTGAATATAGAAGTGAAAACCAATTAAAACCTGTCATTTTTTGTAATTCATAGTCTTAGGGGGCTGACTGGGGGCAGCAAGAGACAAGTAGACTTGTCTATAGTTACCTAATATGTATGAGAAATGACATCCAAATCCTGATCTTCCTAATATGAAAGAAAATTCTTACCACCTCCAAGTTTACAACTGAAAATTAAGAATAAAAGAAAATATTTTTAGATGTTAGTAAATTATAACCAATAAGCAGGACAAGTATGGAAATGAGATCATTCAAAAAAAAGAGAATTCCAACCTTAGTCTCCACTAACATCAGTGCTGGGGGAAAAATGTTTTGGCCATCTCACTGAAACGTCTATTTATCACATTTATGTTGATTTATTGAACATTGAGGCAAATCAGACCATTTCCTTCCTGCACTCCTTAGAATTTTATAGATTCACTCAAAGACACAGCTGTCCCAATTTAGTTTCAGGAGCTGGAAGAAATAGGGTGACCTCTGGTATAATTTGCTATTTGTTACCTATGAAATTTCTGGTAGCTGAAAATATGCAAGTCATCTTGGCTATAAGATGGTTCCCCCAGGTGGTTTTGAGACTTGATTTGAGCAAAATGATGTCCTTTTCAAGTGCCCTATACAGCAACCCAGATCTGTCATGACCATGTGGGAATAGCCAGTAGGACATTATTTAGGAAAGTTTCATTCATCACATGTGCAAGGTTGAAAAGCAACTAAGTTCAACAAAGTTTCTTCACTCTCAGTATAATGCCACAAGTAAATGCTTTAACCTTTTTTTTTTCTTCTAAAAATCATTCCACAGTAGAAATAACTCTTAAAAGCAAGGCTGAATTCTCAATGAGGGGATAATAGACACCTGGAGGATATTTCCAATGTCTTTCACTGCGGAAAATTCCAGAACAAATTCAGGAACTTATCCTTGCAGTGGTGCAATATGCCTTCTCAATGAACCACTTAGAAGGATTGAGAAGTAACAGCTTGAATGCTGAAAGACTGACCAGTTTGGCTGACTGGATCTCATCAGTCAGAACTTGAATTTTCAGGCTTCCCACCAATGCATATAAGTTCTAAATGTATGTGTAAGCTTGCAGGACTGAAAGAAAGGATGCTATGAAAAGATACAAAGTATTTGGCATCGCCTTTCTATTTTCTTAATCACCTTGGTTGTACATATGGCTCATTGCTCCCTGCATAACTCATGAATTGGCTTAGAATTTTTAATTTTTTCTACTTACGTGTTAACCACATGGAACTGGCCTCTACCCTGTGGGTTTCCAGAGCTGACCAAAGCAGATTAGAAACAGAAGTGTCAGGAATCAAGCAAGTTTAATTTCAAAGTGAGGGAAATGGCTTGCAAGAAAGGACACTTGTTCTAGAGCCCTACACCTATTGCAGGGGACACAAGACAGTGTAAGAAGGTCTTAATACTTGTACTTATGGCTATGCAGTGAGCTGTATAGCCCTGACAATGAGGGTTAACAGCAAAGATATGATGATTCTGATACATAGCAGGGCTTCATGACCAGAAACAAGTCTGGGATTTTGCTGCGGCTGAAATCATCCAGAGAGTTGAGCGCAAAGGATTGTTGTTATATCAACTCAGGGAACATCCTGCTTTCTGGGCTTTAGCTCTGGAAAACAGGGTGTCACCTAATATCTTGGCAACTTAAACCAGATAAAACAACTATAACTATGGGGAAAATTCATTGAGTTAATGGAAAACTCCTTTCCACAAAAGTGACATGACTCCTGTTACACTGAGCAAAGAGGTAGGGCAGTAGATATAGTACCTGAGGTAAATTCAGAAAAACTTGAGTTCAAATTCAGCATCAGATATTTATTATCTGTGTGACCCTAGGTAATAGACTAAATTTCATTTTCCTGTTTCTTCATCTACAAAATAGGGTTAATCATAATATTTCCCTTTTAGAGTTATTAAGATCAAATACAATAATTATAAAGCATTTAACAATGCCTGGCTCATAGGAAGCACCTTATACAAATGTTAGCTATCATTATTGACAGGTTTTGTGTTTTTTGTTTTAAGAATAGCAATTTTATAGGTGTGTGTGTGTATGTGTGTGTGGGTGGGTTTGTATGTGTGTGTATCAAATGCTTGTGGGCAAGCATTTGTTCTGTGTTTTACCTCTTTTAAATAGTTCTTTTGTCACATTTATTCTTGTGGAGTTAGTGTCGGAAAGGTCCTCATGGAACAAGTTGTGCTTCCTCTTGTAGATGAAGAACCAAGGTCAGAGGTGAAAAAGTATGTTGTGGAACAAAGATTGAAATGCAAGTTCTCTGACTCCAGATTGACACCTTATTCACTCTATCTCACTGCCTCAAAATAGTTGTTTTAAACTGAACTAACGCTCCCTATCCTGATGAGTTTGTTTTAAATTAAGATTTTAGGTATTTATTTAAACAATTACTCCATATTCAAGCAGAAGATAAATAAATAGTTATCTTAACTACCTAAAAATATGTTTTGAATTTGGTGTGCATAAGGGAGGAACGGTTGGCAAGAATTTTTAATTATTGAAATTTTTAAAAATTTTATTGTCTCAATTCCATGTAAACAAAAAATATTAGCATTCTTATTTTAAATTTTGAGTGCCAAATATCTTTTTGCCTGTCTTGCCATCTTCTTGAGAAGGCAAGCAATTTGATAGAGGTTATACATGTGTAGTCATGGAAGACATTTCCATATCAGTCATATTGAAAATGAAAAGAGACTAAAAAGAAAAACAAGAATAATAAAGTTATTTTAAAAAGGTGCTTCCATCTACACTCAAAGCTCATCCGTCCTTTCTCTGAAAATGGATAGCATTTTTCATCATTAGTCCTTCAGAATTGTGTTGGATCACTGTATTGCTGAGGAGTAACTAAGTCATTCACAGTTAATCATCATATACTATTGATATTGATCTGTTGGGTACAATGATCTCATGGTCCTACTCATTTGACTTTGCATTACTTTGTGTAATTCTTCCCAGTTTTTTTTACTTTACTGCAAGTAAAGTATAATTTCTTATAGCACAGTAGTATTCCATCAGAGTTATGTAACACAACTTGTTCAACCATTCCTCAATTGATGGCCATATACTCAATTTCCAGTCTTTTCCACCACAAAAAGAGCTGCTATAAATATTTTTGTACATATAGGTCCTTTTTCTTTTGTTGCTTTGGGTACTTAGTAGTGGTATTTCTGGGTCAATACTTTGAAATTACTCTCCAGAATAGTGCTATCAGTTCACAACTCTCCCAGGAGTGGCTTGGTGTCACTGGTTTTTTTTTTTACCTCCTTCAACATTTATTATTCTATTTTTCTGTTCTATTAGCCCATCAGATCAGTGGAAAGTGGTACGTCAGAGTTGTTTTAATTTCATTTCTCTAATCAATAGTGATTTAGAGCATTTTTTCATATGGCAATAGATAACTTTGAGGCAAGATTTTTTGAGATGAAATAGGAGAGGAAGTCCATGTGATGGTAGCTAGTCTCCAAGGCAAGAAGACCATATAATTCTTTTTTCCTGGTTATCCCTTAAGGTTGGAATGTGCTCCCTTCTCATCTCCTCCAGGCTTCAGAGGATTCCTTCAAAGAGCACCTATAATATCATAGTTTTTTTTGTTGTTTGTTTGTTTGTTTGTTTTGGCAAGCATACATATTGCATTCAAACAACATGGCCAGCCCATTGGAGTTGCACTCTCTGAAGCATAGCTTGAATACTTGGCAGTTCAGCTTGAGCAAGGGCTTCAGTGTCTGGTACCTTACTTTGCCAGGTGATCCTCAGAATCTTCCTAAGACAGTTCAAATGGAAGTGATTCAGTTTCCTGGCATGGCACTGGTAGACTGTCCATATTTCACAAGCATACAACAATGAGGTCAGGACAATGGCTCTGTAGACCTTCAGTTTGGTAGTAAGTCCAATACCTCTTCTCTCCCAAACCTTTCTTTGGAGCCTCCCAAACACTGAGCTAGCTTTGGCAATGCACGTATCAACCTCATCGTCAATGTGAGCATCCCTGCAAAGTACACGACCCAGGTAAGTGAACTTATCCATAGCATTCAAAACTTCTCCATTTGTTGTAACTGATGGTTCCACATATGGATGGTGTGGCAGTGACTGATGGAGCATCTGTGTTTTTTGGTGTTAATTATTAGGCCAAAATTAGCACAGGAAGCAGAGAACTGATCCATACTTTGTTGCATTTCAGCTTCAGAGGTAGGCAATCACATGGTGGTCAAAAGAAACAATACAAGGACACTCTCAAGGTCTCTCTCAAGAACTTTGGATTTGATTGTGCAACATGGGAGTCACTGGCACAGGACCACTCAGCATGGTGTGCCCCCATAAGAAAAGGTACTATGCTCTTTGGGCAAAGTAGAATTGAGACAGTGTAAAGTAAATGCAAGATGTTCAAATTTGGGATAGCTACCCCAAATATTCATACAGACTATCAGTGCCCAACCAATGGTAGAGCATTCCAAGCTCCTATTGGTTTGATCACTCACAGCAGGACACACTGAAATTTCACTTTACAATGATGATGTCATTTTGTTCCTCTTGGAAGAAGAAGGACAGCAACCAACCAATAATGTCATAGTCTACAAGGAGCCTTTCTCAGTGCCTTTAACTATTAATGCCTTCCCTCCAGGACTTACTTCCTATTTTTCTTCTGTACTGCTGATTTGTATATAGATTTTTTGCATTTTATCTCCCTCCTTAGCTTCTGGAGAATAGAAACCTTTGTCTTTCTTAGTACTCAGCACAAGGTGTGGCACATGGTAGGTACTTTGTAATTGTTTAGTAACTGACTTTCTTAGTCAGTCTACTAACTCAGTCTACCACAGTTTCCCTATTTGTAAAATGTGGCTAATTATAACATTTCCTTTCCGGGGTTGTTGGGAGGGTAGAAGGAGATAAAATTGATAAAAGCCTTTGCCAACTTTGAAGGACTATATAAATGCTATTGTTATTGGCATCTTACCAATTATTACTATTAATTTACACTTGACACTATTAGTGTTAATAATGGGTAACATTTATATAGCCCTTCAAGGGTTACAGAACACGTTATAAGTATTATCTCACTTTTTGATGACAAAAATTCTGAGACACAGATGCCTTCGTTATTTTCATTTTGTAGCCAAAGAATCTGAGGGAAAGTGACTGTCACACAAGCCATACAAATGTCGGAAGCTTGATTTGTCGTCCGGGTCCTAGGATTACTATTCTATCTACTATGACCACAAAAACTCTATTGAGCTTCAATAACTTCTTCAAGTCTTGATTCTTTCATTTGGAAAAAATTTGAAAAAAATTAAAATTTAAAAATTTAAAAAAAAATTAAAATATACAAAGCCAAAAAATCCTATGTCTAAAATTGTAGGACAATTTGGTTCCTTAAAAAATGAGGTGTAGGCCCCCAAAACTAAATATGTAATTATCTTCATATTCTCATTCACTTTGGTTTTCATGATCACTTGAAGCATTTTATCTTAATATGTGTAAGTTACAATAATAGCCATAAGAGTTTACATAATTCTCATAATTTTCAAAGTATATCACAGACTCCCCCAAACTCTGGATGGTACTCATACAAGTGTTAAAGTACCCATTTTACAGATGATGGAACTGAGTAGTTATATTAATTTCTCAAGTCAAATAGAACTAGTAAAAGGGAAAAATCGGAATTTTACCATTAGCACAGTTAATGAACAAGAGAAGAAAAGTTGAAATGAAAGCAAAATTATGATGAATATGAATCTATGTGGAGTGAGCCAAGATAATATTTTTTAAAGAAAAATTAAATTCTGTGGCCTCAGTGAATTTTCTGAGACCAAAAAATTTCAATCTTCGACTCAGACTATTTCTAACATTTTCATTTAGTTTCATTGCCTTACCTTCTACAGACTTAATTTCCTGTAACATTTTGTGATGTTAAATTCTTAATGACATTATAAATTTATATATAAATCTCACCTATGTATATGCTGAAAGAGATAGAAAAAGAGAGAGAGAGAAAGCCAACCATAGAAAATGGAAAGTGGTTTGCTTGATCCTTAGGGTCAGATGATTAATTAAAATGAACTGTCATAATAGCTATAAGGTACAATACTATTTATTTTAAAGTCTTTTTACTAGGTCAAATTAAAGTACTTATTTTATATTTTCAAGGTCCATTGACATGCCGATTAGCTGAAGCATCTGAATAATCAAATCCTTTTGGAGATAATGAAGCTTAGCAGTTCTTGTGTTAAAAGAGTCTTTAAATGAACCCTCATCACTTACTGGTATACTTAATCCTATTTAAATAACAACATGTCAAATGTGTCTGCTAATCAAGTAGCTGGTAACCCCACAGAGACTTCTATAGCTCTAAGCACCGTATATCACTGTGTAAGGATTTTTCCCAAATATTGACTTTTGGTTTTCAAGGTTACTGATGATGTGCTCATGCCCATTAATCATTCTAACCACTTCAACAAAGAAGCTCATTAAGAAGACAAAGACATTTATCAAGCAAATCATCAAGTAGATTATATACTTTCATTTTTACCTTTAATAGATTATTGTTAAATAAATGATCCTAGTTTCTCGTAATTAAATATGTGTTGCACCTATAATCTTTACACTTAAATCCCTCAGTGTAGTATAGGACTATACCATGGTTTATTGGGCAGAATTAATATTGTATAATTTGGAATCAATTACACCTGTCAAAATAGAAATTCTCCTTTTGACAGTCATGAAAAATTGTGCTTCAGCAATTCTAAAACACAGATAAAACAAAAAAAAAGATTTCATATTTTAGATGTCTTCTCAAATAGAATGTTTCATTTGCTGCATTTGTAGAGAATTTCAGCTGTTAGAGACTGTTACAATCTTTATAATTTTTGAATTCACATTCATTAATCAGATAATTAACCCAGTGAAGTGGAGAGGGGATCGGCTTCAGACTCAGAAAGCTCTGAATTCAAGTCTTATTTATGATATTTACTAATGTATCATCACAGGTAAGCTACAACCTCAGAGTACCTTCTAGAAATTGTCTAAGATGAGATGTTACAGATGAATCACTTATCTCTACCTGTGGGATGAGCTATCACACTGGCAGGTTCCCTCACTGGTGAAATCACTGGTCCAGGATGACAGTCCCTCATCTCCCCAGATAAAATAAAAAAAAATCCGACACACAAAACCAAAAGGCTAATGCATTCCTGGTGGTAGTACAATTCTAAAATTCATATTTATCAAATGAAAAACTGTATCAATTTCTTAGTCAGGCCTAATTTTTCCTATTGGTCCTTTCAGTTGGACTTCACTGTGGCATTTGACATTGTTGAACATTCCTTCTATCTTGAAATTCTTTCCTCAATGTCTTCAGTCACACTGAATGTTCTTGCTTTCCCCCTACTTCCTAGGAAACTATTGTCTCATTTGATTGTTCTTCTTCCTATACTCACCCCTTCACTGTGGGCAGTCACTAAAGTTCTATTCATAGAGACACATGCATCTTATGGTTTCACCTCTACAGGTGTGACTCTCAAAGTGATAACTCTAGACCAGACATTTTTCTGTCCAATTTTTGCCATTTTTCTCCAATCATCACTTTTTATACAACATTTATCAAACGGGTCTTCATTGTACCCTAAACTTATTCCATTCTTCAACATTTTTTAAATATTTTCTCCTTTTTTTATATAGAAAAATGGTATAACTTGTTAAATATTTCAGAAATACCTCAAAACTAAAATAAATAGCTGCAGATTCAATTCCTTGGACTACTACCCAGCCTGCACACCAGGCTGGCAAAATCTAGGGCTATTAAGACCAATTCTACCTTTCCCCAAATCCTATTGCACCAGAGGATATAAAATGAATATCACACTATACCTTGAAAAAGAAGTGAAGTTTACTTATGGAACCAGATATTGGAAGGATTACAGTTTGTGAAATACTATATGGCTGGGCAATATTCTCTATCCTCACTGTTTCCCACAGATGAATCATGAATAAGTCAATACAAATTTCATGTTATATTCAAATTTTTCATTAATATTTCAATCACATTGGAACACATTTGCTTTTAAATTTGTTTTCAATATAATAGTTAAATCAGCTTACAGTATATTTTAATGCCATTAATTCTCTAAAAAAAAATTCCCTTATCTTGCAAAATTCTTGTTTAAAATAAAAATATCTACACTCACAAGCATAGAAAAATCAAATTATGATAGAAACTATGGACCATTTTGTTCAGTGCTTTTGCTCATGATTCTAATTCTGAAGTCTCTCTCAAGTGTTCCAGTTTATATTTGGTGATACTCTTTCATTTTAGTTTTCTTCATGTTATTACCCTTTGCACATTCTATATTTCAGTGCTATCTCTTTCTCAGGATTGGAGCAGGCTTTATATGGCTGTTTTACTTTAATGCCTAGAGGTAATCTCCTGCTTACAGGTCTTTCAGACAACAGAAGTCTGAAAAGAAGCAGTCATTAAATTGAAGCAGAAGGGAATATTAAAGACAATGTAGCAATACTTTCTTACAGAAAAATGCTTCCTTGCTTTACCCCATCCCCTAAAGCCTCAACAAAAGGTATTCTGTTTTTCAGAGCTTTTAGTATAATATGCATCCCTATGTAGGAAATTCCTACACCCAAGCTCTTTGGAAAACAATTGTACCTAAAGCAGCAAATCAAACGAATCTACAAAGAGCAAGCAAAGGACTGCGTTGTCTAATGTTCAGTTAATTCTAAAACCATCATGTTTGTCTGTCCAGTCTAGACTGAATTATGAAGAGAAACCAAGAAAAAGGAAAACCAACAAAAGGACAGAGCAAAACAATTTTCCAACTCAAAAGACAGTTTAGAAATTCAGCAGGATAAAGTCTCACTGGAGTGAGATCAGAGTCCAGGCCATGCCACACCCAGCAAACCAGTCCTTAGGAGGAACTGAATGGGAGGAACAGGACCTTCTGAAGCTCTTAGTCCACAGACAGTAAAAGGATCAGACGACTTCTCAGAAGATGATAGGGGCCCTTTTGTTAGCATTGGATGCAGGACTCTGGTGCATACACTGTTCCAGATCACAATCTCAGGGCAAGGTAAAACTCTAGCAACAACTGGGACCCTGCTCACACTTCCAGGATAGAAAAGTGGTTGTGGTCACTCACAAACCAAAGCACAGGCAAGAGCAGGGACCATACCTTTCCTGAGATCATATCATCCTGGAAGAACTGAAAACTTACAGACCTTCAGAACTAATATTGAAAAGTTATCGTAGCTTAAAAAACCTGAAGCTTTGGGTAATATCCCCTCTACCCCAGGAGCAAGTTCAACTTTAACACAAAATTAAACTCCAAGAAATAGGCTGATAAAATGAGAAAACATTAAAAAAAATAACCTGAACATAGAAAGTTAATATGGTGATAGGGAAGATGCTTTCTGGAAAGGGTAGTGGATAGGGAAAGTAGTAATCAAGCAATACACATTTGAGGAGGCACAGGTTAAAAGGAGAGAGAGAGAGAGAAAGAAGGATAAAAAGGGAAAAACAGAATGGAAGGAAATACACAGAAATCGTACTATACGAATATGAATGAGAAAAACTCACCCCAAAATGGAAGCAGATAGCAGAGTAGATTAAAAAACAGGATTCCAAGATCTGTTGTTTACAAGAAACACAGATGAAGCAGAAAGAGACATGCAGTCAATAAAGGTAAGAGGCTAGAGCAGAATACACTATGCTTCAACTAAAATTAAAAAAAAAAAAGTTGGGGTAGCAACCATGATCTCAGACAAAGCAAAAGTATAACATTAAATATATAAATAAAGAAAGTACATTTTGCTAAAGTAGAAAGGAATCATACACAATGAGATATTATTAATATGGAACATATATGCACCAAATTTTAAAGAATGAGTTTAAATTGAATTTGAAATTTAATTTGAAATTTAAATTGAATTATAGAAGGAAAAATGTATTAAACCTGCAGTAGTGGGGGACTTAGTTTTCCCTTCTCAAAATTAGCTGTGTAACAAAAAAGTAAATGAGAAGAACATTAAAGAAATGAACAGATTTTTGGAAAAGTTAGATAGGATAAACCTCAGAGAAAATTGAATGGTAAGAGAAAGAAATATATCTTTTTCTCAGCAGTACATGACAAGCATTATCTGTAACAAGGATAAGAAAGAACACTTCCCAATAAGATCAGGCTTGAAGCAAGAATTATCAGTCCTATTATTCAATATTGTAGTAGAAATGTTAGCGATAGCAATATGACAAGAAAAAGAAATTAAAGGAACCAAAATAGGGAATAAAGAAAAAAAAGTTTACTCTTTGGAATACTATGCTATTATACTTGAAAAATCCTAGAGAATCAAGTAAAAACCTAGCTGAAACAATTAACAACTTTAGAAAAGTTGCAGGATATAAAATAAACCCAACAAATCATCAGCTTTCCTATTTACTACCAACAAAACAAAGCAGAAAGAGACAGAAAGAGAAATTCTATTTAAAATTACTGCAGTCAACCAAAAATACTTGAGAGTCTATATGCCAAGGCAAACCCAGGGATTATAGAAACACATTTACAACACGTTTTTCATACAAATAATGTCAGATATAAACAACTGGAGAAATATTAATTAACCATGTGTAGGCTGAAACAATGTCATAAAAATGATAATTCTACCTAACTTAATATACTTATTCATTGTCATACCAAACTACCAAAAATTATTTAGAGTTAGAAAAAAAGATAATCATTTACAACTTGAGGGTTAGATTGCTCATTGATGTATAACATCAAAAAAATGAACCCACAGTACCCTTTAATTATGTTATATTTCTGTTCTAATTAACTCCGATTCTGCTCACTTTTGAGTGATTGAGAAAGTTTAAATGATTATACAATAAGTTTAGCAATAAATAAGAAACTCAGCTAGAATAGTTCTCAGGCTTGGACAAGAAAAACTCTATTGTGTATTAGGTAATCCTCTTACAGAGTTGAGAGCCATGTTGCAAACACATTTTTTACGTGTTAAAATTGTTTTATATGGAGATCCAGTGTTGGGCACGTTACACTTAGTTTGTTGATATGAATTGAAATTAATCAAATGATCATTCCAATTCAGAAATGATGTGGCTAAGAGTTACATTATTCCAGAATGCCCAGTTTTTTATCTTAATGAGGCTTATGTTGACAGGTTTGCCATTTTGATACAGAAGATTAATTGCATTCTTTGTAAAGGACTACTAAATTATTATAAAGTAAATAAGGGGTCATCTTTTGAAGAAAAAATTTTTAACAGAAAGAAACCTGTCTTAATCAGCAATAATCAGAAAGATTAATATCAATTTTAATGAATATATTAAAGGCAGAACATTTCAATTGATCCCCATTTTTGTTAAAAAAACAAGTTGTGAGAATATTTTTACAGTGGGTAAAAAATAAAACTACTTCATGAGAGTCAACAATGTGAGGAAAATTAACTCTTCCAGGGCACCGGGATATAATTTAGTGAATCATTTCTTTCAGCATATAATATGGTACCCTAATGTCCTACAAACAATTCATTGATCACTAGACCATTAAATGCATTCCATTCATTCTTCTTTTTCACTTTCTTTAAATCAATATGTTTTAAATTTTTTTTTAAAAAAAAGCATTATTTTGAAAAATGTTAAGTATATTCAATAATCAAGGAAGATTCAAAGGCTTCTGTCCTCTAGAGTAAAAATCCTCATTTTCATATTATATGTTTTCTAGATTGCAGCCAGATGATTATTCTTTTTTGAACATATTCATTGTTAATGTCTCTCTTTAAAGTGAAGGCATTCATGGGAGACTTCCAGAGTAGAGCCAAGATGGTGAAATAGGGACTCAACATTGCCCCCTACCCAACTTTAAAACAACACCTTAAATAAAATTCTAGAATGATAGAGTCAACCAAAGGTCAGGGTAACACAGTCTTCCAATCCAAGACAAATTAGGAGTTCAGAAAATGAGATCTGTGACATGTGGCAGGGGTGAAGCTGGTCTGTAGCTCATGTGAATGAAACAGTAGTGGTCAAACTAGGTTTTAGTAGCAAATTAACTGCAGCTTTAGGATTTCTCAAGGCAGAAATGGTAAGGAGATCTAGCAAGTGATCAAAAACAGATTACTGTGGGGTCTTTTGTCAGCCCTGGACACAGGAACAGATGCTGTGTAGATACTCCATGGTCCATACCCAGTTCTGGAGAATAGTTTAAAGACAGTGAGGAGCACTTTTGGACCAAGAGGGAGGAAGTAGAGGAGGAAATAAACAATATTAGTGAAGGAACTAGTCTTTCTCCTCTCAGAGGTAGATAAACCTAGTCATAAAATAAACAAGAAAGAAGTCAAGGAGATAAATAGTATCCTAGAAGAGTTAGATATGACAGACCTCTAGACGAATCTGAATAGGAATAGAAATGAATATTCCTTTTTTCAGCTTTACATGACAACTTCACAAAAATTGACCATGTATCAGGGCATAGAAAGAACTCAGAGAAATGCAGAAAAACATAAATAATTAATGAATCATTTTCAGATCATAATGCAGTAAAAATGGCAGTCACTGAAGGACTGTGGAATAATTGATTAAAAATAAATTAAAACTAAATAATCTAATCCTAAAGAATGATTGGGTTAAAGAACAAATCATAAAAAAAAGTCAATATCAAACAAAATCAATTAATTTAAGAAAATGGCAACAATGAGACAACATTCCAAAATTTGTGAAATGATGCAAAAATTGGACATAGGAAGAAATTTATATTTTAAATGCAAATATCAATAAAAGAGAAAAAAGAGCAGATCAATGAATTGGAAATGCAACTTAAAAAAAAACAACAACTAGAAAAAGAACAAATTAAAAAACTACAAGTAAACACCAAAATGGAAATCTAGAAAATCAAAGAAGCAATGAATAAAATTCAAAGTTATAAAAGTAACTAGAAAGTCAAACTTGGAGCTGATTTTGTGAAATAACCAATATGATAGATAAAACATTAGATAATTGGAATAAAAAAAGAAAGAAGAAAACCACATTACTAGTAGAAAAAGTGAAAAGGGTGAATGTAGCACTAATGAAGGAAAATATAGTTGTCATTAAGAGAAGTTTTGCCTATTTGCCATTAAAACTGATTATAAGTGAAATGAATATTTACAAAAATATAAATTGTCCAAATTAGCAAGAGGAAATAAAATACTTGAATAAGCCTATCTTCAAAAAAGAAATTGAACAAGCCATCATTGAGATCCCTAAGGAAAAAAAATAATCTCATGAGTAGATGGATTTACAAACAAATTTGCCCAAATTTTTAAAGAATAATTAATCCCAATGCTATATAAATTATTTGAAAAATATGTAAATAATGATTCTTGAAATTCCTTTTATGATGCCAATATGGTTTTGTTACCTAAACTTGAGCGAGCAAAAACAGAGAAAGCTAACTATAGACCAATTTCCCTAATGAATATCAGGGCAAAAATTTAAAATAAAATAGGAGCAAGGAGATTACAGTAATATATCACAAAGGTCATAGTTGGAATTTATACCAGCAATGCAAGGTTTGTTCAATATTAGGAAAAATATTAGCGTAATCAACCTTATCAGTAACAAAAGCACATGCTTACATCAATAGATGCCGAAAAAAGTCCATTTCTATTAAAAGCACAAAAAAGCAGAGAAATCAATGGAGCTTCTCTTAAAATGATAAGCAGTCTATCTAAAACAACAAGCAAGCATTATGTTTAAGACGGATAAATAAACTTTTTTCTCTTTAAAAATTCCACTTTGTAGAATTTTATTTTTTTCCAATTACATGTAAAGGTAGTTTTCAACATTCACTTTTATGAGATTTTGAGTTTCATTTTTTTCTCCCTCCTTTCCCTTCACCACAAGATGATAGGCAATCTGATATAGGCTACACATGTACAGTCATATGAAACATATTACCACATTAGTCAAGTTGTGAAAGAAGAATTAAAACAAAAGGGAAAAACCATGAGAAAGAAAATACAAAATAAGAGAGCAAGAGAAAAAAATAGCATACTTCGATCTGTATTCAGACTTCATAGTTCTTTCTCTGGATATGGATAACATGAATTGTCATATCATTGTATTGCAGAGAAGAGCTAATTCTATCACAGTTGGTCATTGCACAATGCTGCTGTTTTCCCTTCCTCTCCATTCAAAAATCCTATTCCCCAGGCAGTTCACCTCCCACAGGGACTATTGCACTAGAATACTAATTATTCCTTTCTTTCCATTCTCATTTTGTAGCACTCTTCGTTATTTGCTTTCTTTTTTGTTGTCTACCAACTACTCTCTATGTGTGACATTCCATGTCTCATGTACATGGCTTTGCCCAGATGACTTTATACATAAAAATGCACTGTGTCCTTGATGTCAATTTAGAATTTCTTATTTCCCAACAAGCACAAATCAAATGTCTTTTGCTCAGAACCTTTACTGATCTTTTCCAAACATTATCTTTCTCCCTTTAAGTTACTTCTCCTAAACTTAGATTTTCATACACATTACATTTCTTGTATTCCTTGTGTTTTCTCCTATAAAATCTTAGATTTTTGAAGGCAAGGACTTGCAGTTTTTCATTTTTATTTGTAGTACCCAATACAATGATTTGTATATAGTCGGCGCTTTCCAAATGTTTTTAAAACTTAATTAAAATGCAGTACCTAGAGCTGAATATAATACTCTAGATGTGGTTTGATACAGGAGAATTTAAGAACATAGCTCATTGTCAAAATTCTATGCTTAATAAGCAAACCTACAATATTCTTACTTATTTTGTGGATGTTGGTTTTTGTTGTTATTTTTAAAGTGGTTGCTAACTTTGTCCCATATTGATATGCTGCTCAAATAAAATAAAACTCCTCTGGCTTTTTAATCTAAAGATAAATGAGACAAAATTAATAGTTTTTTAATACCAGTTACAATTTCTGTCACCGCCGTAGATTCGTGCATTCTATGAATGCAACACTACACAATTTGACTGCCTCCTACAGTAACCAAAACAATGTAAATAGAGTAATAATGTAAATGTGACTTCTGATACGCTGTATCATAAAACTCATTTCTTATCCTTTAAACCTTGGAAGAACCACCCTGACAACTCATTCCTCTACTGCTCCCTTTTCTAGAATGGAACTAGAAGGAATTCTCAAAACATTATGATTTATAAATATTGCGTGAGATGAAATTTGATTTGTTTGTTATCAGTGAATTTCTCCTGTTTGATTAATAGCTGCATGGAAGTATGATAGGCACTCTCTCTTTCAAACTTTTCCCAGTGACTTTTTAAAAAAATTTCTTTCATTACTGTTCACTTTCTATACATACTATCTCCTCTTAGTTACAGTCCTTCTTTTACTGCTTGCAGGTCAATCTCATCCTCCAAGGGTTTACATCAACTGTATTGCTACATCCTCAAATTCTTAACTATTTCCAGGTATACTTGCTATGGACTCCAAATATAGGCAGTTCTCCATGCCTTCTCAGAAAGGAGAGTACCATCTTCAACTCCTCATATAGGCTTCAAAAGGGAAAGTGTACACACTGTTCACTAGGACGTCCAGGCATTTTCTGTATGGGTTTAGCCTAGGCTTTTCATCTTCACCTCAGTTTCCTCATCTATAGTCTAGTCCTATGATTATACAATCCCTGATAGGGAAACTTCCTCCCCATCTGTCAAGCATATCTGCTACTTTTCTGAAACTTTCAGTCTTAGTGAATTGGCATGAAACACAAAAACGTTGAATAATTTGCTTATAATTACTTCATGTGAGAAGAAAGTCTTGAAGTCAGTGATCTACCTCACAGAGACTAGGAAAGGATGAGGGGACACTGAAAAATGAGCTACAGATTTCCAGGACCTGGTTCAAGAAAACCTAAGAGATCTTCCATTTTAAAAATAACATTATTTATTTCAGAGTTACCTTTCACTTTGCTGTCTGGTAGGAAACATTATTTCATTCTTTACAGTAATGAATGCACAAACCACCATTCTACTGACACCAATTTGTTACTATTCTCATGGTTTCCAATTTGCATTGAGTGCATTTCAAAATTAAAAAAGAAACCTTCAGGACTTCAACTGCATTTCAGCAATGAATCTACAATCCATTATATTTTAAGCTTTCAGACTTTTACTTTCTTACCTATTTTAACAGTGAGAATATGACAATAAATTACAGGTATTAGATTTCTGGTGAAATGCAGTTTAACATGCTATGCATTTTAGCACAAAGTACAAAAATATCCACCTTTTTAGTGTCATAAAGCTTATTGAAAACTGATATCATGCCATTAAAATTAATGTGATGTCTTTTTTCTTTCTTTTTAACTCACACTGACCTTTTACCCACTCCCATAAGGTCATTTCCCTTTCAAGAGAATGAACCTGTTCAGATTTTCCAATTTGGATTTAAAAGCTAAAACTAATGTTGCAATATGTTGCTTTTCCAATTCATCTTTAATACAAAAATGATTTAATTTCCATTTATGGTTTCTGAGTTTCCATTTGGACATTTTCCATATTATTTCACCTCATTAAAAACATACTGCTGTCAATTTGTAGAAATAGGGCTTTAGGGGACACAATGAGTTCTTATTTGACATATGTATAGAAAATGAATCATTCCTAGAAAATTTATTCCAATTTCTGGATTTAAGGTGAAACTTTTTGTTTATATTAGTCTTTAAGTGAAATATTAAGGTTATTTCTTCTACATTATATAAAGCATATTGAATATCGAACTGTTACATTTTATAATTAAGACAACTAAGTGGAATCAACATAAAGTCAAAAGGGCTGTTGAAAACAAAACAACAAATCAGAGACTCCATTTATAATGTTTTGCATGTGAGTTTGTATCATTGTTTCTAATTATTAACGTTTAATTTTAGGGATGCATGTTTAATGAGTCATTTGAGCATGAAATTTGATAAGAAGGGATATCATAAGCAAGGTGTATATATATATATTTTTTTCACAGACTTCTCTTTTTAAGTACACTCCCTCCACATGTAATCACACCTCACTTTTTTGAGGTTTTGAAGAATTCCATATTATTCATTGATTTGATTATATGACCCCCTCCTCTTTTAAAATTTTAGAAAAAAAATAGAAAGGAGACTACAAGGAGAATGCAAAAACCTTCCAACTGATTTTTCATTCTAATTCCAGAGTGAATGAAGTCAAACAAAAGGAAGCATTTGACCTATGTAAACAAATATAATATTCATATTTTCAAGTTTCTTGTGAAAAAGAACATATAGAAAAATGGTCCTCTCCACTTTTGATGAATAGACGTTGTATGTTCATTAAATCAAACTTTTCTACATAACTCAAAGACCCATTTGTTCTGAATTTATATTCTAAAAAAATGATAAATTTTTGGCTTCCAAACACAGGGCATAGTAGAAACAGTGAACTAGAAGGAAGAGACATACTAGCTATGGATAGACTGAAAGAATGAGAAGAAGAAATGATCAGACAGTAAGAGAAACAGGAATTATAAAAAAAGCAAATGTGAAAATGTATATATGTATAAATGTGTGTATATGTATATATGCATATGTTTGTACATATATATGTATATATATGCATGTACATACATATGCACACACACATATACATGTATATATGGAAGAGAGATAGAGAGAAAGAGAAAGGGAGACTGTTAGTTTGTCTTTTGGGTCATTTAGAACAAGTACAAAAAAACCTCGAACTTGGCATATTTCAATGTCCTCTAAGGCAGTAGGAGGAAAACTCACATAAGCCGTGATTTATGATGATGAGTTTGGTGAGACCATAAAATTAGATATATTCATTCTATCTAGTAAGGCAAAGAAATATGTAAAAGCACTTAATATAATAGTTTATTTTAAGCTTGAGGTTTTAGAGGTGAGAGAATTAGTTATCTAGAAAATTTCCTTTTTTTAGGCTCTTGGTCCCTAGTTATATCTGATGAACAAGAGAGCTACCATGATCTAGTGGCTGCACTGCTAACTTTAAAGTAAGAAAATCAAGTTCCAACCCTAATTCTGATGCATGTTAGCTATGTAAACATAATGAACCACTTAATCTCTCAATGAGAAATTCTCTAAGATTATATTGCAAATAAGATGATTAATATCTGTAGAGTCAGTTTTTCACATAAATGAAATCAAAGTACTAGTTTATTAGTTTCTAGTTACAGAGTTGCTTATTTCCCCCTAAAAAGTATTTGACTGTAACAAGAATAACACTTTCATAGCAGCTTAAATGTTTTGAGGAGTGTAATCATGCCTTCAAAACTCAAGTAAGTATGAAAGGATGGGAAAAACAAGGGCAAAATCTGGTTTGGATAAATTATGTTAGCAAATATATATTATGATCACAAAAATGTAATCGAAAAAACAACTATTCTGCTAAAGAACTGAAAGTGGACACTGCTGAATTACAGTGCACAAGTATGGTCTTAAAGAAATGATATGAGAAGACATGTTCTCTTACTCCTTTGTCCATATTCAAGATCAGCAAGAACAGATTATTGCATCCATATCAGATTTTTAGATGTATTGATGTATTAAATGTATTTAAATGTATTGATATATTTTAAATGCATTTATTTTCCCCTCCTTCCTTTTTTTCTTGTGATCTTTTAAAACAGGAAGGAGAAACATTACAAAAGAAAACACTGTCACTGTAAAAACAAAAGATAAAATCAGTTTTAAAAGTAATGTTTCCATACTCAAAAAGAATGTATAAAAATAATTTTGGCTATAATATTCTTGCTTTGGTTACTTAGAATTAATTTAAATTAATTAAAAGTAAGACAAAAACTCAAAGAAGTAAAGTCTAGACTAAGTATAGAGTAAGTTTTGAAAGACTGTACAGAATCTAATTTGAGGAATGATACAGAATGTAGTGTAAATGAAATGCAGGAATGTGAAAACAAACAAATAAACAACAACAAAAAAGCTCTTCCAAATAAACATTATCACAACACAAAATAGATCCAGAATTTATACTACCAAAAAAAAAAAACACATGTGGTACCATATTCATTTCTCTGGCATCTTTACTTCTGTAATTGGGACAATGCTTTCTCAGTCACCAAGGCTCTATACTCTGATATCACTTAAACTTTGTTTTTGGTCTAAATACCATGAGTCTGTGGGTTCTGTCATACTCATCACTCTATTACTGCCCAGGTTGTATTTCTGATTCACCCAATTTTCAGAACTATGTTACAGAAGCCTCCTTATAAGGGAGGGCATTTGGACTTCTGATATTGAAAATAAAATCTGCCTTTGGGCACTCTTACTCTAGGCATGTCAATGAATCACTGATAAAACAAAGAAATTTATAAATATAGAACATGTCATACACAAGCTGTCAACTGATTTACAGAGATTGCTGATATAGGACACACAAAAAAAAAGCTTTTGTAAATTTCTCTGAAAGTCTTTAAGGAACATGATAGGCTCTTTTGTAAACATTTAGCATAATTTTCTTGTAGGCATTGATCAAAGTCTAGATGACTTTTTAAAATATTTCCTAGTCATATGGAACTGCTACATGTCAATTACTAAAAAGGAAGAAATCAATCAGGCCCCAAAGGTATTATTTCACTTTCATCCAATTGTAATCAAATTGTGATATCCTGATAAATTATTATCAGTTTGTTTCTCCACATTCTTCCTCAAGCATATATTATTACATAGGCATTATAATATTCTTGTATTTGATATTTAATAGTTTTCTACCTTAAGTCCTGATGAGTTCGCTAGATATAGCTTATGTTTCTATCCCTGATTATACTAATAAATACAATGTCTTTAAAAATAAGGATGTCCTTCATTATTTCAGATATTTCTATTTCTGTTATGGTTTTTAGCTGCATTAAAATTGGTATATTGTCGCCATTCCACATATACTTTCTTATTTTTACTATTCAGTAAAACACTGAAGTGGCGATGACAATGAGAAATTTTCACTGATAAAAAAGATCGTCTTTCTAAACCATCAGCACTAGATAAACTTCTCTGAAAAGTGAATACTGGAAGCTTCATTAAATCAAGAAAAATAACTAAAACTAGACACAAGAACATTCTTCAAATACTTAAGACTTTAAAAAGTCAATACTTTTTGCCAAGATTAAAAGAAAGATTATGTCTTTATGACTGGTGACAACTTGAGTACTACCATGGCTTTTGAACTGGTTGATCATTGTGGCCTATGAACTGCAGGAGAATCATTAAAAATCTATATTTCTAATACCTTTTTTTATTACACTTTTTTCCCAAATAGGGACTTTATATGCCAAATATATCTATTACATATATAAAAATATACGTTACATAAACTTTCATGGATCCTCACAAAGGCAAGGCAATTATTTTTTGCTTTAAATAGTATTATATGTCTTTGCCAATTACATATCAAGTAAATTTTTAGCATTCATTTTTCTGAGATTTCAAGTTCCAATCTCTTTCACCCTCCCTCTGTCCCTTTCCTCCCTTCTTCGGAAAATGGTAGGCAGTTTTTGATATAGTTTATACATGTGCTATCAAGTAAAACGAATTTCCATATTTGTCACAGTTGTAGAAGAAACAGATCAAAAGGGAACAAAAACTATGAGAAAGAATACAATAAGTGAAAAAACTAGACTTTGATTTCATTCACAATCCATCAGTTTTTTATCATATATGAATAATATTTTCCTTTATGAGTCCTTTGTATTTGTCTTAGGTCATTGTGTTGCTGAGAAGAGCTGAGTCATTCATAGTTGATCATTCCAGAATGTTACTGATATTGTGTACAATGTTTTCCTGGTTCTGCTCATTTCACTTTGCATTAGTTATAAAGTCTTTCCAGGTTTTTCTGAAATCTATCTATTCATTCTTATTATACAATAGTATCCATTACATTCATATATCACAACTTGTTCAGCCATCCCCCAATTGATAGATATTCTCTCAATTTCTAATATTTTGCCCCCATAAATAGGACTGCTATAAATATTTTTGCCCATGTAGGTCCTTTCCTTTCTTTGTTATCTCTTATTATTTTCTAGTATTTCTGGATCAAAGGATATGTATAGTTCAGTTGCCCTTTGGGCATAGTTCCAAATAGCTCTCCACAATGGTTGGATCAGCTCTCAACTCCAACCAACAAACAGTGCATCAGTGTCTCATTTTTCCCACATCCTCTCCAACACTTATCATTTTTCATTTTTGTTGGATTGCCAAACTGATTGGTATGAGGTGGTATTTCAGAGTTGTTCAATTTTTATTTCTCTAATCAAAAGCGATTTAGATCACTTCTTCATATGCCTATAGATATTTTCGATTTTTTTCATGAAAATTTCCTCTTCAAATCTTTTGACCATTTATCAGTTGGGGAATGGCTTGTATTCTTACAAATTTGATTTAGTTCTTGTAGCAGTAAGCACTGCAACATACACAGGGAGACCTGCTATCACAGGTTCTTAGATCTGCATTCATAAAAGGAAAGGCAACTTTTGAAGGATTAACAATCACTTTAATCAAGCACATGTATCAATCTTTTAACCAAGCACATGTATCATTCACCTATTCTAGGAGAGTCAGCACCCTGAACTTCAAAGAAAATATGGAGAAATTAAAAGTTAACAGACAGGCTTCCACAATGTCTGACCATTAACATACATACCTCTTTACTAGAGAGCGAACATCTGGGTTTGTCAAAGCCACGGGGGGCTCTTTTGTGGATTCCCGGAGTCTTCTTCTGGCACTACAAATCCTTCAAGTCAGTAAGCCCCAAAGTAAAACTTGAACCTTAGAGTATTTACACACTTTTTAGAGCCAAAAAGGATAACCCTCTGACCCAGTGCCTCAATAGAAAAAACCAAAGGTACTTGGGACACTCACAAAACAACTCCCCTAATCAAGCTTCCCACAATGGGCAGGTCCATCAATGGGTGGAAAAGATCCTCTTAATCACATTCAAATAGAGGCTGTTTACTTCTTGATTATACTAAAACAAAAAACAGCAAAACATCCTACTTCAATTGCTGTTGCAGTTCTCTATGTATTTGAGAAATGAGTCCTTTATCAGAGACACTTGTTATAAAGATTGTTTCCCACATTTCTGCTTTCCCCCTAAATTTGGTTGCATTGGTTTGGTTTGTACAAAAGCTTTTCAATTTAATATGATCAAAATTATCTATTTTCCATTTTGTAATGATGTTTGGTCATGAATTCTTCCCTTCCCCATAGATATGATGGGTAAATTATTCCTTGTTCTTCTAATTTGATTGCATCTTGTCTACTGGTACCTTTTAACACGATGCATTTTCCTTCCTGTTTTTAGTCAGGTCTATTTTTGCTTTTTCTTCATCTAAGAACAGGATTATTAGCCCTACTTTTTTTTTTTTACTGTAGTTGAAGCATAATAGATTCTGCTTCACTTCCTTACTCTACTGTGTATATGGTGTGTGTGTGTGTGTGTGTGTGTGTGTGTGTGTGTGTGTGTAATTCAAATGCGTTTCTTGTATGCAACATTTTGTAGGATTCTGGTTTTTGATCCACTCTGCTATCTGCTTCAGTTTTAGGGTACAATTTGTCTCATTCACATTCACAGGTATGAGTATTACCTGTGTTTTTCCTTCCATCCACTTTGTACTTTCTCCTGTTGGTCCTAGCTGTATTTTCTCTCCCTTAACTTTTTCCCTCTTCACCATTGTTTTGCCTCTATCTCCAGCCCTGATCTTACCTCCCTTCTGTCAGCCCCTCTCAATTCCTTTACTTAATCTTTTCCACTCCTATTTCCCTTTTGGGTAAGATAGATTCTATATTCCATTCATTGTGCATATCATTCCCTTTTTGAGTCAATACTGATGACAGTTGGGTTCAAGCAATGCCCATCTCCCACCCTCCCATATTCCCCTTTACTGTAATAGGTCTTTCTCACCTCTTCATGTGAGATAATTACCTCATTCTATCTTCCTTATACACCTAATGTACTCCTTTTTCTCATCCCTTATTTTCTGTCATTCCCTCAAATTTACTTTATACCTGTACTCTCTGTCTTTGTATATGCTGTCTATCTGTCATGTTAGAGTTATAATTTTTAAATTATTTTGGGTAGCATCTGTATGATGAGATTCCAAAAAGTAACACCATCTAGGAAAAGACTTACTGGCTGCATGTCTTGGCCATTTACCTGGTGCTAAAACGATGTTGCCCTGAGACCCAAGGAGGACTCTCATGTATGGTATTGCACTGAGGGGCTAGGACTGGGTTGGCTGGCACTATAGGGATCTGACAGCTTACCTGGTTCAGGTCATACTGGTCCTAGTAGCCCCAGAGATCCTAGTAGTCCTAGTGGCCATGTCTGGCATATTTTGAGATCCAGTGGGGTATTTCTGCATTTCTCCTAGGCTACGTTGAAGCACACAGTGGTCTGGCCCCTGGAAGATTCCTGTTTGTCTGAGGTTATGCTAAAGCATGGTGGGGTCAGTGCAGGCTGCACACTTACCTGTTTGCTTAGACAATGTTATGACCTCCTATGTTGTATTGGACTAGAAGAGTGTCTCACTCTGACCTTTTGTTGGGTCTGCTACTCTAGAATTTTATTTGAGGTATTAAAGTTTGTTGGAAATGAATTTTGGTAGATCTCAGCTGAGTCCATTCCATCATCATGATTTCACCTGAACGCACCAGATAATACTTTAAAATGCTGTCAGGTGCCTAAAATTTCAATAGATAATTGATGGATATAAATATGTAGTGATTTTGTGCAGCTGTAGATGATGAAATATTATCATCTTTGAATATTAAAAATTACAAATGAATTTAAAGGAAATGGGAAGACAAAAGGTGAGTACCAGTATATCAAAGCATTCCAAGAATAGTTATATTTAAGAAGTGCTATAAAATCATCATCAAGAGTATATACAGGCTATAAAATTGTGTATACTCTTTCACTGCAAGGTTGTATCCTCAAGAAGTGAAATATAGGGGGAAAAAACCTGTCTGTACAAACTAATTATAACAATGTTGTGGTGGCAAATAATTAGAAATTAAGAGGATGCCCATCAACTAAGGAAATGAATAAGTTGTATTATATAATTCTGAGAGAATATTAATGTACTCTAAGAAATGATAAGCATGATGATTTCAGAAAAAACCTGGGAAGATTTATATGAACTACTTAAAAGTCAAATGTGCATAATTGTGAAAATATTTTCCATAGTAACAACCATATTGAGATGATGAATTGTGAAAATTTTAGCTATTCTAATCAGTAAAATTTTCCAAGAGAATTCCAAGAGACTCATGATAGAAGTTGCTCTCCATCTGTAGAGAGAGAAGTGATGAAATCTGTAGATTGAAGTAGATTGTTTCCTTGCTTTTTTGGACCACATATCTAATATAGAACTTTTTTGCATGATTTTACATATTTATATCATATTTATATTTATATTATGTTTCTTGTCTTCTCCTTATGTGGAGGAGTTGTAGAGAAAAGGAGAGAAGTTGAAATTCAAGATTTAACAAAAACAAAACAAATAAATAATAAATACAAAAAGAAAAAAATAAAGCAAAAACAAAGTGTACATATGACTAGAATTAAAAGGAACTGAACTGATCATAATAGCAGTTAGAGAAGTAATTGGTATGTAGCCCTTTTAATTTTGTAAAGTGATCCAGATACATTAGCTCCTTGGCACAATATAATAAAGTAATATGGCATATACTGTAGGTAGTGTGATGATAAAACTGAGTCTTATAGTGATTATGTGAATAGCTTATGGGAACACAATTTAATAATTGAAACTTTAACATGGTATCTCCCTTCCTCAGTCCAAGTGTATCCCTGCAAATACTACTCTGAGGTATAACAAATAGATAGCCCAAATTGTACATGAAAATTCACTAAAATATTAAAGGAACCAGAGAAAGATTCCAAGTACATTTCTAAAATACTCCATGAGTCTTTTGTGGAAAGAAATATACAAGTATCCTGAGGAATTAATCATCTTGGTCATGTGAACTATGTTCCTCTGCTTTGATAATGTTATGGATCGACTAAAGTACTGATGTAGATAGGATCAAAAATTTATAGCTACAAAGGACCTTAAAAATTAAGAGGTCCAATCCTATCATTCTGCAAAAAATGAAGCTGTTTTTGAGATAGATGAAATTATTTGTCCAATGTCACAAAGTCATCAAACATTGAGTTGAAACTAATAGAATCATGGGCTTAATTGGCTAGAGCTGAAATAGCCCTTATAAGTCCACTTGTTTAATTTGCTCAGTTTTTATAAATGAGGAAATTGAGTCTCAAAAAAAGGAGGTGATGTGGTCTGGATCATACAGCCAATAAGAGTCTCAGGCAGAGGACTGAACCCAGGTCTTCATGACTTTAAGACAAGCATTCTATTCAAATGTTGGTTCTATTTCAGTGTATTAGTTAGCAAGTATTTGTTAAATACTTACTATTTACTCTGTGTGCGCTAAGCATTGAGAGTACAAGAACAAGCCAAAAAAAAAAGAGTTTTGGTCTTCAAGAAGCTTATGTTCTAATTTCAGAAGATAACACATAAAAGGAAGCTAAAAAGTGGGAGGAAGAAGAAGTAAGTCAATGGCCTCTGGGCATATGTCTGTTTATTCCAGTGGATGCAAGTTGTAGGTTTTAATACTGCAAATGTGATAGTTCTGTAAGCAGGTCTGTTCACTGATTGATAGTTTTCCAATTGTTTCACTTATTTATTAATGCTATTGATCCATCATATAAAATTAAAAGACCATTTAAGTTGGGGACGATTGTTATTAATAGTGAATTTTAAGTAAAACTTGACACTGGTTATCAGACATATATACATATCTATATATATCTATATCTATCTATCTATCTATCTATATTAGATAGATAGATATAGATATAGATATGTATATAATGGGCTGGTTGTAGTTCTTGGTAAATGTTAGGCATGGTAGGGAAAACAGTTTAGACAGTGGGTAGGCTCAACTGGATGTATGATGGCAAATGAGGTTTCTCCCTCTTTTCCCCTGAAGTATTCTACTCAGTTTTGCTGGGTAAGTGATTCTTGATTTTAGTCCTAGTTCTTTTGACTTCTGGAATATCATATTCCACGCCCTTCGATCCCTTAATACAGAAGCTGCTAGATCTTGTGTTATCCTGATTGCATTTCCATAATACTGGAATTGTTTCTTTCTAGCTGCTTGCAATATTTTCTCCTTGACCTGGGAACTCTGGAATTTGGCCACAATGTTCCTAGGAGTTTCTACTTTTCTTGCATCTCTCTCATTTCTCTTCTCAGTTTTTCCTCCACTTCTCTAACTTGATTTTCAGAATCCTTTTTGAGCTCTTCCGTGGCCTGAGCCCATTGAATATCTATTTTGGATGTTTGAGATATAGAAGCCTTGACTTCTATGTCTTTCTCTGATGGTAAGCATTGTTCTTCCTCATCAGAAAGGAAGGGAGGAAATATCTGTTCACCAAGAAAGTAACCTTCTATGGTCTTATTTTTTTTCCCCTTTTCTGGGCATTTTCCCAGCCAGTTACTTGACTTCTGAGATTCCTTTCCACCCCGACCTTGCCTCCAGATCCGCCCAGTTAGTGCTTGGGATCTGAGATTCAAATGCTGCTTCCCAGCCTCA
>CM053770.1:621388668-621445374 GCA_028658325.1 Potorous gilbertii | reverse complement strand
TTTTCTTCAGCATTTTTTGGGTCTCCTTTAGCAAGGTATTGACCCGTTTTTCATGCTTTTCTTGCATCTCTCTCATTTCTCTTCCCAGTTTTTCCTCCACCTGTCTAAATTGATTTTCAAAATTCTTTTTGAGCTCTTCCAAGGCCTGAGCCCATTGGACATCTATTTCATATGTTTGGGATACAGAGACCTTGACTCCTATGTCTTTATCTGATGGTAAGCATTGGTCTTCTTCGTCAGATAACTTTTATTATTTTTTCTAACTCAATAAAATAATTTTTGATAGTTTGATTGGTATGACACTGAAAAAGTAAATTAATTTATGTAGAATTGTCATTTTTATTATATTAGCTCAGCCTACCTATGAACAACTCATATTTTTCCAAATATTTAGATCTACTTTATTTGTGTGGAAAGTGATTTGTAATTGTGGTCATATAGTTCCTAGCTCATGGCCATATATTTTTATTGAAAAAAAGTATAGCTTTACTTATATGTACCTTTGTCAGCAAAGGGATAGCTCTGTTTTTTAGTGTGTTGCCAGGGTTTACCATAGCTTTCCTTCTAAAGAGCAAGCATCTTTTAATGTCATCTCTACAGTCACCATATGCAGTGATATTTGAGCCTGAAAATATAAAATCTGATACTTTCCCTTTTTTTCTTTCCATTTGCCAGGAAGTAATAGAAACAATTTTTTTTAATGTTAAGCTTTAAGTCAGCTATTACTCTCTCATTTTTCACTACCATTAAGAAGCTTCCTAATTCTTCACTGTGACAACAAAGTGGTATCATCTGCATATCTGAGATTGCTGATATTTCTCCCAGCAACCTTAATTCCCACTTTTAGTTTAACCAGCCTGGCATTTCACATGATATACTCTGCATATATGTTAAATAAATAAGTTGCCTATGCAGCCTTATTGTATTTCTTTCCCAATCTTAAACCCATCAATTGCTTCATGTTTGGTTCTAACTTTTGTTTCTTGACCTGCATAAAGGTTCCTCAAGAGACAGGTAAGATGATTTGTTACTTCCATCTTTTTTTGTGGGCTTGCCAAATTTAGTTGTGAATCAAAAAGTCAAAAGTTTTATTGTAGTCAATGAAGCAAAAGCAAATTTTTCCCTATTTATTTTCTGAAACTCCTTTGCTCCATAATCCAGGGAATGTTGGCAAATGAGTCTCTAGCTCCTCTGTCTCTTTGAAAAACATCCTGCATTTCCAATGATTTTCAGTTCAAGTATTACTGAAGCCTAGCTTAAAGAATCTGAAGCATAATGTTGTCTCTGTGTAAAATGAGTGAGATTGTACAGTAATTTGAATATTCTCTGGCATTGCTCTTCTTTAGGATTAGGATGGAGATGGATCTTTTCCAATAAAATAGCCACTGTTGAGTTTTCCAAATTTGCTGGCATACTGACTACAGTACTTTAACATCATCTTTTAGGAATTTAAGTAGCTCAGTTGGAAATCTATCAGCTCCACTACCATTAATGTTGGCAATGCTTGCTAAGGTCCGTTTCAATTCATTTTCCAGAATATCTGCTTCTAGATCAGTAATGACACCATTGTGGTTATTGGGGATAGTAAAAACCTTCTTGTATAGTTCTTTTGTATATTTTTGCCACCTCTTCTTAATCCTTTTTTATTTAGATGTACTCTTTACTATTTTTGTCTTTTATCAAGCTCATATTTACATGAAATCTTACCTTGAGATTTCCAGTGTTCTTGAACAGATGTCTTGACTTTCCTATTCTATTGTTTTCTTTAATTTTTTCACTGTTCATTTAATAAAACTTTCTTATTTCTCCTTACAATTCTCTGGAATTTTGCTTTCTTAATCTTCTTTTTTTGGAAGTTCATTTTTTGTGGCTTCCTACTGTACAATATTGCAAACCTTTTCTCATAGTTTTTCATGCTTTATCAGATCTAATCCCTTAAATCTATTCATTATCTCTGCCTCATAGTCATACTGATTGTCATTTAGTTTATACGTATGTGTGATGGTTTTCCTCACTTTCTTCAATTTAAGTCTGTATTTTGCAATAAGAATGTTTTAAATGAGCCAGTCAGTTCCAAGTCCTGATCTAACTGATTATATAGAGCTTCTCCACATTTGATTGCAAAGTATATAATCAATCTGATTTCAATATTGCCTGTTTATGTCCATGTACAGTCGTCATTCATATTGTTAATGAAGAGTCTTTTTTGTGACCAGTGAATTATCTTGACAAAATTCTGCTAGCCTTGACCTTCTTTATTTTATATTCCAAGACCAAATATGTATATTCCAATTATTTTTTTTATTTCTGACTTTAGCATTTCAAAATCATATAATGAATGCAACATCTCTATTTCTAGAAGATGTTTTTTTTTTCTTCACAGAACTGATCATTTTGACTTCTTTGTCATTGTTGGCTGGAACATAGACTTATATTATGTAATGTTTTGCCTTGGAATCAAACAGATATTATTCAGTCATTTTTGAGATTTTTATCCTAAAATGGGTTTTCTCACTCTTTTGTTGATTATGATGACTTCTCCATTTCTTCTAAAGGATTCTTGCCATATATATATAAAATGGTATCCTGAATTAACTTCACTCATTTTCATCCATTTAAGTTCATTAGCATCTGAGATGTTGATGTTCGAACTCTTCATCTCCTGTTTTACCATATGCAGCTTACCTTGGTTCATAAATGTTCCATTCCATGCTCCTATGCTATATTGGTCCTTGCAACATCAGATTTTCCTTTCATCCCCAAACACATGCACAGCTAAGCTTCCTTTCAGCTTTGACCCACTCTCTTTCTTCTTTCTGGAACTACTTGTAGTTGTCCTTAGCTCTTCCCTAGTAATGCACTGGATATCTTTCAACCTGAGGAATTCATCTTTTGATGTCATATCTTTTATCATTTTACTACTGTCCATGGGGTTTTCTTGGCAAATATACTTTAATGATTTGCCATTTACTTCTTCAGTACCTGTTTGTCTTGCACAACCCTGAATGACATTGTTCATAATTTCATCGAGCTATAAAAGCCCCTCCACCACAACAAGTCAGTGATCCAAGAGGAGACATTATAATTTTTAATATCCAATAGTGACTATTATTTTAAATTCTGCCTCTAATCTATTGTCCATTTGCAACATGCACCATAAGCACTATTGATTACACTTTTAATTGAATATCATGGCACTCAATAGGTAACCTTTATATACTTGGTTCAGTCATCCAGTCAATCAAAAAGCATTTATTAAGTACCTGTATATTTCAGGCACCATCCTAAGCACTGTAAATGAAAGTAAGGGTAAAATCATAAAAACAAACAGTCCCTACTTTCAAGGAACTTCTAGTCTAATGGTGGGCATCCAAACAACTATATACAAATAAGAGATATATAAACTGCTCAGAGATGGAAGATGGAGTACTGTGTGTGAGAAACAAAAAGAAAATCAGTGTCACTGAACCATAGAGTATAGAAAGGTGGGCAAAGTGAAAGTACACCCCCAGTGGGAGGTCCCAAGTCATAATGAGTTTTATATACCAAACAAAGGATTTTTTCCTTCATTCTGGAGGTAACAGGAAGCTATTGAAGTTTACTGAATGGGATGGAGGGAGGGAAAAGGAGAAGGTAATATGGTAAGACCTGTGTTTTAACAATAATACTTTAGCACACGTAGTACCAGTTATATGCATAGGCATTTAAATGATCAGACTGGTAATTAGTGATTTTGAACTTTAGAATTATTCACTTGAGACAAGAAAAATACTCTGAGACATCAAGAGACTCAATGCTAGGGGGCTTTGGGGTGGGGATGGCAGTGGAGCAAACTTGCCTTCTGTTAACTTCCTATTTTAAATAAATATTCTTGCTAACTGAGAGAAAATGTGGCACATAGTGGCAAAGAACTGTCCTTGAAGCTAGAAAAGCCTGCAATCCAGTCCTTCCTCCAATGCCTGTGGCTCTTTGCCTCTTGTCAAGGCTCTGAAACTCTAAATTGTCCTAGGTAACTCCCTAAGATGGTACACTTTCAGAGAATGTGGCAACTTTCATTGGTAGAAGGAAATTCCTTACCTGGTAGTTTTTATGTTAAACATCTAGTCCTTATACTTATTCTTTCTAATTAAAGTATTTTTTCCTATTTTTTAAGCTGTAATTTCTACTTTTTACTCATTATAAAAAATATATTGTGTTTACATGTGACCAGAACACCTCAACACCTGGTGCTTTAAATTAATAAAGTCCCAGCCTACCTAACTTACCTGTAGCCCTGCCAAAATTATGTGGTTCCTGATACCCATGTTCTTTTCTACCATACTATGATAATAGGACTGAGTGTACCTAGATAATATGTATCTATTTGTACATATTTGGTCATTAGAAACATTTTTGAAAGTGTACCTGACAGCTTCAAAAGAAAGGAAGGACAGTTGATGATTACTGTAGAAGGATAGATTCAGAGTTAGAAGAGCCTTTAGAGGCTATCAAGTTTAACCCTCTTATTTTTACTGATGAAGACACTGGGTCTGAGAGAGGTTAAGTGATTTGTTTAAGGGTCCTGCAGCTAAATGTCTAAAGTAGGATTTAAATTCAGCTCTTCCTGATTCTAAGATGTTCACTCTATTGATCGTATCATATTTCGATTAAATAGACTGACTTTGAAATGGGAAAGGGAACACAGGAGGAAGGTTCCGAAGCATCTTGCCATTTCCCTTTGTGAAAGGTCTAAAAAGTCACTATATCAAGGTGTTGAGGCTGGGTTGGATATTTTCAGGCATCTCAACTGGTTTCATTTGAACAGGTTTGGGGGCAGCAGCAATAATAAAACCAGCATCTTCAGACCTCCAACAGAGAGCTGCTCACTTCAATAACTAGTAAGTTCATTGAAAACATACTCAATTTCAAGAAAAGTGTGGTGACCCCATAGAGCAGTGTTTGACAGGCACGTGGAAAAGTGCAGTGAAGAATTCTAACGGAGAAAGAAAGGTTTGGTTTTCAGTTGTGTTTATGGTTGAATTTATTATTTGTTTATATTGAAAACTAACCTCTGAGGGAAATCAGAAAATTATGGTAGATGAGAATATTTGTAATTCATTTGTTCATTTATTGAGCAGTCCATTAAGTCAATAAACATTTTTTAAGGTTGTACCATTGTCCAGGCGCTGTGCTAAATTTTGGGTATACAAAAAAGAAAGATAAAGGAGCTCTGTAGGAGTTCAGAGTTTAATGGTATGGTTTCATAGAATTATCAAATATTAGAACTGGAAGGGATCATCTACTGCAATCCACAACTTTTTTTCTTTTTTAAATGAGGAGACTGAAAATAAGAGGACTGAAAGGATCCACCACAGCCTAAGCTCCTTGATAAAATGATTTTTTTGACTCTTCAGACATAGCACTGCCAAGATACTACAGAATCTTCCTCCTGTGTTTCCTCTTCCATTTCTATATGTCTGTTTAATTAAAATATTATATAATGAATAGAGTGACAGTCTTAGGATCAGGAAGAGCTGAGTTTAAATCCTACCTCAGATACTTCTTAGCTGTGGGACTCTGAATAAATCACTTAACATCTCTCAGACTCAATTTCCTCATCAGTAAAATGAGAGGATTGAACTTGATAACCTCTAAACCTTCTAGTTTTAAATCTATCCTCTTATCTTATTACTCAAATATCTTTTCTTTTGAAGCTGTCAGGTACTTATCCAAATCTATTTCTCATGATTATATAGAGATAGATAGATATAGACATCTAGGTAAGATATATATCTATATCTAGAGATACTTCTATATATACATATATATATATCTATACACACAATATGCATATGCGTAAGTACGTATGTGTATGTATTGTATATATGTCTGTATGAGTGTGTGTGTGTGGGGGGGTAATTAGTCCTTTTATCGCAATATGGTGGAATAGGACATGGGTATCAGTAACCACATAATTCTTTGAGGGACC
Organism: Potorous gilbertii; assembly: GCA_028658325.1. Taxonomy (NCBI): domain Eukaryota; kingdom Metazoa; phylum Chordata; class Mammalia; order Diprotodontia; family Potoroidae; genus Potorous; species Potorous gilbertii. Next base: position 621,439,406 of record CM053770.1, on the reverse strand, counting down.
ACAACTAGTCTTGATAGCCTGGGACAATAATTCAAGGCACCAGTTGTCAAAGTGTTCTCTAATATGTTTCCCGAAGTCCAACAGCTGCTGCCTAGATGAATTCAGAAATCTGTTATCTTAGACATAACTCCGCCATTTAATAAGGGGATAGAGATGGGATGAGCCTGGTATATATTACCAGACAAGAAAAAAAAGACTTTCTTCCACGCTGTGTTTCTTTTCTTCCAACATCCTGATCTAGTGTTTATTTTACTTAAATAGGAGAGCTGACATAAGACTGCAGACCTGCAATGTTCATGGTACTATACCTTGATATTTCCCCAAATAAATTGGAGAGATATGTACAATATGAAATCATAATCAATCATAATTCATTTTTATCCTTCATTATTGCTATTCAGGAATCCTGATTTGAGCATTATGACCCTAATTTGCCATCTTACATCTACAAATATCTCAAAGGACTTGATTTCTAGTATCACTCCCCTATCAGGTAGGTAAAATTTCTGGTTTCAGTCATGAAACCAGAATCACACAGAGCACCCCATACAGGATCCATGAATTATTTCCCGAGTTCTGCAGCTGGACTTGGTATCTCAGTGACTTTGGTATATTGCCAGACCTTCAGTTCTGGGCTTTCCCATAGACTTTTCCATGCCTAAATGTTCTTAGCTGTCTTTGTGGCAGTCAATTTTCACTACCACAGATGTGGATATGCCTCAGTTCAGAGCAGGCCTCTTGTAACACAATTCCTATGACAAAATCTTAGAATGAAATTAGTCTGTAAAATAAGTATTGATCCATTAGAATTTAAAGGGAGTGAGAAAAATTTTATAAGAAAGTATCAAATTATTAGTAGGAATCTGAAATTAAAGAGGTGAGGTGATAGGACATTGATTGAAATCAAAATTGAAATCTTAGCCAAGCAACATGTTTCTATGATCAGACTATTTGAAGAAGTTAAGTAAGTCATAAGAATACAGGGGAATATCAAAAATTGAGAAGATAAAGGACTAGCTTGGCAAGTATTTTAGCTTCAAGTTCCTAGGGCGAGGGGGATCATCCAAACCTGGAACTTAGAATTAGACATTTGTGGTTGAATGAGAAAAGGTATCCTTGATGTTTTGATCAAAGTATCTAAAAGACATTTCTAAGGTTGGCATTAAGAATTAGGATCTTTCTGTTTGACACCTCTATCCCTCTTACTATCATTAGGACTTCTGGTGAGGCTCAGGATATCATAGTTCTCAATCATATACATGGAAATCACCTTGCTACAGTGGTAGTGACAATACTCCTTGCTGGTGAGCTAGAATCTGTGTATGAAGGGGCTTCCCCAAACCTCAAGTTCTTAAATCAAAATTCCAAATCTATACAATGAATGGAAATGGTGTAGATGAAATGTTCAGGAATTCTAACGTTACAAGATAGAATGAATGGAAAAGACACAAAAGTAATAACAAAGAGTAAGACACTTTAAAAGTACAATGAATGAAAACCCCAAAGTTGCAAATTATGGTCTTCATATTTACAACATGATTCTTTAAACCATTTTTTTATGCAATGAAGTAGATAGATCTACTCTCAGCCTGCTACAATATTAGTGTAATATCAACTATATCAACAATACTTTTTTATTAACCTCTTTTCTGTACACTATTTTCTTCAAATATTTCCCTACAAGTTCTGATTCTATTTTGCCTGTTCAATATATCCATCCAGTGGCCCTCTTTAGAGAGTTTTTAGTAACAAGTTTTAGTAGCATTTTCTTCACTAAAGAATCATAATTAAAGAAAACCATTTGAAAAACTCTCACAAGCTCATACAGGTTCAGAGCAATTAGGCTAGGTAATTAGAAACCTGATAAAAGGGGAAGCTTGGGAGAAGGAATTAAACCCCTATTGAACATTTACATCAAAAAAGTGAATAAGGAATAGAGCAAATTAAAAGTATAGTTTATAGCTAGTGGGCAAAGGATAAAGCCAATTATTCCAGAGAAAATTATTATTTATCTAGATTTAACTATTCATAACACGTAGAAAATCAGAGATACCTTTGTAGAAAAAAAAAAGACATGGTGTTTTTCATCTTGTAACCAGAATTTCATCCTGCGCTGTATTAAAGGGAAAATGACTTTTTACTCTGCTGTATTTCTTTTCAATATTACAGTGCTATTAAATATAAAGTATAGAATAATGAAGGAAGGAAGGAAGGAAGGAAGGAAGGGGGATTATGAAAGGGAGGAAGGGAGAAAGAGACTGAGGAAGAAACAGTAGTAGTCAGGGAGAGAACAGTAAGGAGTAAGGGGCAGGGGAGAAAGGAAGCAAAGGAGAAAGAAGGAAAACATGACAATCACAATGACTTGAAAACTTTAATCCACCTCAAATATTGCTTATTGTCAGAGAGGATTTCTTTCTGACTTCTTCATTTTTTAAATGAGGACTCTTGGACTAAGAAAGATTAAATAAGCCAAGGCCATGCAAACATTGTGTCAAGGTTGGCATTTCAGCCTAGCTTTTCTAATTCAGACTTAATTTTTTATTCCATTGAATGCATGCAAACTTTACTAGGTTTATCAACACTTTCTATAGTGATCTTTCTTATTCATTCTGATTCCTTGGGAGAATTTGAATTGAATTCAATTGAATCGACAGTGTTTTTAAGGAGTTTAATTTCCTATTATCTTAGTAAGCTTTTTCTCTAAGAGTAAGCCTCTCCAAAGTACAGTTTATCCTATTCAGACATTCAAGTGACCCAAAATCTCAGTTCAACAATTTCTTGATCAAGGATTTGGGATTGTATAGACACATACTGTGTCTCCACAGTAAAAGCCGATTCATTTTGAAGAAATTATCGAGATCATTCAGGCAAAGAGTCAGGTGACTAAGATTCCCCCTGAGTAATAGTGGTAATCTTCCACTTCAGTTTGCTTGTGATGATGCAGCAGGAGAGTGCAGGACATCTGCAAGAGGCCAATTAAGATGGCATCACAAACAAAATGCAACAAAGACTGTTTCCTAGTAGGCAAATCTTAGCTTTAATCTACATTGTTCGCCTCTTAACCAGCTGTTACCTCCCAGAGGTGACTTCACAGGATCAGCTAGCATGAACAGCATTTCTGAAGAGCTAGCAAAAGCCTCTATTAAATGTCCTGTTGGATGACAAAAAGGAAACATGGTCGTTCTCTCACTGCTAGAAGGCAGTATTCATTGTCGTTCCACAATTCTTCTTCCTAATGATGACAATAGCAAAAAGACCTATTTAAAATAAATTGCCAGTGTACTAAGACTCAAGGTCTCTGCAGAAAGGTCTGTGATTATTAGGCTTTTGTAGCATGCTAGACTTATTTTTTGTGGTTCTCCTCTTGTTTTGGTGTTGTCTTCAGGGGGACAATCATTCAAAAGGGGTCCAACTGATGAGAAAGGTCAGCCCCCAGGAAAATTGTGAAGCAAGGTATTTGTGACTGTCCTTTCAATGGGTTGCTTTCCCTTTCTGCATCCTTTTTTCACTTTGCAGAATCACCTTTCTACTTGCCCCCAAAGTTGCCAGTGTTTTCATTATTGAAGAGATGGAATTTCCAGAACCAACAGGGAAATGTTTTAGGTAAGGGTATTAAATCATACCATACCGCTGACCATGTACTGTAAGAATGGACAAAATTTATCCCATAGTGAGCTTTAAATACAGTGGAAACCATAAATTGAGAGTTTAGGAGAACTCAAGATAATATAATCATCCAACATGGTTTTCCCTTTTAGATTAACATCTATTGTTACATAGAATGTGATAATGATTTAAATAGCACTTTAATATGCAGATTACGTCATGCATCTTGTCTTACTATATCCTCATAGCAACCCTGGGAGATATGTGCTATTATTATTCCTGTATTACAGAAGAGGAAACTGAGGCTATGTGACTTTGCCAAGGATCACACAGACAGGAAGCATTGGTAGCTGGGTTTGAACTCAGATCTTCCTGAGTCCAGATCAAGTGCTCCATCCACTGTGCCCCTAGTGCCTCAGAGTGCTGTCTAACTCGATAGTATGATATGTTATTTCTAGATTAATTAATAGGCCTAATTATCTTAAACATGAAAAATGAACATTTAAACAAGAGAATATATGGGAAAATATTTGGTGTAATGCATATGTGAATAGTCCTGTAAGAGCCAATTTGTTTCCTAAACAAATCAGAAAAAGGATCATTGACAGTTCAGATGATTTCCTAGTCCAGGCTTACTAATTTTAAGTATCCTGAATATTTTCGTATTAGCTTGATAATTATTTCAATGAAATCTTTTCTATGCATACCTTTCCTACTGACATGAAGTTTAAAAAATATAAATTGATAAGAAAGTTTGTATTAGGGTAAGGATCATATCTTCTATTTATTTATATTTATTACATGAATAAATAAATATGCAAAATAGAAATTATTATTACTTTTGTTCTTTCCATAATAAAAATAGCTTTAATAAGCAATCTATAGTTATGTCTATTCACTGTTAAATGGAATTTTATTGTAAAACATAACTGAAGCCAAATAAATTCACAAAATAAAGAATTCAATCATACGAGACAAAATGCCAAACTATTATTTGTATTTTATTATTCCTTTATTATTATACTTTTATATTAAATTTATATGGTGTACATGATATTTTACTATCATTTAATATAATTTTTATTTGATTATAGTATTTCTCTAAGGAATTATATTCACTTGTATATCTGTGTGTGTATCTTTCCTGATATAAACACAGCATGTTGGATACATTTTGTCCTTGTATTGTATAACAACTCTATTATGCTCCTGTAGTCCCTGACACTATGCTTCTCAATGCAACCTCAGTTTGCATTAGCTTTCTTAGCGGATATCACAACTTGCTATCCTTTTCAAATATACAACAACATTATAATGTAAATATTTTTTCTCTGCCCACCCCCATTCTAGAAATGTCTACCATTAGGCATAATAGGTATATACACACATACATGTATATATACACATTCATACATATGTATATGTGTGTGTAGATATAGATACATATTTAAACTTTTGTTATCAGTTCTTTCTCTAGATACAGTTACCACCTCTCTTCATATATCCTTTATAGTGAATTTGGCCTTAGCTTAAAAAGACCAAGGTCTCCCACTGCCTCTGGGTCCATCCAGATTTGTATCTGGCCACTGAACCCAGATGGCTCAGGAGGAAAAAGCAAGGCTGGTGATTTTGCACAGCGTTTTCTCAATTAAATTCATTTCACTTGCAAGTCATTGCATCTCTTTCCTGATATTATGGTCTTCTTTGAGAATGAGGGACAAACAATGATTATTTATATTAGACAGAATAGCATTCACTCAAAATGTTTTTTGTTTTAAAATGTAAGATTTTATATCTATTCCTATTAAACTGTATATTAAGAAGAAGTAGATATCATAGTGGAGAGTGAGTTGATCTTGAAACTAGATATTCCTGAAATCAGGTGCCTTCTCTGTCATATCCTGGCATTATGATGCTAACATAGTTTCATGATGCTCTAGACAAATAAGACTAAGTTACAGAGAAATTCCTCCATTGGCTTTAATAGAGGATGGTTAGTAGAGGTTTGGTCCTGTAAGAGGACCAAAATGACATCACTATGTTAGATGTCAGTTGCAGTGTGTCAGACTGTAGCTGTTCCAACCAATATGAGCTCAGAATGTTCTACCATAGGTCAGGCACACACAATCCATGTGAACATTTGGGTGGATTCTCTAAACTTGTGCTTCTCACATTTCTTTTGAGATACTTCAATTCTGCTTTACACATAGAGTGTACCACTTTCTTGCATGAGGGCATGCTATGCTAGGAAGTCCTGTGCCAGTGTTTCCCATGTCACACAATCAATTCCAAAGTTCTTGAAACAGAGCTTGAGATTGTCTGTATTGCTTCTTCTCATCACCATGTAAGCATGTGCCCCATGTGAGTTTTCCATAAAATAGCCTTTTTAGCAAGCATACATTTTGTATTTCAACAATGTGTATAGTCCATCAGAGTTGTGCTGTCTGCAGTAGAGTTTGAATGCTTGGCAGCTTAGCTCAAGAAAGGACCTCAGTGTCTGGTATGTTATCCTGGCATCTAGTCTTCAGAATCTTTCTAAGACAAATCTTGGTGCATGATTTTCTGTTTACAGATGATTATGCACCCAGTGCAGCCTCTGAAGCTGATATGCAGCAAAATATGGATTGATTCTCTGATGGTTGTGCTAATTTTGGTTTAACAATTAACACCAAGAAAACACAGGTGTTCCATTAGCCAGCACTACACCATCTATATGTGGAACCATCAGTTAGAGTAAATTGAGAAGTTTTGAATGCTGTGGATAAGTTCACTTACCTTGGTAGTGTACTTTTTAGGGCTGTACACACTGACAATGACTTTGAATCATACATTGCCAGAGCTAGCTTAGTGTTTGGGAGACTCCAAAAGAAAGTGTAGGAGAGAAGAGGTATTAGGCTGAAGGTCTACAGAGCCATTGTGCTGACCTCATTGTTACATACCTATGAAATCTGGACAGTATAACAGAGTCATACTCAGAAACTGAATGTCTTCATTTGAATTGTCTTGGGAAGATTCTGAAGATCACCTGGCAGGATGAAATAAGATACCAGTAGAGGGAGTTTCTCACAGAAGTTCCCAGAGATAAGAGAAATCATAGCTCCACTTCTTTTCTCTAAATTTCATCTTATCAGATAAAACCAAATGTTCTAGACTGATTAGATTTTTATTTATAATCCTCTTATCCCATCTTCATCCTAAAGACCTGTGAAATCTAATAATCAGCTCATCTCGGCCTCTATCACAATCATTTGTAAAGATGTTGCTGAGTTCAAGCCAAGCACAGCTCACTGGCAAAGTTTCTGAACCTAACTAGCTTGAGTCTTTTTTTTTTCTTTTTACCTCAGACAGCAAGGAATCAAAATATCCTCCATGTTTCCTGAAGAAACTTCCTAGTCTTCATAAAACAAATGTTACTCCTACAAAGCATAATAGTGCTATTCAAATATTTGAAGAATTGTAATACAAAAGAGAATATTCAGTTTATTTTGCTTGACCTGACCAGACAGGTTTAGGAATGACAGGTGGAAGTTAAAAAGAGGAAAAATTATTTTCATTGTATGCAAAAACCCCCTAACAGTTACACAATGAATTTTCTCTCAGTGGGAAGATTATGGAGGACATTCATTTGTGGGATTAGACTAGAAAACCACTAGAACCTCTTCTAACATTGAAGTTGTTGCGAAAAAATATATCTGTATTTGTATATATTTATGTGCAAATATGTTTATGTATTCATAAGTATGTATGGAGTGTGATATATTTACAAATAGTATAGACTGTCACACAGAAGTATATTACATATGTGCATATATGTGTATTCATAGATAATTTAAGTTATACCTTTTTAAATGACTAATCATTTTATATTTTAAACAATTTTATCAACAGAGGTAAGTTTTATTCTTTCCTAACTTTTAAAAACTCGTTCTGTATATCTCATTTATACATCAAAATAATTTGTATGCATTTTTTCACCTCACTTTATTTACTCTCCTGTTTCCAAATAAGGATTGGTTTGTGACAAGGAAAAAAAGATAGGTAAATCAATCATAATTTCAGACAATCTCTGGAACATTCTATGCCCATAGTCCTGGGCATTTTCCTGATCTGTTCCCTTCTGGTCAATATTGGTCATTGTAATGGCGCAGTAGTTTGCTTGATTTTGTTGCTATTTTAATTTATTGTTATTGTAATTTCTAAAGTGTTTTATTGCTTCTATTTACTTGATTGTGTATCAGATCATAATCATTGTCCTCATACTAATTTTTTTGCTATAATAACATTGTGCTATATTTAAATATCACATTTTTTTCTGCAATACCTTATTGAAGAAATCCACTTTTTCCCTCTTCCAATTCTTTGTTGCTACATAGAGGGTTGCTATGAATGTTTTGGTGAAAAAAAAGACTATTTTCTCCCTTTCATTTCGTTGGAGTAAGTGCCCTACAATGTGGGATCTCAAGATCAAAGAGCATAAAACGTGTCTTCCTTTTTCTTGCAAGATGTCAAATTAATTTCCAAAAGGATTGGATCAATTTACAACTCAAAAAATGCATCAGTGGGCTGATTTTTTCATAACACCTCCAACAATGACCTTCTGTCTTTTGCCAACTTTAACAATTTCTTATCTGTGAGATAAAATATTAGACTTGTTTGATTTTATTTCTATATTTATTAGTGATTTAGAGCAATTTTTTCATAGGGATTTTAAGAGTTTGTAGTTCATTTGTGTCCTATTTTGTCATATCATTTGACTATCAGGGGGATAATCCTTGGTGCTTCTGTCTGTATAAAAAGACCATATTGAAAACTATTGAAGATTTTCTTGGTGACATATAGTAGCAATTTATGTTACTGTACTCTGCTATATTATAGAGTTGCCCTTAGGGCTACTGAGATTTGTAGAACTAGTTTACACTTTCACAAAATTATTCCATATGGCTTTATTCATTTGTTCTACCAGAACTTTACTTTCTTTGATACTTTATGAGCATCCCTCAGTTCTTGAGAAAAGAACCACTGTAATGGATAATCTCTTTCCTCTAACAAAGTAACCAAATGCATTTGTTAAATAAAACTTATTTTAATTTATTTGGGGGTCAAGACATATGATTGTAATTGTGTGGGGATCTTCTAGACTGGCAATCCCCTCCACTGACTCACCTCAGCAACTGATATGTCATTTATAGTCTCAGAGAGTTGCATGGGAACTTGAGAACTGGATGACTTTTCCATAGCCACAAAGCATGTATGAATCAGTTGGGGTTTCAACCTATATATAGCTTCCTGATAAGGCCATTCTTTAATCGACTATGACAGTGAGCTTCTCTTTTTTACAAGCATCTTAATTAATAGCATGTAAGAAGCAGTGTGATTTAGTGAAGAATAAAGACTGTGGAATCAAGGGACCTAGACTAAAATCCTCCCTCTAGAATTACTACTCTTTGTGATATTGAACAACTCACTAAATTCCTTGGATATCAATTTCACCATCAGTAAAATGGTAGCATTTGTTTAGAAGACCTCTGATATCCATTTCAGTTCTATGTCAGAATAAAAGTTCTAAGGAGGGTCCTACTTTGGAATAAAATTCATGAGTTTTGCAAGGTATTGGTGTGTGTATGTGTGTGTATGTGTGTCTGTATGTGTGTCGTGAGTATATGTATGTATGCATGTGTGTGTGTTTCTATGAGAAGACATGTATGTGTGCACCCATGTGTTCAGAGGTCTTTACAACTTTATTCTACTTTTTTGGTGGTGTCAGATAGTTCAGGTTGAAGGATATTTGATTACTGAGTAAATGCAGTACTACTGATTCTACAATAGGCAAACAATACTTATACACTATTGTGAAATGATGGTTCTGAAAGTGCTTGGATTGTTAGCCAACTTAACTCCATATCTTATATTTGGGCAAAAAAAGAGGAACATGAAAGACAATGAACCCATAAAAGTGATGTTATTTGAAAATGTTTGCCTTTTACATTTGTTTATCATAAGCTCCGAATTTCATAGTGAAATAAATGAGTCTAAGAGCTTAGTTGCTATTAGGATATTGAATGAATAATGACAGCTAACATTTATATAATGCACTTTTGGATTTATAAAGCAGTTTATATGCATTTTCTCATTTTATCTTCATTATTTTTCTACCTTTTATCCACTGTTGACATGGCTTATGTAAATAAAAAATGTCATGGGCACTTTTAAAGATTCTATTCTAATAATACGGATTGCCATGGCACAGTGCATAGAGAACTGACCTCAGAGTTAAGAAGATCTGAGTTGAAGTCTCAAAAATGACACATGCTGGAGATGCAACACTGGCTTATTTACTCAATCAGTGAGGACTCCAGGTAGGACTGTAAAATTTTAAGTTTCAAATTGTTTGTCAATCTGTAGTAGTAGAGAAAGTTTCTTCTTTGGTATTTCATTATGCTATGCCCCTCCCCTAAGATCACAAATCCAGATCAAAAAAACTCAAATAAAAATAATACTAAGAATACTGAAGTCATGAAATATAGATTTTTAAGGTATAATATTGAAAAACAGAGTTTGAAATTGTGCTGATCTTTGACCTTGCCATTTATGTTATGGAACTTTCTTTGGACTTACTGAATGAGGGACATAGTCTCAAAACATATGGACACAGATGGTTCAGAAAATGTTGCCTCATAAGGATATCTTGACAGAAGCCCCAGGCCTTCCATATGCTTTCTCAAAAAGGTACAGTTCTTGCTTCTGTTTTATAACCTTGGGCTGTTTGGATGTGGTAATGTCATTGGCTTGCACCAATGACTATGTGATGCTTAGATCAAAATTTTAATTTACATCCTCTGGTGTCAATTACTATGATTATCAGAATCTGTCACTTGTCAGAGTATATAAAGTTTAACATTTGTAAAATAGAGGGGAAGAAAGTTTCAGTAGAAAAAGCATTGATTCAAAACTTGTTGGGGGTATTTTTGAAATACTTTACCTTTTGTCATGATCATGTGGGTAGAATTATATTCTTTACTGCATTGAGCACAGATGGAAAATTCCTAAATTTGGCAGTTTTAAACTTACCATTCTTTGTTTTGCTGCATTTCTCTAAATTAACATCTGGATTCCAATTGCCTAATTTTTAGGATAGAACTGTCCTTTGCAATTGCAGTTACAGAAATGATGGGGATATTGTTTCCTTAAATGAGGAACATTTGAATTACCCAAGATTGATATCAAAAAAAGAACATTTTTATTTATAATTTAGACATCATTTTCAAAAATTTCAAATAGTATATATTGTCCCATTTAATTGCCATTTGGTATATTCTAAATTAAAAATCAAAATATGACTGTGGTGGAGGAGCGAAAGTGACGGGATAGAGAAAGCATTTAACTGACTTCTCTCAACATTTCCATCTAAACTATTTTTAAATAATGCATCAAATCAAATTATGGAGTGGCATACCCAAAAAAGAGTCAAAATAAGATATTATCTCATCCTATGACAACATGGGAGGTCAGAAAAAAAGATCTGTGATGAAATAGTAAAGGTGGGACTAGGTAATGGTGATAGAAACAGAAGAAACTTCAGAAACTCTCAAACCAGTGATGGTAAGGAGATCTGGCAACTGGTCAGAAAGAGAGTATGGGGACCCCTGTGCTAGCACTGGCTGCAGAACCAGTTTAATTTTATTAACTCCATTGTCTATATCCACTTCTGGGTCATAGTTCAAGGATAGAGAGGGACACTTTTGGGCAAAAGGAAGTGGAAGATCTGACTTCTGGTTTCAAGGGATCAAGGCCAAGTGGAACAGTATCCATGGCATTTCCAAAGGACCAAGGGTACTTCTTGGGTTAGAAACAGAATATAGACAAGAAAGTCATGACCACATGTCTCCCCAGATCACACCACCTTGAAAACATTGAAAATTTCCAAATTCCCAGAACTAGCTCTGAAAACAGCAGAGACTCCTGCCCTCCTACAGAACTCCTGCCTACCCACATTGAGAATAGAGTCCAACATTAATACAAAATTCCAACTCAAGGAATAGGGTGGAAACATGAGCAAAGGACAAGAAGGACAATGACAAAAGATCTGGCCATAAAAAGCTACTATAGTGACCAGGATGGTCAAGACACAAACTCAGAAGAAGGCCATGTTGTCACAACAGCTACAAGTAAAGCCTCAAAAGGGAAAAAAAAGAAAATTAAATACAAACCCAACAAAAATTCCTGGGAGAGCTAAAATGTTATTTTCAAAATCAAATAAGAAGGGTAGAGGAAAAAACTGGTAAAACTGAAATGAAAAGAAGAAAATTATGAAAAGGAAAACAAGTAGCATCTTAGTAAAGGAAGTACAACAAATACTGATGAAAACAATACCTTTAAATTTGCCAAGTTGAGAAAAGAGTTACAAAAATTCATGGATGAAATTGATTCCTTAAAAAACAGAATCAACCTGATGGAAAAGAGGTATGAAAGCTCACTGAAAAAAAATTCCTTGAAACTAGAATTTGGCAAGTAGAAGTTAAAGATTCCATGAGGCATCAACAAACAATGAAACAAAATAAAGAAAATAATGGAAGAAAATGTCAAATATCTCACAATAATAATAAAAAACTAACAGAGAAAACAGAAGAAATATAATTTAAGAATTACTGGATTACTGGAAAGCCATGAACAAAGAAAGAATCTAGACATAATATTTTAAGAAATTATCAAAGATAATTATTCTAATATCCTTCAACCAAAGAGTAAAATTGAAATGGAAAGAATCCACCAATCACTTGCTGAAATAGATCCCAAAATGAGAACTACTTGAAACATTATACCCAAATTCCAGAGCTCCAATGTCAAAGGCAAATACTTCAAGCAGAAAGAAAGAATCCGTTTAAATACTGTGGAACTACCATCAAGATTACGTAAGATTTAACAGTTTCTACATTAAAGGAGCCAATTGTTTGGAATATGATATTCCAGAAGGCAAGAGAGCTGGAATTACAAGAAAGAATAATCTACCTAACAAAACTGAGTATTATCCTTCAAGGGAAAAAATGGATTTTTAATTAAGTAGAGGACATTTCTAATGAAAAGATCAGAGCTTACTAGAAAATTTGACTTTTAAATACAAGACTAAAGAAGCATAAGAAGATACCATGAAAGAGAAATTATAAGATACTCAATATATTGTAACTGTTTAACTTTCTATGTGAGAATACGATAAGTACATTTTCTAAGAACGTTATCATTACTAGGACATTTAAAAGAATTCTATAAAGGTGCATAGTTAGCAAAGACGTGGAAAAGCAGGCTACACTTTGAATGTATTAGGTTGCATTTTTACTTTCCAATCATTGAGTAGAGCTCTAAAACTAATGATGACTTACCACAAATGATCTTTTGTAGAAATTTTTGAGAGGAAGGACTAGGAAGGACCAGGAAAAGATAAAATATTAATCTCATGAGATTCTTGTGGTTTCACAATGGTATTTTTACCATGTAAATTTTATATCAAATCTGGAACAAAATTCTAATTTACAATAACTGATCATTTGTCCATCATTTTGGGTATTACTAGATACTGTTTTTTTTTTCACTCAATAAATATGTCATGGACATAAAATGCAAAAAGTTTGGTGCCTGGCACCCTTACACAAAACAATATGTCTATTTTAAATGTTTACTATGTGTCACGGACTATGCTAAGAGCTGGGATACAAATTTAAGAAAAAAGAAAGTCTGTTCCTCTGGAGCGTTGAATTCTAATGGAAAAAGACAATACTGAAAAGTTGAGTGAGGAGGAAAGGACATACAATAAAGGTGCTAGTATGGGGACATTTTGGAAAAGTTCAGAGAAACTTTTCATCACAGAGATGAAGGCTAAGCCTCTGTGCAAAATGGAGTACATGGGAGGAACTCACCTATAGTATTAGGGAACTCTTGTGACAGAGTACGGCACATAAAGATAAATAAGGCGTGACAATTTTCCTTAAGGAGATTATCATTTATAAGAAGATATGAACAAGAATTTCACTGAATGAGAAATTGTGATTTTTTTTCTTTCTGGTAATCTTCCCGGATGGAGAGAATATCAAAGTTGAGAAGATTACTGATTGGTATCGAAGATGCTAGAAAATTTCAGATTCCATAATGGAAGATATAAAATATGTACAGACATAACAATAACAAAATGTTTGGTAATTTTCATTAAAATGGTACATGTAAATTTCTGCAGCTTGGAAGGAAGAGTCACTTTCAAAGTAGAAACAGAACTATGAATATTGATTGCAAAAATCTCTCTCTCTATATATATATCTATCTATATCTCTATATCTTTCTCCCCTAATACAAGTGTAGATGGGGTAGATACTAGGGGAAGTGGAAAGAGAAAGAAGAAAAAAATGGTTGATAATCAGGAGAAAATGAATATATAAATCAGAAAATTGATTGAAACACCACCTGGCATAATAAAATTATAAAAATTATCAAATAAGAAAAAAACATTGTTGCATGGAAATATAATTTTATTTAATTAATTTATGGATAAATATGAGAATCCATAATAACTATGTTATATATGTGTATGTGAATGGGAGACAAATAAGAGGTATTAAAAATAATTGTGTCATGTTAGATTCTCAGCATAGATAGTATTCTTGTCCAGTTGACCAATGAGAACTGATCAGAACTTTATAATTCTACTTTAATCCTGAATTAATCTTTAAATGTTTCCACATACAAAAACTAAGCATGAATTTTTAATTCATTGGATCAATTCTGCTTAATTTTTTATTTAAAGTGATTTTTCTTATACAGTTTCTGAGGGTTCTTTCCAAAGCTGGAGAGCAGACTGTCTTTTTGTTCCTTTTGAGGGACTCCATTTTGGTTCATTTGTGAGTTTAGCGTTATGGGTTCAAATTTTTTCTTCATATTTGCTTACTATACAGATATATGTGTATATATTCCCTTTCTCCACCCTTGGAAGCTATAGTTCCCCATCTTGTAAATAGATGAATTGTAAAAGAACCTACTAATTTGAAAGCAATCTTTCATATGCCGGATAAAAATACCAAATATAATCTCTTATGTGAAGAGCAAATAGGAAGCTTTACTGTGCTGAAGGTCAGTGTATTAGGAATTAGGATTACAAAGTTAAACTTTTTCCAACTGGAAAGAATTCTACTAAATATCTGCTAGGAATATTTTACTACTCATTTTAGAACTATAAACATACTTTGACAGCTTTAGTTGTGTTTTCATTTTGTTCTTTTAAAGTTCCAGAACTTCATGCAATGTGGAATCCATGACACATCTCCAGCAGTTTGTCGGTGTTTATTCACTTACCCATTTATTTACAGTGATATTGAAAAGATAATTTACCGCAGTAAAAACAAACAAGTAAACTGAAGAGACATTTCCTGCCAACTCTGTATAATAAGTACACAATTGTTTGCGTGATAAATCATAATACAGAACGTTTTCCTGCCCACATTCATTTACAGAAAAGCCTTTTATACATGGAAATTCAGAAAGGACAAAATAAAAGTGAATTCATTCTCACTCACTGGAAAAAAAATTAAAAATAATTATCTTAATAAGATATTGGTATAACTAGAAAATTAAATGAATTAATTAAATGTATGAATTAGGGCCCGAAAGTCTAGGCTAACAAGTGAACAGTGCTGGCACAAAATAAGCATTTATTAAATTCGTGTTGACTTAAATTGGCATACTGTGAGAAAAAATAAATGGATAAAAAGTCATATATTAAATGCTTACTATGTGCCAAGCACTGTTTCAGGTGCAAGAGACACAAATAGAAAAGCGAGACAGTCTTTGTTGTCACTGAGCTCATGTTTTAATTGGAAACAACACAAACTGCAGGAAGGTGTTCAACTACAGAATGATTGGCAAGAGTCAGAGGTCCTCAGGGTACATTGACTAATCATGTACCAGTCACAAGGGTTTCTGAAGGGCATGGTGTAAAAATAGTTGATAAGGTCCTGTGGAAACTGTCTGAGTAGGTGGTAAGGACCAGTAAAGCTCCATCTTTCTATAGGGATTGAAATCCATCCACTAGGGCCCACATGATATTGAAAACTAAAAGAAGGCTTCAATTATGTGGAAGAGTCTCTATGGAGGATTTATCTGAGAACATGAAGGATAGTTGCATTAGCTGATAAGGTTGCAATCTGACGCATCGATGGGAGGGCCCACATAGATGAAATTAAAAATTCATTGACTTAATAAAGAAAAACTAGAAAAACCTTCTAGTTATTTTGCTTTTAATTCAATTTTGTTTTATCTAAAGGGAACATGCCCATATAAAATATATGCTATATGTTGAGAATGGAGCAAATCAGGATGATATTATATGTATTCTCTGCTTTCAAAGAAACTTCAATAAAACCCAAAACATGTGCTATTTGCAACACAACTAACTACCCAGGTTTCTCGTTGTTTAGAGTTGCTCTTTCTGGAGTTTTACATCCACAGAATATCAGTACATATTGGGACCACATGTTCTCAGAGCTGGAAAAGTACCAAGAGGTCATCTAGGGAATGGGAAAGGAAAGAGAATAAACATTTATATTGCACCAACTATATGCCAGGTAATTTGCTAAGCATTTTTCCAAATATTATATAATTTAATACTCACAACATTCTGCAAGGTAGTTGATACGACTTTGCAGTTGAGAAAACTTAGATACACAAGAGGTATTTGTACTGTGTGCGTGCACGTTTGCGTGTGTGTTTGTGTGTGTGTGACATACTTATATAGACCTAAGTTAGTAAATGTCTGAACTCAGAACTTGCTGACGTAGGTCCAGCACTCTATAATAATAACAGATGACATTTATTTAGTGGTTACTGTGAGTCTGGCGCTTTGCTAGCCTTTTACAATTTTTATCCCACTTAGTATTCACAACAATGATGCCAGGTAGGTACTATGATTACTGCCATTTTTACAGATGAGGAAACTGAGTCAAACATAGGTCACAGAGATAGTAAATATCAGAGGTCAGATTTGTACTCGTTTTCTATTCCAGGTTCAGTGTTCCATCCACTAAGCCACCAGCCTTCTCTAATGGGCTATAACTTTTAAGCAGCATCATTGTATTATTTTTTATGATTGCTATTCTATTTATTTCAACCTATCCATGTCTAAAACTGAACTTTCTTATTTTTCAAAAAGTCTCCTCTCCTCAACTCCCCTATTTCTATTAAGTGCCCTAGAATTCTTCAGAACTCCTTAGTTCATGACCACCCTCATCATTATGTATTATGCTCCCTATCCCTACGTGTCCAATCACATGTTATTTATACTTCCACAACATCTTTCCTGTCCTAAGCTTTTTCTCTTCTCACACAACTGGGTCATTAATTCAGCCTTTCAGCAGCTCTCAGCTAGCCTTTCACAATGGTCTCTTAATTGACCTCCCTCCTTCATGGGTCTCCTCACTCTAATCTATCCCCCACACATTTTCCAAAGGGATTTCTTTAAGAATAGATCTGACCATGCCACTCCTTTACTCAATACACTCCAGTGGTCTCTTATTAAATCACGAATATATATCAACACCTCTAAGGCTTTTACAACCCTTCACAACTTGGTCCCAACTAATTTCTGCAGCATCATGATATATTAATCCTCTTCCCATATAATTGAGTTAAACTAATAGTTTTTATTCTTCACATAAAACACTGCATCTCCCACCTTTAAGTCTATTACACTGGCCACTGCCCTTGACCACCTAGAATATACTCCCTCTTCATCTCTGCCACATAATGTAGAAGCCTTCCTTTGTTTAAGACACATTTCAAGTATAATATTCTGCATCCCTCCTCCACTGCTATTGGCCATTCTTCCCACCTTATATTTAACTACTTACAAATCTTTTCTATTTATTATAAATATATTTTGTCAATCTCTACATATATGCATATATATTTGTATATTATATACACCTAAATTTATACATGAATATGTATACATATGCTCATACATACTGTCTCCTCCAAGAGAATGTAAGCTTATTGAGCACAGGTTAATTCTTGAAACATTATTTCACTCTTTCATTTTTTAGCCTTATCCCCATCAACACCCCCACAACCATGACCCCAATGACCTCAGTATCTAATACAGAACTAGACACACAGTAGACATTTAATAGACATGTTTTGATGATTGATTAACTTGTTGATTCAAGCTTAGTTTATAGTGGAAAAAAAACAAGAATTTTTTTTTCAGCTCAATTGCTCTATAGTCTTTTCTCTCTAATCTTGTAATTGTGAAAGTTGATATTTTTGTCTCAGTTTTCTTGTTTATAAGAAAAGATGAGAACTTGTTCCTTTGCTCAGCATACCTTTCCTCTCTCTAGCATTCATTTCATTTTTTTTTTCATAGAGCTCATTCAAACATTCCTCTCAGTCAGGTTTCAGTTTAATCTAGAGAGTACTTTAGCTTAAGGAGACCAGGCTCAAGAATATTGTGAAAACTGTATACAATATATACATGTATGTACACACATGCATATGCATATCTGTGTTCAAGCATGTACATATAGACAAACACTATCATACTGTGTACATGTATAAACATATAGACATACATATACGTCTATGTCTGCATAGTCATATTGGTGCATACATATATATATATATATATATATATATACATATATATATATATATGTATATATATATATAAGCATGTAAATATATTGTCAGGGCTGAGTTCTCATTTTAAAAATATGTGATCATAGAAAGAAGGATGGATTCTTGTTTAGCAAAGAAAAGTCCTAGTTAGAATTAGAGATTTTTACTACCTGGGCAAAATTACTAAGAAAATTAATTCACAGAAACTTTTCTCAAAGATCCCCAAACTCTTGAACCCGGGGGATTTCAGGAAGATATTAATCTCCATGAAAAACCCAAGAGGGGTTTGCTCCAAATACTGATAAAAATGAAACACAGGAAGGAAAAACACAGACTGGGTTAGCTAATGCTCTTTGAAGCCTGCAAGGTTAAAAGTGAGGTTTTTATGAAACTAGGAAGAGGAATTAAACCAGTGGAGGCGCAGGAGAAAAGTAAGATTTACTTGAAACTTTTAACTCTTTGGACTATTTGATTCAGCAACTATTGTAGGCTGAATTAGTGATCATAGAGTTAAAATTTTCTATTAATTAATGAACAAATTAAGATGTTAAAAGAAAAACTAAAAATAATCTGAAAGACAATGCAGCATGGACAGAGGGCCAGCACTTGAATCAAGAAGACCTGGATTCAAGTTCTGCCCCTAAGGAAAGCTCTCTGTGATTAATTTGGCCAAGTCATATAACCTCTCAGTGCTGACGCAATTTTCTAAGACACTAAATCTTCATAATAACTGGAATTTATATATAATTTTAAAATTTGAAGATCACTTTGAATGATATAAATCTCAGTTGTTTCTCATAACTTCTCTGGGAGATAGGTGCATTTTACAGATAAGGAACTGGGGCAAGTAGAGATTAAGTAATTGTATTATACTAGAGCCAGATTTTTTTAAATGTATAGATTAAATTTAACATGACAGTAGTGCCAATGGTCTGGCCCCTAAGAATATCCTTCTTCACTATTCTGTGTATTTTTTAAAAAAAGTTTCTTCAGTGTTCTTTCTAGGACCATGTTTTGTAAATCACAAAGGGCCATGAAAAAGTGAACTACTATTTAATTACTTCTTATTTACAGAAAATATTATTGTTTTAGCCTCTCTATTTGGTTGATGTGGAAAATAGTATTTTTAAAAAAGATCTATTCCTGATGGACAAGGGTAGATCATCTTTGCTTTAGACCCTAGGTGAAAAGAAAGAGATTGCCTGATTATGTTCTCTACAGAGTCTAATAAGTGTCTGATACTGGATACAAACTGAGATCTTCCTAACTCCAAGGCTAATGCTCTGTCCATTGTACCACCTAGTTGAATTATTCAACAAAAATTGTACAGCTGTATTTTTTTGAATCAAGGAAACCACAAATCAAAACTAAAATGATAATTATGATGAAGGCTTTATTTTAGATATACATAACAGTCCAGAAAAAATTATAATGCAGATAATGCCATTTTATATTACTACAAAGTAAACATGAATGTTAACTAAGTTGTAGGTCACCATTATTTCTTCATCATGATCTACTGATATGTGCAAGAGAAAAAGGGCAATTTGGCCAAGTACAAAAGAAAATATAGCATCTGAGCACTTGGATACCATGACTTGTTTCTGCTTTATTCAATTAATTTTTGACCCTAAGGATATCCTAAATTATATGGAGATGAATATACTTTAACAACTTGTTAAATTCAACTCTTGACATATGTAGTTTTCAAGGAAGGCTGAATTAGAATGAGTTGTTTTTCTTTATGATATCCATATAAGCTTAATAGGAGACCTAGATTTTCTGGCATTTAAAATGAACAATTTTAGACCCTCTAGTAATACAGCCTTGGCATGCCTTCTGTGAAATTTGCTGAGGAGAAAAACAAATAAATAAACAAAGGAGTTTAATCTTGATTTATTCAATTATACAAAAGTGTATTAAGTTAACTTTCATAAATTCTAGCTTTTCTTATTCATTATGCCAGCATTCTTTCAAAAAAGCAGTGATTCAGGAATTTTGTTTCTTTTCCCATTAATGTTAAAATTATGTATGAAACTTAATTCCTTACAAGTACCATTTAGAGTTAAATTTACTATTTGAATGACTATTTTATGGTTAAAATTGTGCTTTGTTCTTTGTTCTTGAAAAGGACCATGACATCAGGGAGATGACTTGCAATTGATTTTGATTTGAGGGAATGAGGGCTGTGCAAAGTCACCAGCCTCTCTGTCCTCTGGAGCAATCTAAGTCTAGTGGCCAGATATTCATCAAAATGGCTGGGCATGGCCCAGAATGTTGTGGGAGACTTATGACTCTTTTAATCTAAGATTAAAAAAAATGATTAGACACTGTTTTGTTATCAGAAATTGAGTTTCGATTTGAAGTCATGAAATTTTGGGAAAAAATCCAATTATAAAATATACCAAATATGTTTACATATACTTAAAAAATTAGGAATTATACTGCACAATTCTCTTTAGAAAAAGAAAAAAATTACTAGAAATAAATTCATGAGGAGATTGATGAGACATTGAAAAATTAAGAGATGAGAGAACATGTAAATGTGTCAACAAACAGTAAAAGGAGAAGATTTTAAAGAAATAGAATCTGTAACTTTTTTTGAAAAATGACATTTGGTTCTATTTCTTCAAAATATTCCATGTGGTATTTGTGGTATAATGAAGAAATATTTTGTATTGGCGTCAAAGGACCTGGTTTTAATTATTGACCTTCCTACTTCCTACCTATGTGATCTTGTGCACTTTTCGGGGTCCTAGTTCCTCATCTGCAAAATAAGGTGAGTTGTAATTGATGACCATAATGTACCTTCCAGCAATTAACCTGTGATGTTATGATTTTACGATGCTAGATCAGGCCATTAGATGTTTCATGCTTATATCTATAAGCTATAAAATATGACTAAAGATCAAAGGAAAAAGACATCAAAGTTTTAATGACTAAATAGAAGCTCTTGACCTATGCATCACGATTACTTTCTTTAACAAGAAAGGTGGGAAACAATGGACATGTCAGGAACCAAATTAAGTAACAAAGAATGAAACTGACTATCTTAATGGAGAGGAAATGTCTGGCTACCGATATCCTTTGCAAATTAGCTTTCTGTGTATAGTCAGAATTAACTTGTTAGAGCAAGGATCCAAATCAATAACAAATTAGAAGAAAAAAGAACTGAGTAGGAAAATTTCAGTGATTACTACATCGGATACTGAGGTAAGCACTGGGGATGGAAAGAAAAGCAAAAAATAAAATCGTAGCTGTGCTCAAGAAACTCCCCTTCTAATGGCTTCCTTCAAGTACCACCTAAAATCCCTCCTTGTACAAAAGGCCTTTTCTGATCCCCTCTGTTGTTTATCTCCAATATATTCTGTACATATCTTGTTTTCAAAATTACTTCAATGTTACCACTACAATTATATAGTGAACTCCTTGAGTTCTGGGATTAATAGTTTTTTTTTACTTCTTTGTATTCCAGAATTTGTTTCTTTGCTTGACACATAGTAGTAACTTAATACTTATTGATTTGGAAAGGGTTCAGAAAAGTTTTTTTTTTGCAGAAAGTGATTTATATATAAGACTTGAAGGAAGTCAAGGAAACCAGGAAGTAGAGGTAAGGAAGGAGAGCATAGAGAGTGCCAGGTGAAAATGCATAGAGTCAGGAAGATTTGTTTCTTGTGGGCAGAACATTAAGGAGACAACTGTAAATGAATTATGGAGTAATTAGAGTTGAGCAAAGCCTAAGAAACCCAGAAAAATAGGAAGAGAACAGATTATGAAAGGAGTTGAATGCTAAATAGATGACTTTATGTTTAATCCTTGAGGAAACAGGAAGGTATTGTCTTTTATTGAGTAGATGCTCAGGTCTCAATATTAGCAAGATTGCTTTGGTAGCTCAGGAGAAGATAGACTAAAATGAAGAGAGACTTGAAGAATAAAGACCTACTGAAAATCTATTAAATATTCCAGGCATGAGGTGATGAGACACAAAGATGGTGGCAAGTTCAGACCATGACTATCATATTTGCTCAGAGGCAGGATGTCCTCTGCTAGTGCCTCCTATGTCTTCCCCTCCAACCACTTACTGGGGCCAGAGTTGAACTTTTGGAAGCCATACTTTCACCCTCATAAGTATTATTTGCCCAATAGCAAATTCTTCCAGAAGATATCAAAGTGAGTCCCAAGTTTAAATTTTAAGATTTTCCTTGAGAGATATCAGATTCATTCATAAAATTAAATTGTGACTCAGTTGTCTCAAGGGAGATCTTTAAATAATCTTACATATTAAAAAACAGAATACTATCCATTAATAATTTGTGAAATACAAAATACAAATATAAAGTGTTGCATCCCTCCATGCAGACCCTGATCTCAAGTAACAATATGCCCACTGGCAGTGAAGGTAGACTAATTTATAAAAAGAGAATTAGGCTGACAGAGTACTAGTTTGTCACCAGTGGTGGGAGATAGTAAAATAGGATACAGTATTTTTTAATCCTAAAAACCCAGAGGATAGAGGAAGAGTGGAGGGAGCAAAGGTCCACAGCTAATCAGACCCTCCCACTAACTTTAAGGGCAGTCCTGTTGGCTTTCAATAGACAAACACAGTGGCTGTCTCAAGGAGTGCTCAATTATCTTCTTCCATCATAGATAATGATACTAATCTTCCACATGGGAACCTGTTTTTTTTTCCCATTTACGTTTTTAAAATGTATTTATTTTTAACATTCTTGTCTTTTTAAATGTTGAGTTCCAAATTTTCTCCTCACCCATCACTCCCCAACTCACAGAGAAGGCAAGCAAAATGATATTAACTAATTATTCATGTGAAATATTGCAAAACATATTTCCATATCATGCATATCACACACAAAAAGAAAGCACTTTCCAAACTCTTTACAAATATGATATTATTTTTTCCTACAGGGATGTTGAGTAGAGAGAATATTTTTTTTTGAAAAAATTACTTTAGGGAGTCTTTCTAGATGAGATCTAGATTTTCTAGATGAAATGTGAATTTGTAGAGAATCCAGTTTCAGGGCTGCATAATTTCCTCCAACAGCATTTAGTGGCTCAAAGGTAGGAACAGGTGATGGAATGTAGATAGGAAATGTCAATATTAATAGCAATGGTTTAACTTTTATTGAAGCCCTTCTAGGTGCACTGTGCTAAGTACTGGGAATACAAACAACGCCCCTCCCCCACAAAACAGTCAGAGAGCTTACAGAAGGATTCAAGGGTGTAAAATGGTCTAGAGTTGTACTGGTCCACTCGTGTTAGGATTAAAGAAAGGACAGTGAGGCCAAAGCAATGGTGATGGACTAGGAGAACGTAGATGGAGGGGTCAGAAGGCAAAGGGAGGATCAAGAGTAGTTTTAAGAGCAAAGTAGAAGGAAATCTTGGAAGACTGAGATACTAAAATTAGAGGGAAAAATTTCCATCTACAACTATAGTGGAAGTGCTGTTTGGGGAGATGCTGAGATCCAGGTGACTACTGTTGTAAGCTACTTGTGTTCCTGATGCTTCTGTTACCATTAGCACCATGAGCACCAACACTACTACTACTACTACTACTACTACTACAACCACAACTACTCTTACTACTTATTACTGCAGCTACTACTCACAACCATCACCACCACCATGACTACCACTAGTATTTATGTAGCATATTAAGGTTGTAAATCACTTTTTAGTTTATCTCATTTGATACTCACAAAACTCCATGATTAGGGGCAGGGAGTATTGTTATACATACTTTGCAGAAGAAGGAACTATATCTGCGAGAGCTTAATTGACTTACTCAAGGTAACACGACTACTAAGAGTCTGAGGCCAGATTGGATGAACTCAAGGACATTTCAATAATATATCTAATATGGCTATAAAACCCAATTATTGCCACATCTGTTTATAGTTGATGGAAAATGAAATTGTAAGACAGTGGAATTGAATATTTTGATAAACTAAGAGAGTAGGAAGTTCAAGGGACTTTGACAAGCATACTGAAGTACCCAAATATAAGAGCAGGGATAAAAGGGTGAAGAGAAATAATGAATCAACATATACTTGGAGGATAGATGAAGTGTTTGTTCAGATAACTTCCAAAAATGTAATTGAGTGATTGCATCATACTGTGATCTCTGAGGAGTAATAAGATACATTTATGTTGTAATAGATTCTCCAGTAAGACTTAAAACAGCACAATATGTATAAACTTATTACTTGCCTCATTGAAGATATGACAAAGAAATGAAATTTGACATGTTGCAATATAAATAACTCAAAAACTTTGACCTCTGAGTTAATGCATGTACCTGGAACAGTACCTTTGTATGCCCAATATATAGCCTAATGCCTAGGTTATAGGAGGGAATTAATAAATACTTTTTTCATTAAATTAGTCACAACATATAAATCTGACAGGACTGGGCATCTAATCCTCTTCTTTCACTCACCAAGGGAGCATATTTATTTGAGCTTGATTCATGAATTTGATTCATCAAATTATTATTGTAAAAGCTCAATACTAGACAATCATAGGGGATATTACAGCATAAATACCGCAAAGGAACCGTGATTTATCTGTTTGGGTACATCTATTAGTATAATTACTAAACACTCAAGTTTTACCATCATATGATATTTTCATATCTGATTCTCTATTGATGCTTCAGAGAAACCATCTAATGCATTATAGTATTTTCTTTTATTCTTTTGATATTTTAAAGGTACTAATATATTACCCAAGCAGAACAATCCATTCTCTCTCTCTCTTTCTCTCTCTCTCTCTCTTCCTCTCTCCCTCTCTCTCTCTCTCTCTCTTTCTCTCTTTCTCTCTCTCTCTCTCTCTCTCTCTCTTTCTCTCTCTCTCTGTTTCTGTGTCTGTCTCTGTCTCTGTCTCTTCTCTCTTTCTCCTTTCAGTGATGAAGTTTACCTTACCCTTACCCTGAGGACTCCGTTGACCCCAAGAAATAAGCTTGAGGTATTCATCTGTTTTGACTGTCCATCTCAGTTTTAGACAGGTTGTAGATTCCCCAGACTCTGGAGCTTGATCCATAGAAACCTTGGAACCAGAATAATTGACTTATTGACTAACTGACTGATGAAACTGCCAGCTCAGCGGGGAAGCCCTGAGAAGCCAAAGTAATAGAACATAAGCCCAGTCAGACTTTGGATTTGGAACAAAGTTGGACAGATGCTATGTAGGATCTGAGCTAAACTGTGAATCTAATCCCTCTCCCTTCCCCAGAGTGTGTGTGTGTGTGTGGGAAATTATGGCCACAGGTGTTGAAAGGAATATTTGTATGTCTTGAAGTATTTTAAATACCTTTGAAATATTTTTGGTAAACGTTAATCCCACTGTTCAGTGGTTAAATGGAACCACAATGCTGGGGAAGCTTAAAATTCAGGAAATAAAAGCAGTGGAGACTTGAGCCAATGGCATGCATCAGATGCTCTAAAAATGCTGAAGAAACTTGATGGAGGGGTGCAAAAGTAATATACCTGGAGTTTAGGCAGTCAATGTCAGAGAATTTCTGTTAAAGTGGCAAGTGGAAACATTAGAAACAAAATAAAGGTTATGACTATATAACTGTATTTGCTTTTGTTGAGTCATTTTAGTCATTTTCTGTTCTTTATTACCTCATTTGGGATTTTCTAGGCAAAAAAACTGGAGTCATTTGCCATTTTGTTCTCCAGCTCAATTTAGAGATGAGAAAACTGAGGCAAGCAGGGTTAAGTGACTTGCCCAGGGTCACACATCTACTAAGTATCTGAGCTCAGATTTGAATTAAGCTCTTCCTAATGGCAGGCAGGGTTCTAGCTCCTCTAACACCTAGCTGCTCTGTAACTATAATTTGGAAGTCAATGATGTTAGTATAGGACTTGGGCTTTTCTGATGATTAATGGAGAACAAATCAATTTATTGAGACAACCAAAACCATTTATCATGAATTTTTTCTCTGTTTCTCTACATCTCACAACTACTATGTGTCCATCATTCTCCCTTCCTTTCATGGAGTAAAATCTGAAATCTGATATAAAGTTGATGCTTTCTTCACAAATGCCACTGATCAATAATAGTTTCTGTGACATGTAATAAATGTAGTTTGTTTATGTAAATTATCTCAGGCTTGAATAATGACATCATTAATACTTAGTACATGATTAATTTTCTTTCTTAGAGGGAATACATACTAAAATTTTTTATCTCAGTTATAGAAAAATATATATTATGTAAGTAATGTTTGTAGAGAGATGTTATTGTTCAGTCATTCTTATAGCTTTCCATGAGTTTGAACTCATTTGAACAAGCCAACTTTATTTTCCTTTTTTAAAATCTAATGAAATGGGAGATGAAAACATCTCCTATGTTTTCATGATATAACTAAATGAAAAATATTCTTCTTACTGCTTTAAAAACTCAAAGGTTTAACTAATGTAAATATATAGATGCAAATATATAGATAAAATATAGTTATAGGTAGATAATAGATATACAAACATATAGATACAAATAACAAAATTTCCATGGTGATTAAATTTTCATCCTTTATAATGACATTTTTGCTACAGCTATTTTTTAAATCAAATTATTTGACATTTTATTGATATTCAAATGTGCATTTTATGCATTAATTCAAGAATCTTCCTTCAAATTCTTACATGTGCAATGCAGTTGAATTAGGTGACAAACACAGATGATTAAAAAAGTGATTAAATGAATTGATGAATAAATGAATTCAAACATATGGGAAATTTCAGATAACATGACAGAGTCAATGGTACTTAAGCTTTGATGACCCTGCCTTGTTTGGAAATGACTTATCTTTCTATCACCTCCAAAAGGATATATAAAAAGCTGAAGGAAGAGATAAACTGAGAAGTATCTCTGATAGATTACTTAAGATGTTTGAATTTGGACCCAGGTCATCAAAGTTAGAATTGAGTTGGACATTTTGTAGTGCAATAAATAGAACGAACATTGACTTGAAATTCCTTAAATCCTAGTTTACATTCTAATTGGATCACTAACTCATTGTGTATCTGGGGGGGTGGGGTGGCAAATGACAAAAATAATAGCAATGAAGATGACTAATTTTTCTTGCTTTTTAATGTTTATAAGGCATTTTCCTTATAACAATCCTGCTATATAGACGATAAACTAATTATCTCCATTTTTATGGATGAACAAACAGAGGTACTAAGCCATGACAGGCCTTATTCAAGGCTGCATGGAGATGGCAAGTGATAGAATTGAGGTTTTTGAATCCAAGTTTTCTGATTTCAAGTCCAGTATTCTTTTTACTGTACTCACTGCCATACTTATCCTCTATAGATAGCCTCATTTTTTTGCCTCTTTAATATGAAAGAGTTAGAATGGACTAGCTCTAAGTTTCCCTCTATCCAGAAAATGTTAAGGTTCCAAGTTATGACTGAGAGCATCTCAAGGGAATTATTAATTCAAACAGATTTCCCCTTAGTTAAAAACAAATTTTTTGGAAGTTTGTGGCATTTCAGGTTTTCTGGTCATATTTTAGCAAATATTTAGGAGGTCATAAAGGTTTGGACAAGTGCCATATACATGAGTATAGAGGGTTGTGGCAATTTCCATGTAGATTCTGATCTTGAGTTCATTTGGTATTTTGGGTAATTTTCCAATCTAGGAATTACATTGCCCTAGTTTTCTTCTGAAACATCAGAAAAGTTCAACTTCTGAGAAATCTTTTGACATTATTAAGCAAAAAACTTTAAAATTGTCCCGCTGAAGGAATTTTTTATTTTTTTCATAGTGCTTTTCTCTTCTTTCTTTTTTCTCTCTCATCCCCAACCTGTCTTGCCTTTTTCAACTTGGAGTAACCTAGAAAGACTTCTCTTGCTCTTATCTTCAGGTTTTTTTTTTTATTAAAAGGGGCCATCTCTTTATTCATTGAATGGGAGTATCTCACTCAAAGTAAGAATCTGATAATATCTTAACCTAAAGTGGCCAGGGTCCCACATTGCATCCTGGGTCATTTCCAGGAGTCCTCATATATATCTGGCCACTGGACCCAGATGACTGGAGGAGAAAGTGAGGCCACTGATCTTGCACAACCCTTTTGACACTCAAATCAAAGTCAACTACAAATCTTGTCATCATCTTGATGTCATGATCCTCTTTGAGAATGTGGGACAAACACAACAAAAAGATGTATGAATGAAGTGCTCAGGTACTTAGCAAAAAAGATATTGAGTTTATAAAATCATAGAACAATATATTTAAAGCTGGAAGATGTCTTTGAGGTTATTCAGTTCAACTCTCTTATTTTAAGTATTAGAAAAGTGAAACCAAAAGAAGTTAAGTGACTTTTTTCAGGTCATGTAGCTACCAAATGACAGAAGCAAAATGTGAATGCTGGTTTCTTTTTTTTACTAGAGTTAGTATTCCTTGAAGTAGTAAGAATTAGAAGATAACACACCGTGCAAACATGGCCCACATAAGTAATCCCCCAGGGGCACAAGCTTGGAGTAGTAAAAGAAGTTGGGTGGGCAGTGGGAAAGGATTGGAAGGTGGAAGGGAGTGTTACTCGCTGAGAAAATCATAAAGGAGCTTAAGCAGGTAGAACCTAATGACTATGGGATAGATGGCCTCCAGGGAGAACAATTCTTGGATGAGACTGTTGAAAAAGTTAGCCTTCAACCAAAAGTTGAACCAGGTATAACCAATTTTTAGAGATTTTACTTTAGATCTAAAACTTCTGGAACAAAGGGAATCCACAAATTCAAGCTAAGAATTTCAAGGAATTGAAATACAACTACTAACACCATAATACAACTACTGGGCAGCTAGGTGGTGCAGTGGGTAGAGTACTGGGCTTTGAGTCAGGAAGATTTATCTTTCTGAATTCAAATCCAGTATCAGATACACACTACCTGTATGACCCTGGACAAGTCACTTTATCCTTTTTGCATCAGTTTCCTTAACTGTAAAATGAGCTAGGTAAGGAAATGGCAAACCACTTCAATATTTTTACCAAAAAAAAAACCAAATGGCATCACAAACCATCAAATATGATTGGAAATGCCTGAACAACAAAATACCAAAGAAAATAAAGTTATTTCCACATCACTAAAGCAAACTGTGGAAACCATGGAAGAAATTATGAGATCACAGAATTTGAGAGCTGGAATTCAGGACCTTAGTGACCATCTAGCCTAATCCATATATAAAAGCATTCCTCTAGACAATCTATCCAGCAAGTGGTACTTCAGTCTCTGCTTCAAGATCTTCAAGGACAGGGAACTTCCCATTTCTTGAGGAAAGTCATTCATTTTACTTTTGCACAGCTCTAATCTTTCAGTAGGTTTTCCTGGCATCAAGGCTAAACTTGCCTCTTTGTAACATCTGCTCTTAGTTCATGGTTCAGTTCTTTGAAGCCAAAGAGGAAAACTCTGTTTCTTCCTCCATAATACTTTAAGATACTTAAAGGCAGAACTTTAGAAATTTAGAAATGGTAAGTTGTTATTTTTTTGACTTGAGAACTAATGAAGTTAGAAATTTTTAAAAAAATACTAAGATTTTCAATCCACAAAAGCTACATGAAAGCAAGGAGACCAGAAAGGACAAAGAAATGCCTTTCTGGCTTGCTTAACAAGCTGTTAGTTATTTGCAGAGACCAGATGTAGATAGAACACTATTTGAGAACTAACAGGAACCTATTCAAAATAAAATTGGAAAGACCAAGTTCAGATAAAGATAGGCTCCCATAGCCACAGAAATGTGAATCTATCTCATGGAAACTATTACCATTCATCTGAGATGGAATTGAAACCAAAGGAAATCAGGTACGAGATCTGGAAGATGAAGTTCCATCAGAACATCGCGGGTGGGATAAAAGGGACTGAGATAGATGCAGTGTTTGTTTGCCCTGCCTTTGAGGACAGAACCAGGTTTAACTTTCACATCTTCTGTCAGTTTTTCTTTTGTTAGTTTTTTAAAACACGTTTATGTTTTGTTAGAATAATCAGTAGTAAAAATAAAACAGTGCAAAATATCAACAACCAAAAAAAAAACCCCATCAAAAATAAGAATAGTCTTGTACTAACTTTGGTGCCAATATGGGAGAAGTAGAAATTTAAATTTGTATCCCTTGCTACAATGGCATCTAGGACTAGAGAAAGAGTGCGGTGTGTGTGTGTGTGTGTGTGTGTGTGTGTGTATGTGTGTGTGTTTATATGTGTGTACATACATGCATGCACATGCCTGTGTTGGGGCATGGGGTGAACAGGTAGACAAATAGAGATTTTGATGAAAAATGTAGCAGCTCAGGGGAGTAATAGGCTTGTGGCATTACAAAGACAAGCCATCACTATATATCTAAAAGGGACAAAGCAACAATAAACCAAATGAGAAGTTACTTAGTTCAATAAAAGTCTTTAATTTTGTGTTTTATACATTTCTCCAAAAAAATTTCTAAGAACTCTCATATGGCTCATTGCATTTAAAAGCATATAGTATTTAAAACAATAATTAATATTGTTGTATTTCATTTATCAATTTACATTTTATATCACTTAACTAATTATCTCATTTTATGTTCAAAAACTTGAAAATGCATAAAAGGACATCGTGTCCTCTTATTGTTTTAAATTATTTTCTATAGGACTAATCAGATTAGGTACTCAAGAGTAATGTCAAATCTAAGAACTGAGTTCGTGGCTGCCAATGACTCTGTCAAGAATCCAGATGGTGTTTCTGGAAGAATATTTCCCATTAACTTGGCATCTGTGAATGCCATCATAGGTGATGGATGGCAGAGAATATGAATAGTTCTGATCATACAATAAGCTTGAAATAATGTCATTATTTTGGCTTTAAATAAATCACATAGGAAAAGAAGATAACAAAAGTTCAACATTTTTTTTAAATTGAACTTCCTATTCACTACACATAGTAATTAAATAGCAGTAGAATAAATAAATAACTAAATATATATACAATACTATATACACATCTAGCCTAATTTGAAAGTATCCAAAACCCTTTAATGATCCCATAAAACTCCCCCTTGTCTCAGGACTGATGGATGCACATATTTTTAGTTTAAGGTAGGGAAAGGAATATTACTAACTTTTATTATTATAAATAAGTAAAGCAAACTGTGGATTTATTGAGCAGATGTCCTCAATGACATTGTTTTTGCAGTCTGTCCTAAAAATAGCTTCCAAATCTTGGTAGTTTGTTGAATTATACCAAAGGGATACAACAGTCATGTTGTCTGATACTTAGACCACCAACACAGACCCCAATTAGTTTCAATTTAATAGCAGTTTATGTAACATGACCTGCTCTAGTGGGGAGTGATTTGAACTGAGAACACCAATTCATTTAGAATTGGCCACCAAAAAGTCAACAGATGGTAACAATGTTCACTCAATGCCCATCTGGGCTGAATTTCAAAGAATGACCTAAAGGTGAAAGATTCAGTGTTTCTACTAATTTCACCAATAAGTATTGCATCTGTTGGGTGGTGAGCGTTGGGAGGGCACTTTGAAAGTACATTTATGGGACTTGTAGTACCTTTTCAATGGATCCGTATCAATAGTTTGCCATGTCATTTGTGTATCAGGTCTATGAGTCAAGTTATGGCACATCTTTACTGTGAGGCTCTGTTTAAAGAGAAGAAACATAAAAATAATCCATAGATAATTTTATTATTTGTATATCATTTTGTATGTCAATTTTCACTGATAACTCTAGGAGACCTTCAAGTAAAAATAAACTTATGGCAATCTGGGTTAGACTGAAGTCCTCTTGGCAATACTGCACAAGATATTTAGTATCACATAGAAATTACAGATAATCTATTCTTTTTTTGTCAAGCTGTATGCTTATAAGCAAGTTTTAAAAGGCTATTTTCAGGTCTTGTTTAAAGTAGAGAGACTTAGTGATTATTTTTAGATTATTTTTCTTTTCAAAACTGTATTCATAGTTTTTTTAACACCTAATTTCCAAACAAAGCCTTCTTCTTTGTACTACCTGGAAAGCCATCCCTCAAAATTAATATAAATAAAATTAATAAAAACAAAGAAAAGGGAGAAATAGTTCAATAAAATATTATCAAGTGTAACAATATATTTAGTCCCCCAGCTCTCCAAAGAGGAAATGCAGATACATCTTTCTCATCTTTTCTGTGGCACTTTTGTTATGATGCATAGGGAATCTAGATGTCACACTGAATAGATTACTGGACTGGGAGTTAGGAAAATTTGAGTTGAAGTCATGCTTCAGATACTTCCCAATGATATGGCCTTGAGCAAGTCATTTAGCCTGTATGTCTGTTTCCTCATTCCCAGGGTGGTTGTGATAATTAAATGAGATATTACGTGTAAAGTTCTTTGGAAACCTTAAAATGCTGTATAAATACTGATGATGACTGTTTTTAGTAATCATACTATTCAGTTTTGTGGGAGGGGGTTTATATTTATTAGTCTTTCCATCCATATTGTTCTAGCCATTATCTGTTTCTGATACCACATTAATATTCTATTAAGCTAATGGACAAAATTATAGTAAATTATAGCTTAGCATTCTGAAAGGATGAATATTGACTTTTTCACTCTAAAAAATACAATGATGATCTTTTTTGTGTGTATGGTCCTTTCTTCTACTTTTGATCTCCTTGGAACTTATGCCTAGAGTTATGATCTCTAACTCAAAGAAGATAAACACTTTAGGCACTAAAAATAAGTTGTAACAAATGACATTTTGAAAGAATTTCATTATTACAATAACTTCCTCACTCAATTTTATTATAGTGCTGATTATTCGTTGACATGTTTGAAATGGGATATTTATAGATAAATAAATTTATAATATTTACAGTCAATAAATAGGGAGAAATTACTTTCCTATATTTAAATATATTTCAAATAAAAATTACCTTACTACATCCTCTCATGATGGCCAAAGATAACCCATTTGTCTTTCATAAAAACACATGATTTAATGTCATTGTTAGGATTTATCATCATAGTTTTTCTCAAATGCTCTAAATGGTGTACTCTTTGCATCATTAATTGACCCTACCACATAGTCCTTTGGGAATAAAATTATGCTATTATTTCTAGTTGCAATTCCTTCTAGCAGAAACCATACGGGCTTATTGAAATGATTTAATGTGTGAAGGTTGAGAAGACAACTCACATTATCACTGTGAATAGCTACAGCTTGATTGCACGAAATGTTTGACTCACTTTATCTCATCATTACAAGGTGACATGCTTTTGAGCATGGGCTGTCTGACCCTCTCAGGATTTATGATTTGTTCACAGAGACTGGCAAAAGAGACTCATTCACACATATTATGTAACTAGATAAAGTCAAAACAAAAGGAGACAAAAATCATATCTCTATATATCTATATCTATATACATACTTATTAGATATCATATATTTAATAATCCTACACTACCAACCTTTTTATTTTTCATTGAGAAGAAAAACAGAATATATACTATTAACCTAATAATCTGAAAAGTCTTTTCAAAATTTTATTTCTATAGAACAATATTTTAAAAAAGGAATGGTATATGGGATAGTGCGGAGTACTTGGAAAGAGAACGAACTGAGATGTAGTTCTGCTTTTAATGCATACTAGTTGTGGAGCCACTGACAAATCAATTCAAATTAAGGTGTCTTCTATCTTTTCTAACTGATTGTCCTCTCTTTCAGGGAAACAAAGTTGCACAGTGGATAGAGTGCTGGCCCTGGAGTCAGGAAGACCTGAGTTTAAGTTTGGCCTCAGCCAAACACACACAGATAAAAACTAGCTTTGGCAAGTCACTTATCTCTCTTTATCTCAGTTTCTTATCTTTAAAATGAGATGGAGAAGAAAATGGCAAACCACTCCAGTGTCTTTTCTAAGAAAATCCCAAATGGGATCATAGAGAGTTGGATATGACTGAAACAACTCAAGAACAAGAAGTCCGCTCTTCACCCACACTCTCGCATTGATATTTAATCTTTCCCTCTTTACTGGTTTCTTTCTTGGTGCAAAGAAATTTAACTAGGTAAGTAATATCTTTTTAAAAAATTCTCATTTTATGTGCTCATCCTTGCTAGCTATGATCCTATGTTTTGCCTTCTTTTCTTGGTTAAATTCCTTGAGAAAACCATCTATATTGGGTGCCTTCACTTTTTCTTCTTTTCTAAAATATTTGAAATCTGGATTGTGTCTTCTTTCAAGCAAAATAGAATTGTCTGTTGCCTCTTATTGACCATATTTAACTATCTTTGTCAGTCTACTTCTTTGATCTGTCTGTCGTTGTTGACATTGCTGTTCATCTTCTCCTGGATACCCTCTTCTTCTTTTGGTATTGTGACATTTTCTCCATCTCCTCCTCCTAATTGCCAAATGTCCTTCTGTGGATCTTGTTCCAGACCATGTTGAAAAAAATTATGGGTATCTTCCAGTCACTGTTCTGTAATCTCTTACCATTCTTCTCTCTCACTAGGTGATATCATCCACTCCCACTACTTCCATATTTATTTATCAGGTTATTCCCAAGATAGTATACCCAGTTCTAAGTTCTCCCCAAAGATACAATCCTACATACTTATCTTCCTTTTTTATAGATCTCAAACTGGTTTTCCAATTCAAACTTGAAGTGTCCAAAATGCAATTCTTTTCCTTTTCACAGAACCTTTCCCTCTTCCCAGATTTTCTGTTTCTGGCAAGGGTACCAATAACCTTCAGTCACCTAGGCTCACAGCCTCGGTATCATCCAGAACTCCTCATTCACATTCATCTCACTTCTCAACCCTTTGGTCATTTCATCATTTTTTACTTTCACTCCCCTTACAAACTGTCATTACACTTCATTTGCAAAGAATGTAGGTTTTCATCACCTTGTGTCTGGATTATTTTGATAACACTCTATTTGGAATCCCTTCCTCAAACTCTCCCCTCTTCAAGATATTCTCTACTTAGATGTAAACGTCATTTTCCTTAAGTCCAGGTCTCACTATGTCACTTACCTACTCAGTAAGCCCCCAGTGACTCATTTTATCTTCAAGATCTCCATTTTACTCCAATATGTTATCTTCTATTTGGCATTTCCTTCAAAACTTAGTTCCTTCCCACTTTTTCAGTTTTCATACACTTAATAGTCTTCTATGTACTCTAAAATTCAGATTCTATGATCTACTTTCTCTTCCTTCCACAGGGCAGTGTATCTTTCAAATGAGCCAGCTAGGTGGTACAGTGGATAGAGCACCAGTGCAGGAGTCAGGAGGACCTGAGTTCAAATCTCACCTCAGACACTTGACCCTCACTAGCTGTGTGACCTTGGGCAAGTCACTTAACCCCAATTGTCTCATCCTGGGTCATCTCCAGTCATCCTGATGAATATCTGGTCACTGGATTCAGATGGCTCTGGAGGAGAAGTGAGGCTGGTGATCTGCACAGCCCTCCCTCACTCAAAACAAAGTCAAGTGCAAATCATGTCATCATTTCTCTGATGGCATGGCCTTCTTCGGCAATGAAAAACGAACACACACTTGGTATCTTTCAAATGCATGTGCTTTTTATCAGTTGTTCCTCGTTCCTTGAATTCATTGCCTCTTCTCCTCTACCTCTTGACTTCTCTGGTTTCCTACAAGTCTTAGTTTAAGCCCCATCTTTTATAGGAAGCTTTTCTTCATAAACTCCCTGTTTTAATTGTAAGATGATCTCTATGAGACATTACTCTTCCATTTACAAACCATGTAGCTTGTGTAATTTTAGTCATTTGCTTGTGTCTACCATTTAAAAATGAGCTTTACAAGGAAAAAGAATTAATCAGTTCGAATGAAAGCAACTGGATTTTTTTTTTGTTCTTCTATTATTCTATAGTGAAATCCTTCTCTGCCATTGGTACCAATATGTCAATGAAAACTATGGCAGTAATAGTAAGAAAATATTGTCTCTTTAGACATCTCTCATTTACTTATTGCTTGATATTTACATTTTATTTTATTTTAAATATATAATGTCCCCTTCCTTTTGAGTTAGCTTCAACTTAAATGTCTCACACTATGAGATTCAGTCTACCTCTGAACATTATGAAATCCTTTAAGACATATATTAGACTAATGCTTGATTGTATTCCTTTCCTACTTTTTCTAAAGTTTTATTTATTTCTTTCTTCACTTAAGAAATAAAACAAGCATTTCCTAACATAGTAGAATAGGAGAAAAAAAAAGATTATTGCACATGGAACTGCAAATCTATTATGTAAAATTTACTATTCCTTTTAAATGTATCATAAAGTATTAGTAACTTTTTTTACCCCCCCAAACTAGAGATGGCTACCATTTTATACCCACACACCCACACACACACACACACACACACACACACACACACACACAGACATGCACACACACGCAACCTTTCTATACATCTATTTACCTATTCTTTCTCTGGATGCAGATAACATCTTCCTTCTTGTTACCTAAACATACCATAGTCACTCATTGTCTAGGTCCCCATTATTTCTACTTTAGCGTGAGATTCTGTTTATTGGGAAGATTCAAATGCAGACAATAGTTCTTCTTATCCCATTCTCCACCTTTTGAAAAATGAAATTATAAATTAGGTAATCAAGAATTGATCAGAGATTTCTCTGTTTAGCAAGAAGAACCTCCACCATGTTTAGATATTTGTGACATCAGTACTGTACAATACTGCTATACTTCTATGGTTTATATAGTCATCATCTATTTTCTGCTGGTCAAATAATCAATAGTGTGGCACAATCACAATAATGTTGTGAGATAACATGTAAGTTCACAAATAATTGTAAATAACTTTGTATGTAATGTAAATATGTAAAATGTATAATATGTAAATATGCAAAATGTATGAATATGTAAAATATTTTCAAATCTTAAGCACTACTATTTCTCTTTGCTTTCATGCTTATCCAAATGTTCTCTATCATGTGTCTCCCTTATTTTCATATAGGTACAACTCCTAAATTTTCCAGAAATCATACCACTCTTCCTCAATGCCACCTTCTTGAAGGGGCTGAATTTATATTTTTTCTACCATTTAAAAAATATATTAAGATAATTTTGAATCTTGACAACCTAAGAAAGTATAGCAACCATATTTCTAATGCATAATTAACTCACCACTCATTCAAACATAAACATAGAGACTTTCATATGTATATATATAACATATTTCATATATATAGGATTATATGATGATGCATGTATAACATGTAATTATATGTTTGTATGTGTGTATGCACATGTATGCCTCCTTTAGCTATATAGTGGATGAAAGATGAAATCACTCTCCACAGAAGGAATGTCTTTAACCTTAGACTGGTTGAATTTGGAGTTTTTAATTCATCTTCTGAGGTAAAGAGAAATGGCAATGTTTTGTTTCAAGAATATGACTGCAACAAGAATTCTCAAAAGGGAAAGAAAGAATTGACTTAGAGGAGAGGGATAGCTTCCTCTCAGTTGTCCAAGAGTGTCATGAAAAGGCATAACGTATAGTGAAGCAATGTGTTGGGAGAGGGGAGAGAAGAGTTGATGGTTTTTTGAAGGGTCTTGGGGAGCATAAGAAGGAGAAAACAAGCAAGACAAGGTGGGGCAACTGAGAAAGCAGCAATAGCTATGATCAATGACAGCTAACAGCAATCACAAAATGAATTATTCTGATTTCTCAGCACTTCAATTGGGTGCAACTAGTAACCCTTCTAAGAATGTTTCTTTCTTAAATATTTTGTTTTAAAAAACTATTTTTCCTTCTTATAAACTTTTTAAGTAGACCCAAACATGTTTATTTTTAAATTTTCATTACAGCATGAGGGTATGGACAAAATACTCTAGTCAGCAGAAAAACAATGTCCTTTCCTGGCACAGTAGTCATGGTACTCATGGTCAGAGAATCTCTCTCTCTCTCTCTCTCTCTCTCTCTCTCTCTCTCTCTCTCTCTCTCTCTCTCTTTTTCTCCTCTTTTTTTCCCCTATCCTACTATGCTATGGAAATACTTGTTTTATTTCTTAAGTGCATGTCTCTCATAGCTTTTCATGTGTTTCATTAGGAAGCTAACTGGTACAGTAGATAAAGCACCAGTCTTGTTGTCAGGAAGACCTGAATTCAAATCTGGCCCAAGACACTTATTTCTGCATGACCCTGGACATGCCTCTTAACCTTGTTTGCCTTAGTTTCCTTATCTGTAAAAGGAAGTAGAGAAGGGAATGGCAAACCACTCTAGTATCTTTGCGAAGAAATCCTTAAGTAGGGTCATGAAGAGTCAGACACAACTGAACAAATATAGTTATTTTAATGAAGGCAAAATATAGAGATATCTATGATTCCCAAAATAAGTTGATATGTTAATGTGGTTATAGAAATCAAAGTTTTGAAGACTATTTGATCAGTTAGAAGAAATGACTTATTAACTCTGAAGAAAAGCTTGCATAATGTGAACTGATGTGTAGAGAATAATTAAAATGCCATTCCAAAAGGTTAATGTAGCAATTTACTTGCCTTAAAATTTTAATTTAGGTAGTTGCACAGATTTTTGCAACATGACAAAGCTGTCTATTATCTATTTTTTTCACTTACTTAAATGGAGGTATACATCTGTGCTGAAAGTATCACACATTATAACAAAATAAGACATTTGAAATAAAATATTTCATAATAACACATATCACATCTCTTTAAAAACTATTGTCCAGTGTATAATCCTGGTCTTCTGATATGATGAATGGTCAGTTTTAACATTCAAAAGCAGAAAAAATTGCTATTGAATGCCTACTATGTGTAAGACACACTAGCAGACTCTCATAAAACTTTGAAGGAGTTTATTTGTATACAAATATTCTTTCAATTATATCTTTCATTACTTAGTTCAGCATTTTGAAAAAGAAATGGACCTCTTAAGTTCCACAAGAAAAAATGATTTAAATTTACAACCTGCCTAAAATATAACTGTAGTGTTAGGATTTTTTGATATTAAGGTTGAGTTTAGTTATACCTTAATAATTGTTTTTGCCAATGGTAGAGGAATCATTGAAGAGCCAAAAGATTATTGGACTTGGAATAAAAAAACCCAACAACTTAGGTTGAAGTGTTGCCCCATACACTAATTAATTGTGTGGCGAGTCTCAGACTATTCATTAAGATTTATTTATGAAGTTATGGTGGAGTAAACATCTATTCTGAAGAAATGACAGATACTTGATGAATTGTGAAATGACATTTCATGAAGCATAAACTGAACTATGCTTCAATTTAAAGGCATTTTATCTTTTGTACATGAGTTAGAACCTCATCCTATATTTGCACTAATTTGTTAAACTGTACCTTCTAAATTTTGCTATTTTGATTTTTTAAACCTAACTTCACAAAAGTTGGTCACAACCTTCTATAACCTAGCAGACATTCTACAGTCTTTACATCATCTGGGGACAGATGTGTGTTGGAAAGATATCAAACCAGTTGAAGTGATCCAACTGTTAAATTTTTAAAGTGAAAATTCACAGCAGCAAAACCACCAAACACTATAAAATCAGGGATTAATTTATTGTTTTGATTGTCTAAATTTAAGGAAGTTATTGAGAAGTGTGTTGTGCATATTTCTTTCCCCTAGAGGGCCAGTAGTTAAATATTTACCTGCATATCCTTGGTTGAGGACAATCTTTTGGTAATGAGCTGATCTGAACACTTTAGTTAATCTGGATAACACTCATTATTTGTTATTAGATTCATTTGTATTCCTTCTAGGTGACTAGAAGGCAAAACTCTACTCACTCCACTTTGTGAATTTTTTCCATTTTCCCCCAGCAGAAAGAGACAGCTTAAATTTTATTAAAGTAAATGTTGTAAATTTTATTAAAGTAAATGTTTATTAAAGTAAATATTCATCAGGATAACTGGAGATGACCCAGGATGAGACAATTGGGGTAAGTGACTTGCCCAAGGTCACACAGCTAGTGAGGGTCAAGTGTCTGAGGTGAGATTTGAACTCAGGTCCTCCTGACTCCTGCACTGGTGCTTCACACCAGTAAAAGTAAAAGTAAAGTAAATGTCTATGATGGGAAACAGTGAAACTTGGCCAAGTGTCCAGTATTTATCAAATGAACATAGGAAATTCCTTAATATTTGAACCTACAGTCAAATGAAAACACAATTTGTACCAGACTAAGGTAAAGTCAAGTGCCCTCCAAACATGATTCTTAAACTGTGGGTCATAATTATTGAAATGGTCTTTATTGCTATGAACAAAAAGATTCTTAGCTCCCAATCTATGGAATGGGTTCCAAACATCAGCTGGTACATTCATCATTGGGACATTTCCCTGGGAGAGGGACCATATGAACAGCTGTCAGAAAGCCTCCACACTGTATGTATCTTTAAACAAAAGCTATATAAACAGACTAACTGTGATTAGGATCCATTTGTCAAAATATGGAAATATTCTGTATTCAGTAGCTCCTAATAATGAAGTGGGAAATTCCTAGTTTGGAAAATTCCTTCAATAATTTAGATCCATAATTCATCTTATAAAATATTTCTCTGAATATTTCCTTAATGATCACTTATACAAAAATTGGATTTGCCAAATGAAAAATGGAATTCAAGATTAAGTTATTGGACCAATTACATTGCATAGGAAAGAAATTAGTCAACCTCAAATATATATATTTAAGTCTTATAGAAAGAAAGCTTTCTTATGGTAAACATGACAAAGTTTGAGAACAATGTAATTTCTCTGCATTCTGTGTAGATATATATGTGTTCAAATAAGTTCATCCTTCGTTGCCATGAGAGAAATACTGATATGACGTGCACTTGACTTTCTTTTAAGTGAGGGAGGGCTGTGCAGGTCACCAGCCTCATTTCTCCTCCAGAGCCATCTGAATCCAGTGACCAGATATTCATCAGGATAACTGGAGATGACCCAGGATGAGACAATTGGGGTAAGTGACTTGCCCAAGGTCACACAGCTAGTGAGGGTCAAGTGTCTGAGGTTTGAACTCAGGTCCTCCTGACTCCTGCACTGGTGCTTCATCCACTGTACCATCTAGCTGCCCCATCAATATCAAATACAGTAAAGAAAGAAGAAAACTGAATTCTCTGAAGAGAATGAAGGTAATAGAAAATCACACAGCAAAATCATCAGGAAGAAAGGTAGTAATACAGGATGAAGGGAAGGAAGGAAGGCAAGAAGAAAAGAAAGGAGAGAAAGAAGGAGAGAGGAAATATGCATTTATGCACCAGGCATTGTGGTAAGTCCATTATAAATATTTTCTCATTTGATCATCATAACAACCCTAGGATATAGGTGCTAGGTAAAGTGACTTCCCTAGAATTGGATAACTAATAATTGTCTAAGGCCATATTTAAAATCATTTCTTCCCATTTCCGAGACTGTTATTCTATCAGTTGAGTCATCTAACTGTCACAGATTCATGACTGATGTTAACTATAGAAACTTCTGAACTTCTCTTCCTTTTCTTTCAAAACTGAGTTAATATTTACACTACTTATTTCACAGTGTTATCATGAGGATCAGACTTTTTGAGTCTTAAAACATTATATAAATGTGACAGGTAAGGGTGAGGATGATGATAAACCAAAAAGAAAATGTTAAGCATTAGTGATATTCCAGATGCTGTACTTGAATCTTTAAGCACAAAAGGCAAAAAAATAAATCCTCAAAGATCTTGCATACTGTAGGAGAAACAGCATATGTACATTTAAGTGTATGCAAAATATATTAAACACACAGGTAAAATTCAAGTGGTAGGGTCTAGATGGCAAAATGATCAATAAATAATTTTCTTTTCTTTCTATCTTTTTAATTGGTAATTTTCTTTTCCTTATTCACTCTGGTTGTTTAATTGCGACTGAACAAATCCCATAGATTTTGATGTGTCAGTTGGTATCAGACAAAAGGAAGAATATAATGATGACCTTAAATATGATTATTATGTCTCCAAGATGTTTTTCTAAAAAAAGTTTTTTGTTATGCATAAAATGGGTGATTTTGTCTGTAACAGAGGTAATGTTGCACTTTATGTTTGTAGGAGGAAATTGATAGGATCCATTAATAGCTTTAACTTTGGGATCCAAAATGCTCCACTAGTACTATTTAAGCAATGGACCTATGGAATTGTTTGTAGAGTATTTCCAACATCAAATTTCTATTATCTTTTCTAACACCCAAATGCTGTCACCAAACAATTAATACGAACAGCTAAAGCCAACAAAGGAGGTCAAATGATGAATAGGTCTCAGCAATATGAGGACTCTGAAATGATGACCCTAATTCTATATTTATGATTTAATCTGTTAGAAGAGAGAATCAAGCAATATATCATGTGCAGCAGGTTTATGATTGATCTCACTAAGCAGGTATCCATCTGAAAAATCACCATCCTAGAAAATGAAAAAGTATGTAAAAATTGGAACAATTAAGTTTTGATGAGATAAAATCATGTTCTTGTGTTTCACTTCTTGGGTGATATTGTGGGACCATAGTTAATTTTTGCCATACTTTCATTCTTTATACAGCTGTTTCTTTTCTTTCCTGGACTACATATTAAAGTTTATGGACCTTGTCCTCTTGACACTTACATACAAAAATCAATTTCTATCAATTTTATACATAGCTATGTGGATGGAGTTAGTACATCCATTAGGGTGAGGCCAAGTAAAATATTTCCAAGATTGTCTAATCAAAATTATTTTAAGCTAATCCTTTTAAAAAATCATACACATACCTTTATCAAAAAAAATCTCCATTGATGATTCACTATGTGCATCACCTTCAACAAGAGACTGTATTCACTCTCATGTTGATTGACACTGAACATTTTTCTTTTATTTCTTTATTTATTTTTAGATTACAACGTTCATTTCCACAAAATTTTGAGTTCCAATTTTCCTCCCCATCTCTCCCCTTCTCCCACTACATAATACCTTGCATTCTGATTACTCCTTCCCTCAATGTGCCCTCCCTTCTATCCCACCCCACCCTTCCCTTATCCCCATCTTCTCTCTTTTCTTGTAGGGCAAGATAGATTCCTATACCCCATTACCCTTATTTCTTGTTTCCCAGTTATATGCAATAACAATTCTCAACATTCGTTTCTACTACTTTGAATTCCAACTTCTCTCCCTTCCTTCCTCCACACCCAGCCCCATTGAGAAAGTAAGCAATTCAATGTAGGCTATATATGTGTCATTTTGCAAAGGACTTCCATAATAGTTATGTGATAGAAGACTAATTATATTTCCTTCCATCCTACCCTGCCCTCCCTTTATTCTATTCTCTCATTTGACCTTGTCCTTTCCCAAAAGTGTTTACTTCTAGTTACTCCCTTCTCCCATTTGCCATCCCTTCTATCATCTCCCTCATCCCACCTGTCCACTTCTCCCATACTTTCCTATAGTGTAAGACAGAATTTCATACTAAATTGAGTGAGCATATTATTCTCTCCTTAAGCCATATGTGAAGAGAGTAAGCTTCATTTTTCCCCTCACCTCCTGCCTTTTTCTCCTCCACTGAAAATATATTTTTCTTACCTCTTTTATGAGTGATATTTTGCCCCATTCCATTTCTACCTTTCTCATCCCAATATATTTCTCTCTTGCCCCTAAATTTTATTTTTTTATAGATATCATCCCTTCTGATTCAACTCAACCTGTGTTCTCTCTGTGTGTGTGTGTGTGTGTATAATTTCTCCACCTACCCAAATACTGAGAAAAGTCTCAAGAGTTACAGATCTTATCCTTCCATGTAGAAATGTAAAGAGTTCAACTTTAGAAAGTCCTTTATGATTTATCTTTCCTGTTTACCTTTTCATGCTTCTCTTGATTCTTGTGTTTGAAAGTCAAATTTCTCTTCAGTTCTGGTCTTTTAATTTTTAATGCTTGAAAGTGCTC
Organism: Potorous gilbertii; assembly: GCA_028658325.1. NCBI lineage: Eukaryota > Metazoa > Chordata > Mammalia > Diprotodontia > Potoroidae > Potorous > Potorous gilbertii. The sequence continues at coordinate 621,395,216 of CM053770.1, read as the reverse complement.
AATATCACTGAATGATCATTTTTCCCCTTGACATATTATACTCAGTTTTGCTGGGTAGATAATGTCTAGGCTGTTTTTTTGATCATGGCTTTCAGGTAGTCCCATAATTTTTAAATTGCCTCTCCTCAATCAATTTTCCAGGTCAGTTGTTTTTGCCATGAGATATTTCACATTGTCTTCTATTTTTTCATTCTTTTGGTTTTGTTCTGTAATTTTTTGGTTTTTCATAAAGTCATTAGCTTCCCTCAGCTCCACTCTCATTTTTAAAGAACTATTTTCTTCAGTGAGCTTTTGAACCTCCTTTTCCATTTGACTAATTCTGCTTTTTAAAGCCTTTTTATCCTCATGGACTTTTTGGACCTCTTTTTCTATTGAGTTAGCCTATTTTTAAAGGTGTTATTTCTTCAGTATTTTGGGGGGGGGGGTCTCCTTTAGCAAGCTGTTTACTTGCTTTTGAAGCTCTTCCATGGCCTGAGCTCATTGCATATTCATGTTGGAGGTACTGGATGCAGAAGTTTTGACTTCCTCTGACAGTATGCCTTGTTCTTCCTCATCCACAAGGATGGAAGGAATTACTGGGTCACCAAGAAAGTAACCTTCTATGGTCTATTTTTTTACCCTGTTTTGGGCATTTTCACCCAAATGACTTCTGAATCCTTTATCAAGCAGAGGGTCCTAGTGTTCCTCCTTACCCCAGCCCCATACTCAGAGCTGAGATTCAGATAAGCTACTAAATTCCCCAGGGGCTTTAAGCTGAACCACTCCCACAATGGAGTCTGCCACCCTACTTGGACACTGCCATGCAGTGCTGCTGCCCTGCTGTTGCCCCTACTGCCTGGGACCTGTACTAGGAAGCACCCTGTTCCCTTCTCATCCTGTTGAGAAAGCCCTCTTACTGACCTTTGAAGCTTTCTTTGCTGCTTGTGGGTTGAGGTATCTGAGATTCTCCTCTCTGAGAATTGTGCCCAGGAGGCCTGTTCTGGTCCTGTTTCTCTTGGTGCATGGCCAGGGCTAGGCTCTGGTCTGCTCAGTGTCTCATGGGATAGACCTTTTCCTGTTGGCCTTCCAGGTCACCTTTGGCTGGAAATCTCTTTTACTATGTCATTCTGTGGTTTCTGCTGCTCTAGAATTTGTTGAGAGTCATTTTTTACATGTATTTTATGGGCTGTGAGGGCAGAGCTAGAGTATGTGTGTCTTTTTACTCTGCTATCTTGGCTCTGCACCTTTCAAAATATTTTTTAAAAAAACCACTGAACATTTTTACGTGGGGAGAGGTGCATAAAGGCAGGGACACTCCACCTCTCAAGATAAATGTATTATCATTCCAATACATATCACCCTTATAGCTGTGGTTGATCCCAGCCTTATCTTTTTGTGTTGAGAGTTGGATGGGCCTTATTCCTTTAAAAGAGGCCAAGGTCCCTATTTCCTAATAGGTGTCTTTTTCAGTTGGTTATTTTTGTCAAGTATTTGTTAGCAACAATGATGTGGAGGAGCTCAGCTAGGTCTGTTTACTTCAGATGAGAGCCTCAAAGACCTGAGACCAGTGGACATTTAAGTGATTTTTGCATGATCTTCAGTACCCAAATAGACTACTCTTTCATCCTGAGCTATGAAAGAATAAGGGAGTTAATAGCAGGTAAAGTTTTAAGAATATTGTAAAGACTTGTCTGTGGTGATTTGGCATTTTTCTTAACTCTTTTCCTTCTCTTATTATGTATGATGCACACTTATCTACTTCAAGAATGTCAATCAAGTTCTCCTGGGGCATGTTTATGCATTCTTGAGTCTTGGCTTCTCTGTCAAAATCTGTCTCTTATGAGTCATAACACTGAGAACAAGAAAAAATAATCAACATGATGATGTAACTTGTAGATTAATTCTCACAATATTAAATCTGATCCTTCACTACTGAGTTGTCCAGTCATTGGAAATAATTTTCCATAAGAACATATCTTCATCACAGTTCATTGTATAATCTACTTGGGCAATCAGTGTCCTATTTTAATTTCCTCATAGTTGCATTGAGGGGTCAGAGTTTAGAGGTCTTGAAGAAGTTTTGTGTTCATAGGGGTCACTTGCATATCAGAGGTCTTCAATGATATTTTTCTTAGATTCATATTTGAGGCCTAAAACTAAGACTTCACTTTTACTCTACAGTATTTGGGAATAGAATAGAGAAAACAACCATTGATAAAAATTCTATATCTAAACATTGTACACTTATTTAGCCCTCTTTTTATCTCAAAGTATTTAAAATATTGAGACTGTGTGTGGAGTCAAAAATATTAATTTGTTTTCTTATCCATTGGCTTTTGCCTTTCTACCTTATCACCTTTCCAGCTTATCACCTCTCTCCCCTTTTCCTTCTGTTGTTCCTTTCAAGTTCTTATTCTTTAACTTTTTATTTCTTTCAGCTTAGTTGTTCTTAAGCTCAAATTATTTTCATTTAGTTTATCCTCAAGTAATTATCTCAAATTTCTCATCCTCAACTTCAGTTTCTAAACTTATTCACAAAGCCCTGTATCTAATCTCCTTCACAGATTTTTGTTCAAGGCAAGTTCTTCGCTTGTCCTTGTCTCACAACCTTCTCTTGCTTATTAACAATTAAAGCTATCCCAAGGGGAATGTATTGGATCCTGACTGGAAGACTTCCTATTATGAAGTATTCAAGAAGAAATTGGAAGGACACTTGTCAGGGGCAATCATAGTAGGAAACCAATTATGGGAATGGATTGGACTAGATTTACTATGAGATCCCTCCTAACATAAAAATCTTTAATTGTCATATAAATCAATAAATACACACAAACACCTGCCATACATGTATGTGTAGATATGTCATATATCTACACATACATATATACCTACCTACATATATAATAGCCCACACACATACACACAAACACATACACATATATAAAAATATATATATATATATATAAAATGGCATATATATGTATATGCACATACACATATACAGACAATATACAGCAGCATAGCATCACATGGTTAGATTGAGAGATAACACAAAAAAATTATATAAGTAAGCATCACAAAGGTACTGTTTTGATGACTTGCAGAGATTTGTCATGCTTGTTTGATTTTTTTTTTTTACTGTTTATGCAGATAGAAAATAGTTATGTATGCATGAAATACAAATCTCTCCTTCTGATAGGTTATGTAGGTGAAGGAAATACTTCTCTTTATGTCCATATTTTATCAGTGAGGATGAAATAGTGCCTGGAAAATTAGAATATAGGACCCAAGAAGAGAATATAAAAAGAAAACAAGTGACTCTTAAGAGGACAAAGAGAGATAAAGTCATGAATATGAGGGTCACAATGTTCACTAATAGAAGAATGCAGCATAAATGTGGAAGTAAAGCATAAAGACCATACTTTCAGTGATCTGAGGGTCAGTAGTTAAAAAAAATTAGAGTAGGGTTCCATTCCCCAATTAATTACAGAAATGCTAGGCATTTCGATTGAATCAATCAATGAATCAAAAGCATAAACTACATCTGAACCAGTGAAGTGTTTTGATCATTTGATGAAGACAGATGATAAAACATCTTGTGATTAATTGGTATAATAATATCAAAATATTATAATATCATATATATGTAATATATATATATATATCATATAATAAAAAGAAATATCTTGTGATTAGTTGATATAATAACGCATAGCAGTGATGGTGGGTTCACTGCTGTTTTTCACGTATGACATTTCATCTCCATACTTACTCATGTATTTTCCATCATGTATTTTCATTGTCTGTCCTGCATAATTAGAATATTCTCTCTCATTTTTATACCCCTTGGATTCCCTTACTTCCTTCAGGTCTCAGCTAAAGTCTCACCTTTTATAAGTTGCTTTTCCTAGTGATCCTTAATCTGAGTGTCTCCTTTCTGAGATTTCCTCCAATTTAGAAAATTTATTTCCTTTTTAAACGGAGTTGTTTACATATTCTCTCCCCATTATATTGGTAGCCCCTTGAAAGCAGAATCCAATTTTTTTCTTTTCTTTTGTTTCTTTCTTTTTATCCCCTATACTTAGTACAGTGCTTTGCACATAATGAGCACTTAAGTACCTGTTGGCTGTAATTCATGGAGCAGAGAAATCCAATTTACTACTATGTATTCTCTTTAGAAATTATGGTACACTAATAATGTTTACGTTCATAAATTCATGCAATCAAACTTTACAGACTATTCAGCAATACAAACATCAACTCCTCTAGGAGTAAATCAACAAATTGAATCTTAAAGCTCCCAAAAAAGCTTGTCTGGTACCAGTGGTCATAACAACATTCTCAAGTAAACATGTGATACTCAAAATTCCAAGAGCAGGGAAAGCAGGAGTCTTGTCTTGGTTGTCACCTGGGAACATACCAATTACTGAGGACTCCTATGGATTTTTATAGTTCTGGATAAGCACATTTATAACTTACATTTAAGTTCCGATTACTGACTTATTTTCTTCATTTTTGTTAATAATTGTTTTCAGTTTTCAACAATCATTTCTATAAGTTTTAATTTTTTCTCCCTTCCCTCCCCCCTTCCCTTCGCACAATGGCATGCAATCTTGTATGGGTTCTATACATACATTTTCACATTAGTCATGTTGCATAGAAGAATTGAAACGAATGGGAGAAACCACTGGAAAATAAAACGTGACAAAATAGAAAATATTCTGCTTCATTCTGAGTTCTGACTCTATAGTTCTTTCTTTGGATATAGATTTCATTCGGCATCAATAGTCCTTTGAAAATATTTTAGGTCCTTAATTGCTGTGAAGAGTTAAATCAACAGTCCTTGCACAACATGGTTTTTACTGTGTATAATGTTCTCCTGATTCTGCTCATTTCACTCAGAATCTGTTCATCTAATTCTTTCCAGGTTTTTTTGAAGTCTGACTGTTTGTGATTTCTTATAGTACAATAGTATTCCATTACATTCATATACTACAACTTATTCAACCATTCTCCAGTTGATGAGTATCCCTTTGATTTCCATTTCTTGGCCAGTACATCTTAGAGCTGCTGTGAATATTTTTGTACTTGTGGGTTCTTGCACTATTTTTATGATATCTTTGGGATACAGCCCTAAAAGAGGTATTGCTAGGTAAAGGGACATGCACAGTTTTATACTCCTTTGGGCATAGTTCCAAGTTGCTCCCCAGAATTGTTGGATCAGCTCACAGATGCACCAGCAATAAATTAGTGTTACAACTCTCCCACATCTCCAACATTTATCATCTTCTTGTTTTGTCATGCTAGCCAGTCTGATAGGTGTGATGTGCTACCTCAGAGTTGTTTTGATATGCATCTCTCTAATCAATAGTAATTATTAATTTTTTCATATGACTGTAGATAGCTTTAATTTCTTCCTCTGAAAAACACCTGTTCATATCCTTTGACCAATCAAATCCTTTGATAAATTCAGGAATGATTTGTATTCTTGTGAATTTAACTCAGTTCTCTATATATTTTAGAAATGAAGCCTTTGTCACAGACACTAGTTGTAAGCTTTTTCCCAGTTTTTTCCTTGCCTCCAAATCTTAATTGCATTGACTTTGTTGTGCAAAATCTATTCATTTTAATATAATTAAAATAATCCCTTTTACGTTTCATAATGTTCTCTATCCATTTTGTCATAAATTTCTCCATTTTCAATAAATCTGACAAATAAACTCTTCCTTGTTTCCCTAATTTGTTTATAATATCAGCTTTTTTAACCAAATTGTGTACTCATTTGGACTTTATTGTGGTACACAGTATATTCTGGTATATGGTATTCAGGAATTGGTATATGCCCAGTTTCTGCCACACTATTTTCCAGTTTTCTCAGCAGTTTTTGTCAAATAATGAGTTCTCATCCTAGAAGCTAGGATTCTGTAGGCTACTGTAATCATTGACTACTGTATCTCATTAACCTAACCTATTCCACTGATCTGCCCATCTATTTTTTACCCAATGCCAAGTGGTTTTGATGATTGTTATTTTATAATACAATTTGAGAACTGGTAAGGCTAGACCACTTTCCCTAGCATTTCTTTTCCTTAATACCCTGGATATTCTGGACCTTTTGTTCTTCTAGAATAATTTTCTAGCTGCTTGCAATATTTTCTTCTTGACCTGGGAACTCTGGAATTTGGCCACAATGTTCCTAGAAGTTTCAATTTTTGGATCTCTTTCAGGCGGTGATCAGTGGATTCCTTGAATACTTATTTTGCCCTCTGGTTCTAGAATATCAGGGCAATTTTCCTTGATAATTTCATGAAGGATGATGTCTAGGCTCTTTTTTTGATCATGGCTTTCGAGTAGTTCCATAATTTTTAAATTGTATCTCCTGGATGTATTTTCCAGGTCAGTTGTTTTTCCAATGAGATATTTCACATTCTCTTCCATTTTGTCATTCTTTTGGTTTTGTTTTGTGATTTCTTGGTTTCTCAGAAAGTCATTGGCCTTCATCTGTTTTGAATTCTAATTTTGAAAGAACTATTTTCTTCAGTGAGCTTTTGAACCTCCTTTTCCACTTG
>CM053770.1:621336312-621388168 GCA_028658325.1 Potorous gilbertii | reverse complement strand
AAGGGAAGGGAGGGATGAAAGAAGAGTGGGCAGATTGATGATATGGGTAATTAGAATGCGCAGTGTATTGGGGAGGGGGGAGGGGACAAATGGGGAGAAAATTTTGGAACCCAAAATCTTGTGAAAATGAATGTAAAATGTTACAAAAATAAATGTATTTAAAAAAATAAAAAAAAGAAATAAAGTATAAGCGGAAGTGTTTGATTTTTAAAATTGTTTTTAATTTGACATTTCTATGTACTTTTGGATGACAACCACCTACCTACTTCAGCTTTAAAAAAATATGAAATATACTTTAAAACCTTATCCATTTAAAAGAATTATTTTATTGGAAAAGTTTTCTGCAAATTATATCAAATAAAATTAATACAGAAATATGAAAAAACCCTATAACAGTGAAAATAGTAACAATAGTATGTAGCATTTATATAACATTATAAGTTTTGTAAAGTGCTTTCTATTCATTAACTAATGTAATTTCCAAATAACCGTACGAGGTAAGTGTTATGGTCGTCATTTTACAAATAAGGAAACTGGCAATAATTGATTTTTTCCAAGGGTTACACAGAAGGTGAGTGTCTGAGGAAGAATTCAAAATTAAGTATTCTGACTCCAAGTTCAGCACTTTATTCAAAATGGAAACCCTTTAACTTGTAATCCATTTGAATGCTCCAGCAATAGTTGGGGATATCCTACTCCACATGACTCAATTGTCCTCCAAAGTAATAGTTCATGTTTCAGACAATGCCTACATCAGGTATCCATTTGGAATTCTCTCAATTCTATCTCCCTTTCAACAAGAGAAACTACTTAAAAAGTTTGAAGATATATACAAATCAATTATGTAAAGCAAATGTGGTGTAAACAACAAAAGAACTCAGAAGAATGTATCCTAAAACACACTTCTGGAACAAGGGGGAGACCCTGTGACACTATGAAGTAACTAGTGTGAACTCACTTGAGCTATCATCTCTAAGAGAGTGAGGAAGAGTCATTTGTTAGCTTGCTAGTTCAACTTTATATTCAGCTCAGTCATCCTTTCATAAATATAGACCTGGGAAGATAGAGAAGTTACTTTTACAGATTCATCTTATTGCAGTATATCAAAGTTATTGATATTAAGAAATAGTATAGCTTGACAATTCCTATGTATGATTTTCACACATACAAGAATCACTCATATACAATGAGAACTCTTTCTCTAAAAGGAAAGAAAGCATTCCAAGCAATTAATTTCAGAAAATAGTGAATGTATAGAAATCTGAAGAACAATTTTACAATGATTAATAAATTTTTAATTATGAAAAAATCTTTAAAATTCAATGGTATAAATAGAATCAAGTGCTGCAAATAAGTTTAAAATGATAAAGATAGAAAAAGACATGTTTGGCAATAAAATGGCTATTAGTAACTTCTGGTGTTGTTAACAGGTTGAATTAAGGATTGAGCATGTAAGCCAGATTATAAGACCCTTTGACAGAAAGTAGGTGAAAAAAGGTGGGGAAGAATAGATTACCTTTTCAAGAAGCTGATATTGAGAAAGAACTGGATAATGATGAGATAACATATGGAAGGTGTTTTTAGGTTCTGACATCTTTCAGGTTCTGGGACTTGGGGCATATTAATAGACTGATGATAAGAAACAAGTAGAAATAAAAGACTGAAGAGATGTTAGGAGCTGTGACTGATTGCTAGAGGAAAGTTCAAGGGTGTCAAAGTACCAATGTCATTAATAGAAGATTTAAGCCTAGTATGTATCAGGAAAGACATTCCACTAGATATCTGTAGAAAAGAGGGGAGAGAAAATAATGTTATCCTTTGTGTACAAGATAAAAATACCTTCTTTCAAAATGAGGTCAAATGCAGTTTTACATTATACAACAAAATAAGTGATCGTCACAGTATCTATACCTTCAAAGGTGTATCTCTGTCTCCAAAGGACCTATAGTCTTTCATTTCTCAAAATGAAAGGAAATGATTAAGAGGTTAAAGTACACTTGTAATTTACATTCCCCTTAGTTCTCTTAAAATTGTTATTTTATTTTATAATGGATCATTAGATATTTATTGACAAAGAATACATATGTGAACATATTTCAACCCTGCCAGTCTCCCCAAGGTCTCAGAACACCTAAACTCTGGAATATACACAATGGCATGGATATTTCAGAGTTTTAAGTGACTCTAAGTGACAACTTAAAGTTGGCCTAAGCACTGTTTAAGAGTCATGCTCTATGGCTGAGATAACCTGAAAGGAGAACAGGGATTCAGATTTTTATACAGTAATCAACAAAAGTTAGCAAAAAATGTACCACTTTGTTCACAGCACCAATGAATAGCCCAATGAGGGTCGCACACTGGGATATAGATGAACATTGACGTTTGATATCATAACAAAGGAACTAAGTGTGATGATTCGGTGCTACAAACACAAGGATAGGAGAGTAGGATTCCACTGTTCACATTTCATGTCTTTTACTTGTGCTGCTTTTGAAAGGATCATAAATTGAAAAATAAAAAGCGCTTTAAAGGTCACGCAGTCAGGTTCCTCATCTTGCTAATGAAGAAACTGAGACTGATTTAAATAAATTTTCACAAAGTAGTAAATATCGAGGTAGAATGTGAACCTAGGTTCTCTGACTCCACAAAGGTGCTCTTTCTACTACATAACATGAATTCTTCCTTGTCTTTCTGCATGGACATTACAACTCAAGTTCCAGCCCTCCCCCACTGAAAACAAAATCAAATACAGGTCATATCATCATTTCTCTGATGGCACAGTCTTTTTCGGTAACGAAGGACGAGCACGCACGCAATAACTGAAATTCTATCCAACAAGTTTTTATTAAGGGCTTACTCTAACAATTATAATGACAGTAAGAGTTAATATTTTTACTATGCCTACTATGTGCCAGGCACTATGCTAAATGCCTTCCAGTCATCATGTCCATTGCTCCTCAAAACAACACTGGGAGTTACATGCTATTAGTATCTCTATCTGACAAAAGAAGAAACTGAAGTAATCGGAGGTTAAATGACTTACATAGGGTCATACATTTATTAAGTGTCTGAGGTCAAATTTGAACTTGGGTCTTGCTGACTCCAGGTCTAGTATTCTATCCACTGTGCCACCTATCTGCCGCAGGTATTGTGCTAAGTACTAAGAACACAAATAAAAAGAACAGGAAAAACAGTAGCTTATATTCTAATAGGGAAAAAACAACATCTGTAAGGGAGCTGGAAAGGGGAGGAAGTTGGTGAAAGGAGATTTGGAAGTAGGACTGGAGTGAAATAATTTCATTTAAATTCTGAGGACTTGATATAGCAATGGCAAGGGTATCATTAAAGGAACAACACCCCACCACTTTTTGCTATGAACACAATCTTGACATTTGTTTTGAACAATTTACACAATAGCTGTATCTATTTTATAAAAAGATCATTTTGCTTTTATTCATATATGGGCTTAATCACTTCCTAAACATTTTGATGACAACAAAGCATTCATAATCCTCTGTCTCTATGGGAAATTGACAAAAAAAAGCCGACATTTTATTACCACAAAAAAGTGAGGTTTGAGAAAGAAGAAAATATATTCAGTCAAAAATCTGTTTCATGTAACTCGTTATCATGGAAATATAAGGTCTAGAACAAATAATATTCCTCATAATAAATAGTGTCTGTTCAATATCTTTTTAAAAAAAAACTTAATTCAAGTCTCTTCTATGAGGCTATTCATTATCTTTCTAGTTGACAAACAGTTTTTCTTTTCTAAGTCTTTACATAGCATTTAGTTTGTATCTTTCTTATGTACTTTTTTGTATTACTTTGTCTAATTCTCTCTAAATTTCAGGAGAATATAGATTATATCACTCAACAAGTGACCAAACATTTATTGAATAACCATCATATGCCAGGTATTGTGATATACAAAAAATAATATTGTAAGACTGTTCCTGCCTTCAATAATCTTATATTGTAAAAGGAGATACAATGTGCTCACAGGTTAGTAAATACGTGGTGATTTGAATGGAATGAGAGGGAAATAACTGTGGCTATCAGGAAAGACCTCAAGAAGAGGGTAGCACTTGAGCCTGCCCTGGGATATGAGGAAGGAGAACAGTCTAGGCAAAGGAAAGAGTCTTTGCTAAGGTTCATAGGATAGGGAAGGAATGTCATCCTCTTGAAACAAAAGGGAGGTCAGTTTGACTGAAATTTGCAATGTGTTGGGAGACGGAGAATAGTGCTTCTAGACATATGATGAAGGACTTTAAAGATTTTTTTTTTATGTATTCTTTAACAGAAAAGAAGCATAAGTATACTTGTTCAATTCAATCTCTGGGAGAGAAAGGAGTGTTGTTAGTCATTAGTTATAATAGTTGTTATCATTGGTTATAGAGATATCAGTTAGGAGGGCACAACAATGGTCTGAGTGAGTTGATAACATTCTGAATTAGGGTGGATACAGTGTGAGTAAAGAGACAGGAATAAATCAAAGAGATATTGAGGAGATGAGATGAACAAGACTTGACAATTCATTGGACATGGCAAAGGAAGAAGGATAAGCACTTAATAATGAAGATTTGCTTAGTCACAACTCAAAAATACCCCTCAAATTGACAGAAATAAATAAATTAGGAAGAATGAAGAGTTAGTTTGTGAGTTTTATGTAGAGTTAAAACATCTGTGGATCACATGGATGATAATGAGCAGTTAGAGATGTGGAAATGGAGCTCAGAAGAGACATTAGGTCCAGATATGTAGATCTGGGAGTTATTTTTTTAAGTAGCAATGTGTCATGGGAGTTAAAAATCTTTCCTACCCATTGATAGGCCTCAGATGGGGCTATTGAGGAAGGTTTGATTGAGGGAAGCTTGTTTTGTATGGAGGCCCAAACTTTTTTGCTCATTGCTGATGAAGCACTGGGTCAAGAGAGGTCATGCCCTCCAACTCTGAAAAGATATATATATATATTATATGTATGTATTTATGTATGTATATTCTGAGGTAAGGTTTTGCTTTGGGACTTATTTTTTGGAAGAAAGTTGGTGTGCCACATGAGACTCTGGGTAGCTTCTAAGGAGGCCCCCAGCTGTGAAAACCCAGATGTTGGTGTTTGTCTCTCTGGTAATGATGTGTCTATTGTCTATGGTCAGACAGCTGGAAGCCTTGTCTGTTGGTCTTTCTGTCTGTAATTTCTGCTTGAACTTTCTGTTTGTATTTTCTCTGAAGTTCAGTGTGCTACCTTTTCTCTCTGAACTAAGTGAATGATATATGTTCTTGATTAAAGTAGCTTTCAAAAGTTCTTTTCCCTTTAGAAAAGCAGATCTAAGAACCTTTACAGCAGGCTCTCCTGTCTATGCTGGGGTCACAGTTGAATTCATGGAAGCTGATAAACTGATCAAGAAAGAGGGTATAGAGAGAGTAGTATAAGGGATCGAAAACAAAGCCAAAGCCCTGAGGTATTCCCTCTCTCTTCCCACCAAACAGGAAAGGATGTGAGTGGTGAGCCTACCAAAATAACAGAGAAGGCCAATCTTTAGCTAAATTTAGCATCTCCTTTTGACATAGCAGCCATGTTGGATTAAATCAAATTCCAAATACTTAATCTGATATAGATAATCTTGCTCTTTTTTAATATAATTATTCTTAATTTTATGTACTATCATAATAATGAAGCACATGATAACAAGCTTTGGATGTTTTCTTCCTGCTCAAATGTGACTTTTTTTGTGGTAATAAAATATAGGCTTCCTTTGTCAATTTCCCATAGAGATGGAGGTTTATGAATATTTTGTCATCAAAATGTTTAGGGGGACATTAAGCTTACATATTGATTTTTGAGAAGTAATTTTAAAATGGAAATTCTGTGCTTTAATACAAAGTATAAGAAAAATTTAAAATAAGTCTGGCAGAATTTCAATTTAATCACTCATATAATCTCCAAGTAAATGATCTGACAAATAGAAATGACACAGTATTATAAGGTAGGTTAAGATTACCTTACCATTTGCCTCGTATTGCACATTAACACAGCAGGGAGAAGAGAATAGTAGGTCAATGACAACTTATACAGCCCTGGAGTCAATAAAGGACTAATTTTAATCCCCCTTCTCACACATTAAGGAACAGCTAGGTAGCACAGTGGATAGGGAGCTGGACCTGAAGTCAGAAAGTCTCAGTTTCCTGAGTTCAAATCTGGTTTCAGATATTTTCTAGCTCTATGATTCTGATTGCTTCAGGTCTTCATCTGTAAAATAAATTGGATAAAGAAATGGCAAAAAACTCCAATATCTTTGTCACAAAGTCAGGAAGACTGGGAGATGACTCAGATGACTGAATGATAAAATCTCACACTGTATCTGGGTGAACATGGGTAAGTCACTTAAATTTTCTGACACTTCATTTACTCATCTCTAAAACAGGTGTACAGAATTGAAAAATATATCTCTATCACCTACCAAACTGGGCTGATATAAAGACTAAATGAGAAAATGTACATAGAGCTGTGCAAACTTTAGAATGCTACATAAATATTAGTTACTATTCAAAACCATCTCTTCTGATGATGTATTTCTCACGGAAAGAATGTATTACCAGTTCCTCTACAATATTGAGTAATTGCCCACACCAATCTTATTTGAGAAGTAAAACAATGCAAAGTAGTCACCATCAAAACAATAAGGCAGATTTGTTCAAGTGGTTTCACTGGCATAATATGCACATTTTCTAATTGAGATGATAGAACAGATTTGTATTTATTGTCTCACAGCCTGCAATTTCCTAATTTTCTTTTTCTGTACTTTCTAGTATTCCATGTCATATATGACAGTGCTAATTTCAGTGCCTGGCTGTATTGTATTGTTATAAATAATAAAATGTTGAGTAAAAGACAGATCAGCCTTTATGACAAAGCAGGACAGTTTTTTTTCTCTAAGAGCTTTGACTTCAAATCTTTCATGGAGATTTTATATACTGACTGTTTGGTGGCAGATGTGTATTTATTACAAATACACAGTCATATTTAGGTGGAACAATAAGACTTTGAACCAAGAGTTCCTGATTTCAAGGAGGCTAACAATGGTTCAGTAAATTAACATAGGAAATTAAAGGGTTTAGAACCTAGTTGGCAAAAATAGTCTACATGATCCATTATTTGGAACTGTAAGGGATCAAGTCAGTTAGGGTATCACATCCTTACCTTTGAGTACTCTACCCAAAAGGAATGTCAATTTTAATCTCTGAAATTTTTATTTTAAAGACCAACCTTAACCCCAAATCACTCTGGCTCTCATTGATTGACCAACAATAGGTCCTAGGTCAAGCCTTACGTGGTCTTTGTTCGGACCCTGATTGGCTCAGAATAAATGTAAATAGCAATTGTTTCTGTTTTGGCCAGAAACCCCAAGAACCTCCCAGATCATTTTTTATTAAACCTTAATCACTGAATGGTTATTGCCTCTATCAAACTGAGAAAAATTAAAAACCTTAACTTGAAAATATCAAGGTCCCCTACTACATGCTGAGCCATCTCTATTTGTCCTAATCTATTTCTAGCCCCTGGACCCATATGGTTCTGGAGGAGAATGTGTGGCTGGTGACTTTGCACCATCCTGCCTCACTTAAATCAAATTCACCCTCCTGTCATGGCATCACCTCCCTGATATCATGGTCCTCTTAGAGAATGAAGGGCAAACAGCAGCAGCATCAGTAATCCAAACTCTTCATTTTATAGATAAAGAACTTGAAGTCAAGTAGCAGAGGTGTCTACAGATGAGAGATAAAGTCAGGACTTGAATAAGACAAGTGCCTTTTTCTCTGTATTTTGAATGGCTAATTAGCTCAAAAAGGAAACTCTTAAGTGGTATACTGTTGTTAACTCCCTTTAACCAAACTACTCTCCATTCCCTCAACTGAGGGCACTTTTCCTGCTACTTGCCCCAAGAGTAATTTTTAGTAGTTGTTCTATAATTTTTTTTATAAAATTCTAATTATGGATTTCTGTGTCAATAGTTGACAAAAAAATACCCTATTATTTAACTCTTTCCTGCCCAAACTGATAGAAAAATGTATCCTTCAAGGAGATATAGGAAGACATGTCTCCTTATCTGCTGGCATTTTGTAGTTGCTGATAATCTTCATTTCATCCTGCATATATCACATTTGCATACAGCTATTTATATGTTATCCTTCCCTTGGATTGTGAATTTCTAAAGGACAGAGACTGTTTTTTCTCTTTCTATCTCCACTGCTTCCTGTGATGTAATAGGTGCTTTAAAAATCCATGTTTACTTGAATACTCTATGTGTGTACATGGACATACATGTAATTTTCATATATATCAGCTATTTCAATAGCTATATATATTCATGCACAGATACATGTAAATGGGTATATACATATATGTGAAGAGAGAGAGAGAGGAAGAGAGAAAGAGAGAGAGAGAGAGAGCGAGCGAGAGAGAGTTTGCCTGCTTACATTGCAATGAAATCACAAGTCTAGTCCTTGTAAATCTATTTGGAACAGGGATGAGAACTGTAATTTCAGTGGTATAGAGAATTCCCAGTTGAGGAAATATTTCCTGCCCTTGTAGAATGGTACAGGGCCAACTTCTCCGAAACTTATTTTTAAGTAGCTGGCTAGGGTCCAGTGAGTTTAAGTGATTTGCCCAGAATTAACACAACATATATTTTTGGCAGCAAAACTTATTCTATCTGCACAACACCAAATGGCCTCTATTATCTATATATACCTGTATACATATATACATACATGCATGCATACAAGTAAAGTTTATTCAAAATTTGAATTCCCACTATGGCAAGAAAATCTCAATAAGAAGCATAATTTTATTGCAAGTATTTGGCAAACTTGTTGGAGATATTATTATAGTGTCTCTTATGTCTATTTATTTGAGTTATGTTGCAAAAAGAATCATTTTGGAGGAATAAAAAATAAACTTTAATATTTGCTCCAAAAGACTTTTTTCCTAAAAATAGACCTTACAGATGAGTGATAACATTTTTAATGGATGTTATGATAAAATATAAGATAAAAGGACCTCAGCCACTTCCTGTCTTATCATTCAAAAAAACAGGACAACACAAACACTAAATCTGCCAAATTCATACCTAGGTACTTAACCAACTTAACATTGTTCCCAATACTGAAAAGTTCAAGCCAAAGGTTGTTGTCATTGCTATAAAAACTTGTGGGCATAAAATCTATAAATTGCTTACCAAGTTCATCAAGAGTTTTGCATCTTAAATCATCATTATCTGTCTTTACAAAGGCAGTTTGGAAAGATCTCTTCTAGTCAGGAGACTTGTAATATTAATTAGTTTATGGCATTAATATTTGACTTATTATCAAATATAGTTTAAGGTTAAATAAGGGTAAAATTCTCCCAAAAGGGGACATTAAGTTAATCTTCCAACCCTTATTTTCTACAAATGAATTCCTTCTCCCATGTTTGTTCAGGGTAAGAGCAGCTAGGAGCAGAATACAATTCATCAATAGGCCTCAGGTGAAGCCCATTAAGGGAAGCTTGATTACCGGAGGCTTATTCTGTAGGAAGACCCACACCTTTTGTAAACTAATGAGGCAGTGGGTCAAGAGGGTCCTGATGCCCTCCAGCTCTGGAGTGTATTTATACTCTGAGGTGAGGTTTTGTTTTGGGGGCTTACTCTTTGGAAGAATGTTCGAGTACCAGATGGATCTCTGGGAAGCCATTAAGGAGTCCCCCCGACTCTTTGAAAACCCAAATGTTGGTGCTTCTCTCTCTGGTAACAATGTATGTACATAATGGTCAGACAGTTGGATCTGTCTGTTGATCTGTGATGTATGAATTGCTTATGGACAGACAGTTAGAAGCCCTGTGTGTTGATCTTTATTTCTCTACTTATCTTTTCTCTGTTGATTTATGTGATTAAAGAAGACTGTTGACGCTCTCAAAAGTATCTTTGCTTTTAGAAAAGCAGATCTAAGAACCTGTGCTAGCAGGCCATCCCATGTGCATCTACTACAAAGTGGGAATCTTAATGGGCTCCCTTTGTATGTGGGGGCAGACATTCTTGGGTCTTTGGATACTTTTAGGGGAAAGACCATGATGGCATCAAGCAAGGAGTAATGTTTTAATTGTACTTTAAGGAAGCACAGAGCTTACATAGGCAAATGGCACAGGGAGTATATAGGCAAACCTCAGAGAAAAAGGAGAAGGTGATGAAAGGAGGTACACAGGGAGTGGGGAAGAGAATTAGGAGGGAGGATAGAGAGAGTCACTTAATTGCAGATCAGACTTGACAGCATGCAGACAAAATGGACTCATAGCAAGTGGAGAAATGTTGGGAAGCAGGAATTAAAGTTTTCATGGTGGGCGATAGACTAACTTTTCTCCATGCCTCTTTTGGCTTAGTTCATTAATGTCAACAATTCAAAATTTTCAATAATATTAAGAGAGCACAAGTCAAATGGGCTGGCCATGCTGTTAGAATGCAAAATGTCCACTTGCCAAAAAGACTTTTGTGTTGACCTCACACAGGGTAAGTGCTCACATGGTTGCCAGAAGAGGCAATACAAGGACACTTGAGATCTAGGGACTTGGAAGACAGAGCCAAGATGATGGCAGAATAAAAAGACTCATATACTCTAGTGCTTTCCCCACAGCCCACAAAATACCAGTAAAAAATGACTCTCAACAAATTTTAGAGCA
Source organism: Potorous gilbertii (assembly GCA_028658325.1). NCBI lineage: Eukaryota > Metazoa > Chordata > Mammalia > Diprotodontia > Potoroidae > Potorous > Potorous gilbertii. Next base: position 621,377,457 of record CM053770.1, on the reverse strand, counting down.
GTAGAAGCCACAGAACAACAGAACAAAAGAGGTTTCCACTCAAAGGTAACCTGGAAGGTGACAGGAAAGGTCTATCTCAGGGGACACTGAACAGAGCAGAGACCAGCCCTGGACATGTGACACTGAGAGGAATAGGACCTGAACAGACCTCCAGGGCAGAGTTCCCAGCAGGGAGGGTCCCAGATACCTCAACTCACAAGCAACAAAGAAAACTCCAAGGGTCAATATGGGAGGGTTTTCCCAGCTGAGATAAAAGGAACAGGGTCCTTCCAACAATAAGCACAGTGACAACAGAGGCCATAGCAGCAGAATGCAGGCAGCTATGGTGGCAGGGAAGCAACCTGGGGCCACTGTCCAGGCTCCTCAGCTTAAAGCCTCTGGCAGTAAGGAACAGCTAATCTAAATCTCAGCCCTAAGTGACAGCCCTTTCCCCACCCAAAGTCCCAGGAGAATTGAGCAGCTGAGTCCAATCTCAGCCTTGAACAAGGCATAGGAGAGAACAGGGACAATAGGACCATCCTCATGACAAAAAATTCAGAAGTCAAGTAACTGGCTGGGAAAATGTAAAGAACAAGGCATACTGTCAGAGGAATTCAAGGCCCCTGACTCCAAGGCCTCCAAGGGAAAATTAAATTGGGCTCAGGCAATAGAAGAGCTTGAAAAGTGAGTTAGGAGCTTCCTAAAGGAGAACCAAAAAAATATTGAGGAAAGTAACACCTTTAAAAAGAGGCTAACAATTGGAAAAAGAGGTCCAAAAAGCCAATGAGGAGAAGGAGGCGTTAAAAAGCAGAATTAGCCAAATGGAAGAGAAGGTTCAAAAGCTCACTGAACAAAATAGTTCATTGAAAGAGAGAATTGAGTTCAGGAAAATGAATGTCTATGAGATAAACCAAGCAGTTAAAAAACAAAACCATAAGTTTGAAAAAATAGAAGATAATGTGAAACATCTCATTGGGAAAACAACTGACCTGGAAAATAGATCCAGGAGAGACAATTTAAAACTTATAGGACTACCTGAAAACTATGATCAAATATCTTCCATAAAATTATCTAGGAAAATTGTCCTTATATTCTAGAACTATACAGCAAAATGAATATTGAAAGAATCCACTGATCACCTCCTGAGAGAGATCTGAAGAGAGAAACTCCTAGCAATATTGTGGCTAAATTTCAGAGTTCCCAGGTCAAGGAGAAAATACTGCAAGCAGCTAGAAAGAAATAATTTGAGTATTGTGGAACTACAATCAGGAAAACACAGGATCTGGCAGCTTCAACATTAAGGGATCAAAGGGCTTGGAGTAGAATATTCCAGAAGTCAAAGGAACTAGGATTAAAACCAAGAATCACCTATCCAGCAAAACTGAGTATAATACTTCAAGGGAATAAATGGTCATTCGGTGATATAAAGGATTCAAGCACTCATGATGAAAAGCCCAGAACTGAAGAGAAAATTTGACTTTCAAAGACAAGAATCATGAGAAACATGAAAAGGTAAACAGGAAAGAGAAATCATAAAAGACTTTCTAAAGTTGAACTGTTTACATTCCTACATGGAAGAAAATATTTATAACTCTTGAGACTTTTCTCAGTATTTGGGTAGGTGGAGGGATTGTACATACACACACACACACACACACACACACACACACATAGACAGAGAGAACTGAATCAGAAGAGATGATATCTACAAACAATAAAATAAAATAAAAATTAAGGGGTAAGGGAGGAAAATACAGGGAGGAGAAAGGGAGAAATGGAATGGGGCAGGCTATAACTGATAAAAGAGATAAGAAAAATCTTTTTCAGTGTAGGAGAAAAGGGAGAAGGGGAGAGGGGAAAAGTGGAGCAACTCTTCACATATGGTTTAAGGAGGGAATAACATGCTCAGTAATTTTGGTATGAAAATCTATCTTACAGTACAGGAAAGTAGGGGAGTAGGCAACAAGAGGGGTGGGGGAAATGATAGAAGGGAGGGCAGATGGGAAAAGGAAGTAACTAGAAATCAACACTTTTGGGAAGAGACAAGGTCAAATGAGGGAATAAAATAATAAAGGGAGGATAGAGGGCAATATAGTTAGTATTACACAACATGATTATTATGGAAGTTTTTGCAAAATGACACATATTTAGTCTGTATTGAATTGCTTGCTTTCTCAGTGGGAATGGGTAGGGAGGGTGGGAGGGAGGGAGAGAAGTTGGAATTCAAAGTATTAGAAATGAATATTGAGAATTATTATTGCATATAGCTGGGAAACAAGAAACACAGGTAATGGGGTATAGAAATTTATCTTGCCCTACAAGACAAGAGAGAAGATGGGGATAGGGGAAGGGTGGGATGTAATAGAAGGGAGTGTCATTGAGGGAAGGGGTAATCAGAATGCAAGGTATTAGGGAGTAGGGGGAGGGGAGAGATTGGATATATTACAAAATGATGTAAAAGCAATTAGTATTAAAACAATTGACTGAATTAATTACTGAGACCAAATCAGAGACATCTTTAGTTTGGGGAAATGAATTTTAGTCTAAATTTCCTAGAGACAGGTAACTTCAGGTAAAATCTGGCATTGATGGTAAAGTTAGGGTTTTAATGGTTATTTTGATTTTATGATTGTTATTTAATCAGGAACTAGAGCATGTATAGAAAGGCATGTCAGCCACTTAAGACTTGCCTCAAAAGATGTTCCTTAGCCAATGTGAAATTATAGTCATGCCTGAAACCTGGTTATTGGAACTTGCTATTTTAAGATGCTATGGGACTGTTAACTGACTGTTCTTCTGAGTCTAACTTCAGGTATGGATAGCAAGAAAAGCGGTCTGAGCCTCCAATCTATGATGCCAGTAAGCCTGTGAGATGCTGTTATGAACTGAAAAAGGTGATCTCATGGGAAGGGTGGGAGAGCAGCTGTGCAGCCTGGGCTGAGGCAGGGTTCTCCTGACTCAATTTCCCCTCTGACACATGGCAGACTTTAAGCCTGACTGAATGCAAGTTGACAATCTACTCCTGCCTGGAATTGACATGAAGTTGGAGGATATTGTTTCTTTGCAATGTCCCTACTCTTAGTGACAATTTCCTATAGTCAAAAGTTTATAAGCCTAATACCAGATCTATTAAATTATAGATTGTTGGTAGGGGAGCATTTGAGGTTTAGTCTAAAATTAAGCTATTAGGCTTAGGACTTTAGACCAACAACAATAAGTTAGGGTCCTTTAATTCTTAGTAATAGGGTGGAGATAATTAGGTCAAAGGCTTGTAAAGTTAGCATACATAGTTATTATTTGTGTCTCAGTAAGTTAATGTTAAAAAAAATTCATTTGTGGTCTATACTGTAAATACTTTAAAAGAAGTATCACCTGACCAAAAGTTGGAATTGTTTTATGTGATATGGACTGTGTTAAAAATTAAAAATAAAAAAAAATAAAATATAAAAAAAAAGAACTTTGTAACTGATTGTGTGACATGGGAGACACTGTACAGGACCATCCAGCATAATGTTCCCTCATCAGAGAATGTACTGTGCTCTATGAGCACAACTGAAGTAGCTCACTTGTTCTATTTTGCCCTACAAGCATACTTATTTACATGACTCCTTTCCTTCTGTTTCTTTGTATGCACCATTCTGGTTAAGATTACTGAAAAGGAAAATTTGTATGCAAGCACATTCTAAATACTACATGCAAACAAGAGTACCTGGCTCATTCAGCAATGAAACAGGAAGTCGGAGCAATTATTTTGATGAAGAGATGGTTTAAAGTTTTGTTGTGAGACAACTAAAGATAATAAGCTTTGTTCTGGTCAAGTGTTTGCTGATACAAAGATCCTATGCTCTTTAGGAGGAATAAGAACACAGGAAACCTGTTTCTATTAAAAACAAATAAGGTTCATGCCAATGTTTGAATGGTGATAAGATCACTGAAATAGTATAGAGGCACTCAAAAAGTATTGGTGATTAGTTCGTGGGAATAACCAGAAAATGTAAAGCTAATTTTCCTTGTTTCATACCCAGGTTATTTCAAATAGTGGATTTTTCTTTTGATATGCCTAATAAATAAGTCAATACCACAATATGTGGAAAATAATTATTGAATTCTACATGCCATGTTGTGTTTGTTCTTCATTCTCAAAGAGGACCATGACATCAAGCTGATGACATGACTTGCAATCAACTTTGATCTGAGTGAAAGAGAGCTGTCCAAGGTCACCAGCTTCACTTTCTCTTCCAGTCATCTGGGACCAGTAGCCAGATATTCATCGGGATGACTGGAAATGGCCCAGGATGCAATGTGAGACTCTGGCCATTTTAGGCTAAGGTCTCATCAGATTCTCACTTTGAGTGAGATACATCCATTCAGTGAATAGCCTTCTTTACATAGTTACTCAAGGGATAGCCCTTTAAAATATAAAATCAAACTTGGAGGGGAAGATCCTCAGGGTTCCTGGGTAAAAGAGATACATTGACCACATGCCATGTTCTTATGAAGATGGCACTGATGTTAAAAGGAAAATATGATTCTTTGCATGCAGTAGGTGCTTAATATATACTTGGCAAAATAAGGTACCAGTGGCTCAAGATTTACAGAGATCTGGCATATCAAATATAGTCATAGTTAATTAGTAGCTTGTTCATGAATGTGAAAACTAATTTCCCATTACCAATTCAATTATATAATAGGTTTAATTTTATTAAATCTATTTATAATAGGACATAAGAAATGTCGTACAGGGTCAGATCAAAAGTTCATCCAGGACAACATTCTTTTTTTGATATATATTAAATTATGCACATAGTTTCCCAGAAAACATATTTCACTAGGTGTTATTTTATGCTGATACTTGATCTTCATGAAGACATGAAAAAGAGTATGGACCACTTTACTGAATTAGTAGAGGACAGCACTATAGCTATATGAGAAACCTCCAGGAAACTGGGGTTATGGATTTGTCTGTATAAAGAATAATAACTCACATTTATATAGCACTTTAGCATTCACCAAGTATTGTCCTTAGTGTAACTCTATAAACTGTCCAGTGGACATATGGCTATCTCTACTTTATCTCCAAGGAAATTGAATCTTAAAGAGGTTAAGTAACAATTTAATTTTAGAATGGTCACTAAGAGGTGGGTGTGTTATAGCTGAAAATACCAGTTAGAGAACTTGGGTGCCCATCAAGGCACCGTAACTTTCTTTTTTTCATTTTATTCTTGTGATTTTAACTTCCCTGACCTTGAAATTTTCTATAGCTAAAATGAAGGGGTTAGACGAAATTTTTTCTAAGTACCGTTCAAATTATTAAGGCTTGATTCTATGAAATGAGAGAGACAAAGCCAGCGAGAAGAGACAGACAGAAATAGAGATAATGATGGAGAAAGACAGACAGAGACTGAAAAAGAGAGACAGAGACAATGACAAAGACAGAGAGAGACAGAGAGGCAGAAGAGATAGAAACAGAGAGAGAATGAGAGAGAGAGAGAGCAAAAGAAACAATCTCTTAACACTTAAGGGGCTCATCTGAGTGGGAATAAATGAGTTCTAAAATCCATTCTACAAATTACTTCAAGCAATTTTAACTATGAGGCTTGGCTGTCATAATGATAATTTCTTGAATAGTTTCTTGTAAGTTGCCCCTAAACACTATTTAATAGCTTTATTTATGCCCATATCTAGAGTACAGGAAAAAGAGGTAAATGATCATTTAGATAAAATAGCCCAGATTTCTGCAAGATAAGCATTTTCCTCCTCGAAAGGACAAATTGGTCAAAATTAAAATGACTTTATTCTGGAGTACAAAGCTAAGACTATTCTCCATTAAAATGAGAAACAAATAAAACATAAAGTTAAATGAAATACATTTTATATTTCAGCCATATATAGCCATTTTTATTTAAATACTAAACTTTTCTATTTATTTAAAATGCATCAGAGAACAATATAAACCTTTGCTTCTGATTTTAGGTAGGCTGTATTCTTTGTAATTGTAAATGAAAGTTTTTAATCTTGGGTTTGGGGCATAAAACAATTTAATTTAAGCACTGATAAGGAAATTAAAGGTCATCAAATAAAATCTCTTTCTGAATTTTGAATATTGTCTAGTCAGTCAACTGGCATTTTTAAGTGCCCTGCTATGTGTCAAATACTTTGCTAAGACCTAAGGTAAAAGACAATCTCTGCTTTTAAGAAGCCAATAATTAGCATACTTGAAACACTTAATCAATTAAGTGATCAACTGTGTGCTTAAGACTACAAGAGAAAATAGTGACCACAAGAGTCATTAGGTGAGTCTACAAATTTAAATTTTTCTTCTGTCAGCTAAATTTCTCTCTATGTGTGTGTGTGTGTGTGTGTGTATGTACATATATATGTGTGTGTATGTGTGTGTGTGTGTGTAAGCTATTGGAGGCACAAATTGTAGGACATATATATACACATATAAACATCTATACATATATACATGCATATATATTCATACATGTATATGAAAAGATGTAATTTTGTCAATATTGACAGATAGCTATCGCCAAATATTCATAATCTGTGGCCTGCCTGGGCATGAGCCACTGCAGACAGGAGATATTATTGCACTTCTATTCACAAACTTTGCAACTTGATAAACTATGCAAGACATTACACTGTGCCAGCATAATGGGGAGAAACCCATGATCACCTCTGTGACATGATTAGGCATTAGGGAAGGTTTTACTGATGGTTTTAATTGACACCGCTACTTATTTCAAGGAAGTTTTCTATAATCCTTACTGAGCAACTATGGACTTTTGCTTTAATTTTAAATAAAAGATAGACAAGTACAAATGAGAAATAGAAGAATATTACCATATATGTGAAGAAATACGTGTACTTTGAATTTCTTTTAATGGTAATTTAAATGATATGCAAATGACGTTTTTATTTGAACTAGGTTATACCTTGGCTTTCTTCCTGAATGATGTATGTTAATTATTCATTTCCTAAAATAAATAAATATCAAGACAATCCAAAAATTTCATTGCTTTCCATTTCACCCAATCCAGAATTCGAATTAAGTAAAAAGTCAACTGTTTTCTAAAACCATTCTTTAAGTAAAAGAACAATAGTACATAATATCAATACATTATTTACATACACACTCTGCAAATGGCTGAGGGAAGATGTAGCAGGATGCTTGTTTGTGTGTGCCTGGTTATCAGATAATTCTAAGTGGCCCTGGAACAGCTGTCCTGGGGACGTAAGCTTTGGGATTAGGCACTCATTACTGCCAAAGAGGATACCTGCTGGGATATTTAAGTAGATGTGGCTGTTCAGGCAGCACAGCTTTGATATAACAAGGAAATAGGCCACATGCCAAGATGCTAGATGATTAAAACAAACACCTCCAAAGACAACTGAACCTTGTATTTGCTTCCCATCCCTGATCTCCTTTATATGGTTACATTTTGGAGTAGAAGGACTCCAAATATAATTACCATATTTGCATCAGTTTTAACTGTTAAAATGTTCTTAACTATTTTTTAAAGAGCTTCTGTTTCTTTTCTATTTTAAACACAGAAATGAGACATTTTGTATATCATTCTAGGGTTACATTCTCTTGAAACCTTATAAAATGAAGAACATTTTCTTTTATTTCTCCTCCTTGCCTGACTAGGATCATTGCTTGATGTATGATATTTCTCTAGCATTTGAAATAAGAAGGAAGATGTATTGAGGGAAATGATAAGAACCCTTTATTTATCAAGCATTTTCAAGAACTATGGGGTTTCATAAGTGATATTTCCACATCAATCAATCAGCATTTATTAAGAGCCTACTATATGTCACGCGCTATCCTAAGCCCTGATATACACAAAAGAAAAAAGAAGACATTCCTTCCCTCTCAAAGGTTACAGCCTAAAGGGTAAGACAGCATACAAATACATACAAGGCAACCTATATAAAGGATGAATAAGAAATATATAACAGAGGGAAGGAATTAAATTAAAAGGGGTTAGAGAAGGATTTCTGTGGAAGGTAGAATTTTAGCTGGGCCTTAAAGGAATCCAATGAAGGAAGTAGGGAGAGGTAATAATGGAAAACATTCCAGCCATGGAAGACAGTCAAAGAGAATTCTTGGAGTTGAAAGATGGAATGTCTTGTTCATGAAACAGTCAAAACACCAGTATCACTGGATCAAAGAGAACACATAAGGGACTAAGGTATTAAGGGACTGGAAAAATAGGAGGGGGCTATGTTAAGAAGGATTTTGAATGCCAAATAAAGTATTTTGTACTTGTTCCTGGAGCCAGTAGGAAGCTACTGAAGTTTATTGAATGTGAAGTCATGAGGGATGCTAGATTTGTATTTTAGGAAAAAAATCATTTTATTGGCTCAATGGAGGATAGATTGGAGTGTGTGTGGGGAGGTGGGGGGTAATTGACCAAGCAGACTTATTAGGCTATTGCAATAATCAAGTTGTGAGGTGATGAGGGCCTGCATTAGAGGGGTGGAAGCATCAGAAAAGAGAGTATTCAAAAGATGTTGCACAGATGAAAATGACAGACCATGGCAACAGCTTGGATATGGGAAATGAGAGATAGTGAGGATGACCCCTAGGCTGTGAGCCTCAGGGACTGGGAGAATGCTGTTGTCCCCTGTGGTAATAGGGGAGGTAATCAAAGAAAAGAATAAAATAACAATTTTGTTTTGGACACGCTGAATTTAAGATGACTACTATATACTCAGTTTGAGAGTTTGAAAGGCACCTGAAGATGTGAGTTTGTTTGCTAGCAGAGACTAGAAAGGGAAAAGATTTGAGAATTATCCTCACAGAGATCACAATTAAATACATGGGATCTGATGAGATCACCAAGTGCAAAATGTATAGAGAGATAAGAGAACCTAAGGGACACCTAGCTTTAGAAGGCATGATCGGGAGGAAGATATAGCCAAGGAGATGGAGAAGGAGCAGTCAGATGGGTAGGCAGTAAACCAGGAGAGAGTGGTATCCTGAAAACCTAGAGAGAAGTGAATGTCAAGGAGAAAGTGATCAACACCATCAAAAGCTGCAGAGAGGTCAAGAAGAATGAGGATTGAGAAAAGGCCACAAAATTTGGCAGCTAAGAGATAATGAGAAACCTTGGAGAAAACAGTTTCATTTGAATGGCAAGGTCAGAAGCCATGATGTAAAAGATTAGGAAGAGAGTGATAGGAAAGTGGAGACTCTTATTTTCGATGACATTTTGAGGAGATAACTGTAAAGAGCAAAAGAGAGATAAGATGATAGTTAGCAGGGATAAAGTGAGGGTTTTTTCAGGATGGGATAGAAAACAGACAGTATTAAATGAGCCAGTACACAGGATGAGAATGAAATAAAGTGAAAGAGATGTGAATAAAAAGTGAGGCACTTGAAGAAAGCAGAAGGGAGAGATAGAATGGAGCAATTATCTCATTTTTTAAAAAAATGGAATGGAAGGAAAGGTAGAGAGGTAGTGGGTAATGCTTGAACTTTACTCTCATTAGAATTGGTTTGAAGAGAAAATAACATGCACATACAGTTGGGTAAAGAAATCTACCTTATCATACAGGCAATAAGGAAAGGAGGAAGATTAGAAAAGGGGGAAGTGCTGATAGAAGGGAGGGTGGATTGGAGGAGGCAGTGGGAAGAAGTAAGACATTTTGAAGTAGTGACAAAGTGAAAGGAGAGAAGAATAAACAGAATAAAATAGGATGGGGGGAACTACACAGTAATCATAACTGTAAAAAAATAAAGAAAGCTTCTCTAAGGCCTCATGTCCATGTATATAGAGAACTGAATCAAATTTATAGCAATTCAAGTCATTTTCCAATTGGCATATGGGAAAAGGAAATGAACAGTTTTTAGAAGTAATCTATGAGTATCTATACTCATATGAAAAAATGCTCTAAATCACTGTTAAGTAGATTAATGCAAATTAGAACAAGTCTGAGATACTACCTCATATCTATCAGATTGGCCAATATAACAAAAGAAAAATGACAAATGTTGGAGGGGATGTGGAAATATGGGGCAAAGGTGTTGTTGGTGGAGTTGTGAACTGATCTAACAATTTTGGAGAGTAATTTGGAACCATGCCCTGAGGGATATAAAACAATGCATACACTTTGACCTAGCAATACCACTATTAGGTCTATCGAAAAGAGATTTAAAAAAAAGAAAAAGGATCTAAATGTTAAAAAACAATACAAAAAAAACCCAACTTATAGCTAGCCACTCTTTTTAGTGCTGGCAATGAATTGGAAATTAAGGGGAATGTCCAACATTTGGGGAATGGCTGAGCAACTTCTGGTATGTGATTGTGATGAAATACTGGTGTGGTATAAGAAATAATAAGCAAGATGCTTTCAGAAAAACTTGGGAAGATTTATATGAATAGATGCAAAGTGAAGTGAGCAGAGCCAGAACAGTGTATACAATAACAGCAATATTGCATAAGGATCATTAGTAAATGACTTTACTCAGTAGTACAATGATCCAAGACAATTTTTGAAAGACATCATAAACAATACTATTCACCTTGACAGAAAGAATTGATGGAGTTTGAAACAGATCAAAGCATCTGTTGTTTTTATGTTTTTTTTCTCTGTGATTTTTTTTTCACAACATGACTAATATGGAAATATGTTTTGCATGGCTGCACATGTAAACCTATATCAAATTGCTTGCCTATTCAATGACAGAGAAGATGAGGTAAGAAAAGAATTTGGAACTCATTTTTTTTAAAAAACATGAATGCTAAAATTGTTTCTACTGGGCAAAATAAAATATTTAAAAGAAAAAACATGGAAGACTAAGGATGGCAGCAGACAATCTGTTAAAGGAGATGGGATGGAATAGGATTGCTTGAACAAGTAGAAGAGTTAACTTTAGTAGAAAGTAAGAATGCTTCTTCATATGTGTCTGAGGTGAAGGAGGAGAGAATAGCAGAAAGTACCTGAGTAATAGGAGTTGAGGAGAGCAGAAAGAGAGTTCATGGGGAAAATATAAGATGAGCATCTCAACTGAGAGAACAAGGGGAGGGATAGCCATTGCAGGTTTGAAGAGAGATGAAAAGGTTCAGAAGAGCCACTGTAGAAAGAGGGATAGAAAGTTGACAATGAAGGCATAATAGAATTGCCTAGAAACTGGAAGGGTCCAGTTGGGGTTATTCAACATAAATTTGTAGTGGACCCAGTCAGAACTATTCCATGATTTTCTCTACCTTCATTCAATAGCATATATATCAGAACAAAGGTGATGAATACTGGGAGTGATTGCTCTAAGGATGAGATTTGACTGGGCATTGTCAGCAATAAAATAAGAGGGCTAGGGATTCCAGAGAGATGGATACTATTAAGTTGAATTGCTTCACCAAAGAGTCAAGATGGGGAGAGAATGGCTAGTGCAAGGGAGGTGTCCTCAGAGAAAATGGACAGTTCAAGATTTTGGAGGTCATGGTGAGGATGAAGGGTAGGCTTATCTGAGGGAGGACAAGTTGAAAAGCCAATAAATTATGGTCATATAAGGGGATTTCAAAATTCTTGAACATTAAGATGGTGTATTTTTGGGTGATGGTAAGATGAAGGGTATGATCATCTTTATTTGTGGGTGGCTGAGATAAGGTGGAGCAGTAGCTGATGAGAAGTTCTTCTCTTGAGGAACTGAGCATTCGATATTAGAGAGAGAATAAGTATTTTTAATTTCTATTAGTGTGAGGATAGGAGTTGAGGAGGAGAGAAAAATTGAAACCCATCTATCAAACTCATGGAGGAAGAAAGGGAAATGACCTTGGGGTCTGTAGAAAACAGGTACCATAATTTAGATATAGCAGTAAATATGGATAACATGAATCTCAAAGGAATTAAATGTGCAATTAAAGGAGGAGAATCTGAAAAATGGTGAGCAACTTGTTAAACTCCTCTCGATTAACCAATAAGTCAAGTAGAATGAGTGAAAGTGTAACAAATACCTGAAAGAGAAGTAGGGCGGCCGGTAGTCATATTTTAGTAAGATCTACTATTTGGAAGGAATTAGAGAGTAATAGATTAAAAAAAGGAAGTTTGTTGTTTATGGGAAAGGTGTTACAAAGGGTACTGTGGACAGGCTGGTTGGAACGAGAATGAAACATTGGGGTGGGAGAACTGAACGGAATGGGAATATGAAAATGTCTAGTATGGGAGTCTGGAGGATGGTCTACAGGAGATTAGAGTCTCCAGGATGGGCCAGATAGGACCAGGTATGAGAATGTTCATCACGCTTATGTCCTCAAACAAAAAAAAGCAGCCGATGGGAGGTATGAAGTCAAAAGGAGGGTTGCTTTTTGCACTAGAGATTTTCCACATCCCAGTTTGAAAGTTGAGTTGTATATATATATATATATATATATATATATATTATATATATATAGCTAGTAGATACTATATATATGTATATATGTATCTACTATATATATAGTAGATACATATATCTATATATATACATATATATATATATATATATATAGTATCTACATTACTAATCATCTCTTAATTGCAAAATTGAATGTACTCAACTCTAATGACCTCAACCTTCATTCTTCTTGACATTTCTGTAAATAGTCTCTCCTTTACAGGTTTCTGTGACACTGCTTTCTTTCAGTTCTTCTACCTTTGACATTTTTAATTTTAATTCTCAGTCTCCTTTTCTGAATTTTCATGCTTTGGGTGTTCTCCAAGGCTCCAATGCTCTTTATTAAGCCCTCTTCTCTTTTCTCTTAAAATTATCATGCTTGGTGATTTCAGAAACTTCAATTTATGTCTAAACCAGTAATTTCCACATCAATATGTGTGGACCTATCTTCTAAAAGCCTCAGTTCTAAAATCTCAGTTGCCTTTTAGCTATCTCAAATTTGATGTCCAATAGGTATCTTGAACCCAATATGTCTAAAATAGAATTCATCTTTTCCTCCAAATGCTAATTTCTTCCCTACTTCCCTATTCCATCGAAGTCACTATAATCCTCTCAAGTGTACTGGGTTCACAACTTCATTGATATCCTTTATTCTTTAATTCCTTTCATCCCACATACCCAAGTTGTAAAATGTTGACATATTTACCTTCATATCATCTCCTATATCCATCTCCTGAGTATAGGTCCACATCATTTCCCACCTGGAGTACTCAAGTGTCCTTCTGCTGAGTCTTCCTCCCTCAAGCATCTTCTCACTCTAATTTGTCTCTCATTCAGCTCCAAAATCATTTGGCCTACTATCCCCTTTTCAAAAAAATACTCAGCATGCCCTGAAAATCTATTTTCTTTAATCCTTTTACAATTGAAATTTTGATGGTGCAATATTGCATCATGTAACTATACGGTATCATATTGCAAAGAAGTCATTACACAGACATATCACTCTAAATGCATGCTAGACTTCCTGACATGCTTGTCTGTCAACACTTGCTTATAAGGACTTGTCAGCCAACTTGACCACTGATCGGTTATAATTTGTGAAATTATATAATTTGGAAAATAATGTAATCACTACTGCTTTAACTCTATTACACAACAGATGAAATATATACAAATGGTTTTTCAAAATCCTCTTTTCTTCTTTCCCTATGCTTCTACCACCCATTATTTTTATTCAACACCCCAGAATTGCACTTGAGGCTACTATAGCCCCCCCATGGTTCCAGAGCCCCCCAGGGGGCAGTAGCACTCACTTGGGGACCTATGTTAGTCGGACAATGTAAACCCCCTATTTAATAAACTTCAGGGTCTCCCTATTAACCATTCAAATGATTTATAGAATCCTCTGTGAACATTTAAATCCCTTTATACCTGGCTCCTTCCTACTTTTTTTAATTCTTCTTACACTTTATTCTCTCTATTTTATCTGTGATCCATATACACTGGCTTGCTTGCTTTTCCTTATATGTAGCATTTCATTTCTGTACTTTATACATATGAACTGTCAGGCCCCATACCTGGAATATTCTCCCTCCTTCCTTCAGATTCCTGGATTCTCTGATCTTCCAAATTCAGTAAAAATTCCACATTATGCCAGAGGTCTTTCCCAATTTCATTGAGAAAAGTCCCTTCCGTCAGAGATTACCTTGAAGTGAGATCCTGAGAAGACTTTAGCTTGAAAGGGTCAGGATCTCATATTGCATTTTGGGCCATCTCCAGTTGTCCTGATAACATCCTCATGTTATGGTCCTCTTGCACAACAAAGGACAAATACAACGTGTGAGTGAGTAGCAGTTCCTCTCCTCTCCTCTTCTTTCCAATCCCAGGGTAAAGTACACTTCCATGACCAAAAGTTCCCTTTTTTTTCTTTTGGTTTACTGGCTAAATATCTTGCACCACAACCAAGCCTTCAACATAGACTGAACAACAGGTCCCCACCCACCTAGCACAGAGTGAATGTAATTAATAAACAGTAATTGTTTCTCTTTTACCCAGGAGCCCTGAGAGTCTTCCCCTCCCAGTATGATTCTTTTTTTTTTTATTAAAGGGGACATCCCTTGAGTAACTACTTAAAGAAGCATATTGATCTCACTCAAAATGAGAATGTGATAAGACCTTAACCTCAATGGTCCAGGGTCTCCCATTGCTTCCTGAGTCATCTCCAGTTGTTCTAATGAATATCAGGCCACTGGACCCAAATAGCACTGGAGAAGAAAGTGAGGTTGGTAACCTTGCACAGCCCTCCCTCACTCAAATCAAAGTCAACTGCAAGTCATGTCATCATCTTGATGTCATGGTCCTCTTTGAGAACGAAGGACAAACAAACAACAACATAACATTGAATCTAAATGGTATTCATCTTTTACATGTAACTATTTGCATGTTGTCTCCTCCAATAGACTGTGATTTTTTTTAGGTAAGAGAACATGTTTATATAAATATATATACATATATATATTATATGTACATATATATATATATATATCTTAAAGCAGTATAAAAATAATGTGTTAGCATTATTTCCTTTTTCTTCTCTTATTATTGCCAAAGCTAATGTTTCTGTTATGATATTGAATAATGTTAGTGATAATGGACACCTTGTTTCACTCCTGATCTTATTGAAAATGCTTCTAGCTTATCCTCATTACATATAATGCTTGCTGATGGTTTTAGATAGATGCTACCTATCATTTTAAGGAAGATTCAATTTATTCTTTTTGTCTCTACCGCTTTTAATAGAAATGTGTATTTTCTTCTCTGCATATGATTTCTGTTAGTTTTGCTGTTGGTATGATCAATTATGCTGATAGTTTTCCTAATATTGAACCAGCCTTGCATTCCTGGTACAAATTCTATCTGGTCATAATGTGCTTTCTTGTGTTAAGTTGACGTAATCTTTTTTATCATATTTTATTTACATTTTTTTACATCTATATTCATTAAAGAAATTGGTTTACAATTTTATTTCTCCAGTTTAACTCTTCCTTGTTGAGATATCAGTACCATATTTGTATCACTAAGAGAATTTGGTACTACTTGTTCACCTATTTTCCCAAATAGTTTACACAGTATTTGCATAAATATTCTTTAAATATTTGATAGTAAGTCAACATGGCCCTGGAGGTTTTTTCTTAGGAAGTTCATTGATGGCTTGTTTTATTTCTTTTTCTGAAATGGGACTATTTAAATATTTTATTCTCTCTTCTGTTAATGTGGGCAATTTATATTTTTGTAAATATTCATCCATTTTTCTAAGATTGTCAGATTTATTGGCATACAGTTGGGTGAAATTTAACTTCTTTGTTAGTGGTTAATTCACTCTTTTCATTTCTGATAATGGTATTTTGGTTTTCTTTAGTCATCAGTAAAACCCTTTTGCCTGCTACTTAATTATTTTCCTCTTCCACTACCTAGGGTTTGCTTAGAACAGAGATTGAGAAATTGTCGTTGTAATTGTTCAGTCATGTCTGATTTTGTAACTACATTTGTGTGGGGGCGGGGCAAGCAGTTTATTTGTTTTTGGAAAAAATCCTGGAATGGTTTTGTTCCATCCTTCTCCATTTCATTTTGCAGATAAGGAGACTGAGGCAAATAGAGCTAAATGACTTGCCAAGGGACAAACAGCTGGAAAGTGTCTGAAGCTGGATTTGAACTCACAAAGATGAGTCTTCCTGATTTCAGGCCCAGAATGATATTCACTGCACTAACTACCATGTTGGCATACAGTAAATGCTTATTGAATGCATTTTTTAAATTAATTCATTCACTACTAGTCAATATGATGACCTAGGAAACATCATTCCAAAACCAAATTGGGTAATTATATTCATTTCTCTAAATGATTTTTCCCTCTTTACCTTTATAATTTTATGAAATACAATTGTAGAAAGCATACACACAGATTGAACATTTTGATCTTACTCAATAACTAGCAAAGGCTTGAGCATCCCTAATAGAACCAGTGTTTTTTGCTGCATCAACACAAATGTCCCCTTCAACTCTAGCTATTTATGCTTCTGTGAGCATTAAAAGCATGATTTCTATATTCTAGTTTTCATAAAGCTATAATGGGTATAATACACCCTACTTACTTAACTGGAGTGCTCTACTGTTTTCCTATGAGATCAAACATTTGTAACTCCTTGGGAGCTACAGATCTTATTTAAAGAAATTATAGCTATATTATTTTACTTTTTTAAAGTACTAAAATTTGAGAAATTTGAAATCTTCAAAAAACATTTGTTTTATATTCTGCCATAGGTTCTACCTTCCTCTCCAACTTCCCACTTTCCACAAAAACAGTGAATTTTTTTAATTTGATATCTTCATTGATGATGTTAAAACATGTTTTTCAGGAGTAATTATGAATAAAGACATGGATATAAAAGGAGCATTTAGAAACACTTTATACCTTTTTAAAAGCATTTCCCATTTGTATATAAAAGACATGAAATAAAAAAGTTTAGATAGTCAACTTTCTGATGTAAAGAAATTGCCCCAAACTTCATAGAAGAATGATAGATATGAAAGTACCAATACATAGTTCATTTTGTTACTTTTTTATGCAGTTGTAAAGGACAGTTATACATACCAATCCGGCCTTCATGACCTGCATAAAGTTTTCTATTAAACATACCAATACAACTTTGAGTGGTTCTTTGCTTTCTTTATATTGATAAAATAACAACAAATGATTTGGCCAAGAGCAAGTATTACATTTGTAAAGAATTTAGCCATCAAGAGAGTGTTGAGAAAACACAAACAAGCAAAAAAAAAAACACCAGCTATTTCATGAACTATCTACAAAATTTCCACTTTCCAAAGATATATTATACATATCTCCAAGGTTACACTCTCTCCAAGGCACATTAGTAAATATCTGCAAGCTTTCCATTTTCCTGACAGAAACAATTACAAATGCCATGCAAGAATAATCTCACACAGAGAGCTGAGGCAGACATCAGAGGCCTCTTAGGTAACAGTTGAAAATGTTAATGCTAATAAAATGGCTGGAAGATATATGCGTGTATATATATATGTATGTATGTATACACAGCTGTGCACAGTCATGTGTATGTATCTGTATTATGTAGATGTATACATTTATACATATATCTATATACATACACATATTCATTCATCTTAGGTTATTAAGTACTGTGTGCTTTTTGTTTTAAAGGGAAAAAATAAAGACAGAAAAGGAGGAAACCTTCATTTATTTCAAACCTATATGTGCTTTTAGACTTTAATACTGTAGTTTGTTTTCAACTTAGAACACAAAACACATTCCCTCTTTTACTTCAAAAGTACAGAGAAGTTATCAGCTGTCCTTTTTAAACAATGGAGCAGTTCACTGGTGGTTGTTTATATACATGACAGAGTATCAAAGGGGAATCTACCTGTGAATTTATTTATTCCTAGAATTCTACATAGGAAGAGATTCACAGGAAATTTTCATCATCTTCTTTTTCTGAAAGTTGTTAACATCAGCTGTGAGAAAATAAAAGAAAATAAACTTTTTTAATGGTCAAAATTGTTTTTAATGGGAATAATTAAGAGAAGGACTTAATCAAATCTCACCCTATAAAAGTGCAGTCACGTCTATAATAGATTACTTTACTTAGTACCAGTAGACCCAAATCTGAGGTATGACTTTGCCACTTTTCTGAACTACATAGGTCATAACCTTGAATGTTATCATCTTTAAAGTAAGAATGATATCTACAACATATTATGTAAAATGTTCTTTAAATATGAGCCATTCATCACGTCATTATAAAATTTGTACATAAACCAGTAAAGTCATAATTGGTAACTGTTTTAAAAAGTTCAGAAGAGGAAGCAACTGAACAGGGCTCTTTTAGTAATATTATTATTTATTATATACTTAAAGTTGTACATAAAATAAATGCACAGTTTCATATATGATGTTCTATTTTGTTATTTTATATTGAAATATTCATGTTGTTAAAATATATATTTATTCTTTATAAAAGGAAATTTAACAATTGAAAAGAAATTAACCTATATACAGATTTAAGACCTACACAAATATGTATATGTGTGTAGTATATATTAATATACTTGTATATATGTATATATAAACATTTAGATAGGTAATAGCACATATATACATTTTTATTTTAAAAGTTGACAGATAATATCAAATGTAATATAGCCTTCTCTGTCAAAAGGTCATCTTGAAAGTAAGTATAAAAACAAAGTGTAAAGCCCCTTCCTCTAGATAATCCTAGAGATATCATTTCATTCCTACTCTAAAGGCCTTGTCCAATTAGGTTGAACTGGGCTTCACCCTGTGAATCTAAAGTCTGTTTTTTCTGTAAACAAAAAACACTTGGTCTAGTCTGGGCTACTGGAAATGACTCAAGTATCCCTGAATTCTTTCATTAAGGTTTGGGGCATTTTGAAGTATGAGGGATAAAACAACCAGAATGAAATAGGTTTTCTTACTTGAATTGCCAGAGGCATCTAGAACCTCATAACCAGGTCTAGCTCCTCATATGACTGCCCCTTCTTTTTCCTCTTGAAAGTATAAAAATCTTTCATAAGTTTTCTCTTTGGAACTCATATATTCAGATATATGATGGTGCCCCAAGCTTGTGACTCACCTTATCCCTATTAAAGGTGCCTTTTCATGTATATATATTTGACTTATTTTGAGTTTGATTTATTCAGGACTTAACAATGTATTATAGTATGTATATGTGCGTGTGTGTGTATGTGTTTGTATTTGTATGGGTGTATATCTGTATATCTGTATATCTAACTCCATCTACATATCATTTTAATTTAGTAAATATCAGTATAGGTCAATTTCTTTTTTATTGTTACCTTGTCTTTGTTTCATTAAGAATATATATTTATTAGCACCATGAATACTTCAACATAAAATAAGAAAATAGAAAAGCACACATCCAATTGCAAATTTCTTAATTTTGTATATCTGTGTGTGAATTGTCACATACACATTTATAGATGTGTTGCCATTATGCATGTACATGTGTGCATTTTGTAGGCCTGTATGTAGACTAATTGTGATGAGACAGAGTTTGAAGATAGGATCAACATAATTTTGGTTCACTCTCTCTTGATCCCATTAAAAAAAACACTTATATCCTGTTAATTGTTTAACTCTAATAGAAGGGAAAGTTGACATAGTTGTTGGAGTTGGAGAAGTCTAAATAGTAGAGGTAAAGAGTAAAGAATGAGGAAAATGAGGAAAGAAAAAAGATCATTGCTCAGAAATAAATTCACCTGTAATAGCTACATAACTTCTGTAGAATGAATTGGTGTATTTGTGGCAGCTGTTTGCTACTCGGCCTCTGTTACAAGTTGGCATGAAGCCTTGGGATGAGATATTTCAAATGAATTTCATTCATCATGAAGTACACAACAATCTGGGCTAAATTTAGACTCATAAGAGACAGCTGGATGGTGAATACGAATATCTCTATCAATGTATTGTGTGGCAAAATGTGAATGACATCATTAAAATGGTATGGTAATGATGGAACTTATTTATCTCCTAGAAATCACTAAGTCTATGCCATTGAATCACAGGTTTAGACTTAGCCTCTGAGATCATCAAAATTATCCTCTCAAAAATTCAAAACAAGTAGTAATCTAGCCTCTAGTCTTGAAGAACCCCAGTTAAAAACATTCCCATTCTTCTAAATGTCCACTTAGGTCAATAAAATATTTTCGCTCTGTTCCCTTACGAACAGAATTTTGCCTTAGCAATGTCCAATTATTGTTCATTTGCTAGTTTAGGCCAAGTAAAAAAAAGTCTGATTCTTCACCCACATGATAAGTTTTCAGTTGTTTAAGGATATGACTTCTTTGAGACTAAATACTCTCATTCAATTAATTTCCTTCCTAAAATATGATGTTTTTGTTGAGTCATTTCAGTCAAGTCCAACCGTCTACCTTTAGTCACTACATTTAGGGATTTTTTGGCAAGAATACTAGAGTGTTTTGACATTTCCTTCTCCAGCTAATTTTACAGATGAGGAACTGAGGCAAACAAGTTTTAAGTGACTTGCCCAAGGTCACACAACAAATCTGCATTCAAATTTGAAAGCAGGACCTCCTAACTCATCTGTACCACCTAACTGCAGAAATGTGGAATCCCACAACTAAATTTATTTACTATTTAAGTGTTCTGATTACAGTAGAACATAGCAAAGATACCATCTTCCTCATTGGATTGTTATGTTTCCATTAATGCAGTTTAGTAGCATGTTAGCTTTTTTGTGACATATCATACTATTGACTCATATTAAACTTGACATTCACTAAAAGTCTTGTGTCTTTTCATACAAAGTTTTGTCTATTCCTCCTCTCCCAATCTGGTGTTGCACAGTTGATTTTTATTAAGGCCAATTGTAGGACTTCATATTTATCCTTATTTAATTATGTATTTGATTTCAGTCCATCTTTTCACTGTAATGATGACTTTTTCAGATCATTTTACTGATATCTAAAATATTAATCAGACTTTTCATCTTTTAGTGAACTACATCTTTGATAAGCATAATATCTGTGACCATGCAAATCTAAGAAATAAATAAAGCAAACAGGGACAGCAGCAGAACTCTCTGGCACTCCACCAGGAAAAAAAAATCTTTTCATATTAACATTAAATCAATAGAAAATTCTTTGTGTGTGGACATTCCATCAGTTTGAACTTTAATAGCCTGTTGCACACAGCTTTGCATTTTTTCCAAAAGGTTCTCATAAGAGTTGTGGTCAAATGATATGCTGAAGTAAAAATACATAAAGTCTTCAACATTTTCTGATCTATATCCCACTACACACATACTTAAATAGGTCTGAGATCACATTCAAATGGATAGTCTCACCAAGATGCAAATCTCCATAATCTATGGAGATTTTCATTCTTTGGGATTTTAACTGATGTCCTTCTGTAACTCTTCCACAAAGTATCCACCAAAAATAGAAGAGGAATTTGTTGAAATTTCAAGTATACCAATGAAGCATTTGGCATTTCCCTGTTTAGCCCCTATTCTGGCATTAACAACCTTTATGCTCCCTCCCCACCCAAGATCTCTGATTTTCATAGTCCAGGATGTTCAAGGTCTCCTCTGGTGTATCAGAACAGCCTGCCCTCTTTCTTTCCCTTTCATCTGTAATGCCCATACATGAAAGTTTTCTCACCATCCTAATGCCTTCTGAATAAAACTTTCTTCTATAATTTATGTTCTTACTAACTCTATACACAGAGCTATAGAGGAGAAAATTTCTATAATCATTAATAATAAGAGAAAGGAAAATTAAAGTAACCTTGAAGTTCTTCCTCCTTTTTTTTCTTTAGCATGGAGAGACTGTTTTCCCTATGCAGACTATTTCTTTGCTATTGGGCTCACTTCCTATTACCTGTGTACCTCTAGCTAAACACATATGCAGTTTTGTGGTGGGAGAAGTCACTGTAGTTTATCATGGGACATCTTGGTCATCATTCAGTTTGGTGCAAACTTCCAGGTGTTGGCAGAGTAGATATGTGGTTGCTGGGTCATCTACCACCTGTATAGGGTCCTGTCTTTACTATTGAAACCCCATTTGTCTAACTATTTTACTCCCTATTATTTTGACTTTCTTATCTATCACTTGTTTCCTTCAATGGATCATCTTCCCCCTTCCTCATGCTTACATGATTCCCAGGTTTTGTTCTTTCACTTTTTTATCCAAAGTTCCTGAATATAACATTCTTCTTTAAAGCATTTTTATTTTTTTGATTTCATGAACTCAGCTTTCCAACTATCATTTCCAGGAAAATGATTCTCAAATCTCATACATTACTTCCAAATCCTCATTAATAATAGAAGTTAACAATAATAGCTGTCATTTCCATAGCTGTATGTTTGCACAGAGTTTACATGTCATCTCATCTAATTTTCACTACACCCTGTGAATTAGGTGCAATTATCATCTTGATTTTATATATGAGGATATGGAGGCAGGAAGAGATTAAGGGACTTGCCCCAAGTCACACAAGTAATAAGGATTTGAACTCAGATCTTTCTGACTCCAGATTCACTGCTCTATACATTTTACCATTTAACATTAAACTCTAGTCTTATTTTCCCAGTTGTCTTCCTGACATAGCTATGGTGACATTCTTATATCATGTCCATTTTATGTTACCTCATGCTAAACTCTACATGTATTCCTCCCCATCCTCAAATGGAATCCTCATTTTTGTTCATAGTACTTTTTTTGTCTTTTCCTGGGTCCTTACCCTTCATTTTATTCACTTCTAATACAAAAATATTAATAATTTGTCTTTTAGGATGTTCCCTAATCTCCTGTTTCTCTCCATTGCTGGTAATATGACTCTCTTATAACTGTTTAGAATGCCTTCTCCAACTGATACTGATTAGATAATATAAGCAGGCAATTTTCAAAGGAGAAAAACCCAAGCTATCAACAATCATAGAAAATTTCTATAATCATTAATAATAAGAAAAAGGAAAATTAAAGTAACCTTGAAGTTCTTCCTCATATCTATCAGAATCTTAAAGATGACCGAAAAGGAAAAGAACAAATATTGGATAGACTACAGGGACTAGAGAACGATTGTGCCTCCGAGGTGGAGTTTGATTTAGGATGCCCTTTATGGAAAGCAAATACAATCTATTGTCCCAACGTTACTAAACTCTGCATATCCTTTGATCCTTGCTATGCAGCTACTAGTTCTACGTCCAAAGAGATCTAAGAAAGAGGGAAATAATTGCAGAAATATTTAAAACACCTCCTTTTGTAGTAACCTTAAACTGAAAACTCTAAAGGCATCTTCCTATTGAGGAATGACAAATAATAGTATATGAATGTATTGGAATATTGTGATGACCTTGTGATGACAAAAATAACAAGGTCACAGGAATTTTGTAAGGTCTCCATAAGCTGATACAGAGCAATGAGAGCAGAACTAGAACAAATTAGACAAAGAAAACAATGTCATGAGTAAAAATTTTGAAAAACATTGATTAGAGAGATGCATATCCAAATCACTCTGAGGTACCACATCATACCTATCAGATTGGCTAAAATGACAATGAAATGTTGGAAGATGATAAATGTTGAAGAAGATGTGAGAGAGTTGGAACACTAATTCATTGTTGGTGGAGCTGCAAGCTAATCCAATCATTCTGGAGAAAAATCTGAAACTATGCCCAAAGGGCTACAAAATGTGCATACCCTTTGACCCAGCAATATCGCTTCTAGGACTGTAACCCAAAGAGATCATAAAAATGGGAAAGGGTCCCACATGTACAAAAATATGTATAGCAGCTCTCTTTGTGGTGGCCAAGAACTGGAAATCAAGGGGATGTCCATTAATTGGGGAATGGCTGAACAAGATGTGGTATATGGATGTAATTGTAATACTCAGGCTATAAGAAATGATGAACAGGAAGACTTCAGAGAGGCCTGGAAGGATGTATATGAACTGATGCTGAGTAATAGTAGAAGAACCAGGAGAACTCGGTACACACTAACAATCACAGTATGAGAGGAATTTTTCTGATACACTTAACCCTTCACAGCAATGAAACAACCTAAAACATTCCTAAAGGACTCATAAGGGAAAATGCATCCATATACAGAGAAAGAACTATGAAATTGGAACATAGAATGAAGCAGAATATTTTCTCTTGTGGTAGGTTTTGTTTTGTTTGGGTTTTTCTCATTGTTTCTCTCATTCATTTTAAATCTTCTATGCAAAATGTCTAATGTGAATATGTGTTTAATAAGAATGTATGTATAGAACCCATATAAGATTGCATACTGTCTCAGGGAGGGAGAGAGGAGGGAAGGGGAAAAAATCTAAGACTTATGGAAGTGATTGTAGAAAACTGAAAACAAATAAATTCTTAATAAAAAATTGAAAAACTTTAAGTGTATAATCAGCAAAGTTATTAATGATGAGTCCAGCACTCTGCACAGTGCCTGGCACTTAGGAGACATTTAATAAATGAGTCCTTTTTTGAGTCCTTAAGGATAGAGGATGAAACATATTTGTCACCTGCTTTCAGAGAAGTAATAAATTTAAAGTGCAGATGGAGACACATTTTTAGGCATGGATAATTTAGTATTAATGAAAGATGCATTTTTATGATGAGGGTTTTGTTTTTCATCGTTTTTGTCTTTCAATTTTGGAAGCACAGTGGAAAGAACAGATTATATTTTTAAAGTATTTCAAAATGCTTGCATTGCCTGAATTATTGCAATAATTCTGTTTTATGTGAAATGCAGCTGTCCATCAGGCTCAAGATTTTTGAAAAAAAATGAAATTGTCATTTATGAACCATAGAATTCAATTTAAAAGTATTTTAATCATGAAGCATCAAACAAACATAATCCAAAAGAAAAATACATAGCAAATATAACTATCCTTCACAAATACAACCATCATTCTACAATCATCATATCATGAACTGAGGTAAGGAGTTCAGGAAAAAAAATAAACAAATACTTGATTTTTTTAAAAATTCTCCTCCAACCCACCACTTACATTTGAATAGAATGAATATTAATCCTTCAACATATCTCATATTTTAAACTAAAAGCAAAATAAAAGAAGGATTTATTGGCAACAGTTGTATATGCTTGTTTCAGATGGTACCAAATGCCATGATACTTTAATCAAGTATTCAATATTAGCATTCTCTTGACCTGTTTAGAAGAAAAATAATAACTAGTTTCTCAAAAGTGAATCTCTTGTAATCTATTTTAATATTGTGGGTGGGCATTCAGAATAACATCCTCAATATATAAATATCATTAATATGTGTATAGCATTTCTGAAATATTTTTCTTTATCTCAAATATAGCTTAAAATCAACAGTTGTACTCACTGTTTAAGAAACATATAAATAGATATATGAGTTATATGGGTATATTTTATAATGTTCAAGTTTGTCTTTGTAGTTACAGATTATTAAAGAACTTAATTTACCAACCTTTATTTGTTTTTAGTCAGTTTATTTGCATATTCTCTCATGAACTGTGTTATTCTTAGGAAAATTATTTTTGACATGTCCTTATTTACCTTTACACATCTAAGCAGTAGAAGGGTAGGTCTCTTCTGCCTTCTGAGGGTGGCACAAGCTGTCAATTTAATAGAACTTAAGTAGAAGCCTGGTTTTAAAACATTTTTTTAATATTTTTAATCCAACTGCTAATGGTACCAAGCAATTTAAAATTTTGTTTTAAAATTAACCCAGTTGAATATCAGAGTTCCTTTGGCCTACTTAAAGTACACAAAGTCACAAAAACAAAACACAAAGCAAAATATTTCACTTCACAAATGTGAACCTCCTTTCATTTATTTCAAAATTGAATTTTTATTTCAATGCACTGAGAAAATATTAACAAGGGTCAAATAATCACAATTCCCCCTACCCAGACTCTTCCACGGACCTATGTGAGAGAATGATGGAGATGCATACTTTGGTGTGGCATTCACCATAAGTAAGTATGTCATTAAATTGGAAAAGGGCCACAGGCTCACTTTCTTTCAAAAACTACCAAAGACTTAATTTTTCTTTTTTGCTTGTAAATTACTATGATTTTATTAATGAAGGCAAGACCTGGGGCAAATAAAAACCCATTCATAAATTCTCATCTGGCAACTGTGAAAAGGAGGAAGATAAATATTTCTCTGTTTCTTGTAATATTTCATTGATACCAGTGAATATGGCAAACTTTCATTCCTGCTACTGTCTGTCTTCTATTTTGGTCACACATAGACTTGTTGATGAATTTTCCCCTCATGGTGTTATTAGGCTGGAACTTCACAGAGAAACTCAAACCTCTTCACCTTGTAGCATCCATATTCCATGCAAACCATCATCTCTTTTTGTGAAATTCCTCAAGGCCCATATTTCAAGTGGGGAGTTAGGCCTGATGTAGATCATTTCCCCTCCTGGTTCTACTTCAGTTCCCCTTTGTATACCACTTGATCCCACTGGAATGTAAGCTCCTTGAAGACAGGAAGCATTCTTTTTTTTCCATATGTATATGTATATGTATATGTGTGTGTATATACATATATATATATATATATATATATATATATATTCCTGATGTTTTACATGGTGCTTGGGGGCAACTAGGTGGTACAGTGGATAAAGCAGGAGTCAGGAGGGCATGAGTTCAAATCTCACCTCAGACACTTGACACTCACTAGCCGTGTGACCTTGGACAAGTCACTTAACCCCAATTGCCTCATCCTGGGTCATCTCCAGTCATCCTGCTGAATATCTGGTCACTGGATTCAGATGGCTCTGGAGGAAAAGTGAGGCTGGTGACCTGCACAGCCCTCCCTCACTCAACACAAAGTCAAGTGCAAGTCATGTCATCATTTCTCTGATGGCATGATCTCCTTTGGCAACGAAGGAGGAACAGACACACGGTGCTTGGAACAAAGTGATCCTTTAATAAATAAATGCTTTTTTTTGCTCTCTCCAAGTTTTTCAAAATTTCATAATAAATTTCCTAACAAGTGTCTTCTCAAACTGAAGCTCTTTTATTTGTTTATTTGTTTTGAGGGAGTTGTTTTTGTTTGAACTGTTTGTCTGTTTGTTTTTGTCTGTATCTGGAGTTTTGCCCAATGAATTGAACTTCTTAAGACACAAGAATTAATCATTTCTCTGAGTCTCTGCTCCAACTGTTCTGACTAGTATTTTTTAAATCTTCCATTTAGAGAAAATTATGCTTTACACACACATACACACACATGCGCTAGAGATTAAAACATATATGTGTATGTTTGTATGTCTGTATATAATACCCTAATCCGTCATAGCACTTATCTGACACAAACTAAGCAACAAAATAGTCGTTTGCAGAGTAGAGAAGAAAATGCTTTTCTCATCCACATGGCCTGCAGAAGATGGTTAAGAAATGCATATATAATATGTAGTGATATTTAATCTAATTTTTGCATAACTGCATGTTGATGCTAGATAAGTGCTCTAGAATGTGAGAAGGAATTTTAAAATAAGCAGCTTCCTTCTTGCAGATAAGTTCATGCATAGTACTTACCATCAGAGAAAACGAGGTAAAGAAAATAAAAAGAAAATGTGAAACTTCCAGTTCCTCCTTAACTTCTAATGGTCTCCCTATCCATTTGAAGATTATGACACCACATTGTATCTTTTTATACTGCATTAAATTTAGGTATATATATCATGAAAATGTGGAAAAAATCTATAAAATGCATCTAAGCACTTCACCCCATGAGAGTCTCTATCTCAACGATTGAAATAAATATTAACAAATTTATAATTACAATAATAAGTGAAGAAACAGCATGTAAAGGCAGAAAGAAAAGGAGGAAATATGTTATCTTTGTTAGAGAAATGCTCACGCTGAATTATGATTTAGGTTATTTCCAACTGAACTTATATCCATACGTTCCATTTTTCTTTCCAATTTACTGTTAATTATTTTTATTTATTTTAATAAATATTTCCCAATATATGTAAATTTCTTTTAACAATGCTGTTTTTTTTTTAATTTTGAGTTCCAAATACATATGAAGTCATGACATATTTCTATATTAGCCATGGTGCAAAAGAAAACACAAACAAAATAAAGTGATCAAAATGAAGAAAGTTTAAAAAGTAAGCTTCAATCTGAATTCAGTTTATCAGTTAAGGTAAATGGCATGTTTTATCATGGGTCCTTTGGAATTTCCTTGCATCACTCACTGACTTGATAAGATCAATTAAATCTTTCACAGTTGATCATCCTTACAATATTGCTGCTATTATGTACACTGTTCTCCTAGTCCTACTCACTTCACACCATTATCAATTAATTCATAAAAGTTTTTCCAGGTTTTTCTGAAAGAATTCTTCTCATCATTTCTTATAGCACAGTAGTATTTCATCACAATGATGTACCATAACTTGATCAGCCATTCCTCAATTGATAGGCATCTCCTCAATTTCCAATTTTTTTTCTCAAAACAAATGACCTTTTATAGTTATGTTTGCATGAATAGGGACCTTTCTCTTTTCTTTGAACTCTTTGGTATACAGACATAGTAGGAAGTAGTGGTGATAGATCAAAGGGTATGCACAAATTTATAACCTTTTGGCTATAGCTTCAAATTGTTCTCCAGAATGGTTCACAACTCCACAAACACTGCATTGGTGACCCAATTTCTCTGTATCCCCTCCAGAATTTGTCATTTTCCTTTTCTGTCACATTAGTCAATATGATAGATGTGAGGTGGTATACTGGATTTCTTTTACTTTGCATTTCTCTGGTTGATTGATTGACTGTTGTCCTTCCTTTTCCAAAGAGGACAAAAATGACATCACCATGATAAAGTGAAGTTTCAGAGTGTCTGACTGTGGCTGATCAGGCTAAGAGGAGCTAGAATATTCTAGTACAGGTTAGGCACAGATTGTCTTTGTGAATATTTGGGGTGGATACTCCAAATTTGTGCATCCTACCTTTACATTGTGCTGTCTCAATTCTGCTTTGCTTATAGAGCACAGCACCCTTTCTGATGTGGGTATGCCATGCTGAGCGGTCCTGTGCTAGTGTCTCCCATGTTGCACAGTCAAATCCAAAGTTCTTGTGAAAGACCTTGAGAGTATCCTTGTAGAGCTTCATGTGACCAAAATGTGACTGCTTACCTGCCCCAGGTGAGTTCTCCATAAAATAGTCTTTTTGGCAAGCATATATTTTGCCTTTGAACAACGTGGCCAGTCCATCAGACTTGTACTCTCTGAATCATAATTTGAATGCTTGGCAGTTCAGCTCGAGCAAGGACTTCAGTGTCTGATACTGTATCTTGCCAGGTGATTCTCACAATCTTTCAAGACAGTTCAAATGGAAGCAATTCAGTTTCCTGGCATGGTGCCACTAGATTGTCCGTGTTTCACAGGCATGCAACAATGAAGTCAACACAACGACTCTGTAGACCTTTGCATTTCTCTGCTCGGTAGTGATTTATGACATTTTTTGTGTGACTATTGACAACTTTGCTTTCTTATTTCAAAAACTGCCTATTCATATCCCCTGACCATTTATAAACTGGAGAAATTCTGTCATTTTAATAAATTTTATCTCAGTTCCATATATACATATATAAATATGGAATCAGACCTCTTTTAGAGAAACTTGCTGCAAAATATTTCCCCTATTTTGCTGTTTTCCTTCTAATTTTTGCTGCATTAGTTTTCATTGTGCAAATGTTTATTTTCATGTAATCAAAATTATCTCTTTTACTTCCCATGATCTCCTTTATCTCTTGTTTGGACATAAAAGTTTCTCTTATCTGTACAATTGATAGTTACATTTTTCCATGCTCAGCTAATGAACTTATATCTAAATCACTTACCAATTTTGCCCTTATTTTTGGTATACAGTGTGAGATGTTGATCTAAACCTAGTTTTGGCAAGTAAGTTTCTCAGTTTTTACAGAAAATTTTGTCAATTGGTGAGGTCTTGAGGCAAAATTTCTCCAGTTGTTTAGATTTATCTTTACTTGTGTGACAATTGTTTTGTAATTGTAATCACAAAGTTCCTGTGTTTGTCCTGGCAAGAGACTCCCAAATAATTATATTATTTCCTATTATCTAAAGTAGAATTTCTCTTTCTATCTTTTCCTTCTAGGTTTTCTTGGTAGTATACAGAAATACTGCTTTTCTATGGAGTTTTCTTTTATGCCCTAGAACTTGGCTGAAATTACTTACTGTTTCAACTAAAGTTTTAGTTAATTCTCTAGGATTTTTAGCATACCATCATATCATTTGCAGAGTGATAGTTTTATTATCTCATTACCTGTTTTTTTCCCAAATTTATTGATTTATTTGTTTTCAGTTTTCAACAACCACTTCCATAAGTTTTAAATTTTCTCTCCCTGCTTTCTTCCCTCCCTCCCCAAGATAGCTTGCAATTGTATATGGACTCTACCCATACATTCTTATTAAAACCATGTTCTCACTAGTCATGTTGCACAGAATTAAAACAAATGGAGAAATCATGAGAAAAAGAAAACATACCATAACAAAAGAGAAAACAGACTGTTTCCTTCTGCACTCCAGCTCTATAGTTCTTTCTCTAGATGTGAATGGCATTTTGCATCATGAGTCCTTTGGAAATGTTTTAGGTTCCTGCATTGCTGAGAAGGGCTAAGTCTATCAAAATCAGTCTTTCCATGCTATGGCTATTACTGTGTACAATGTTCTTCTGATTCTGTTCACTTCAGTCAACATCAGTTCATATAAGACTTTCCAGGATTTTCTGAAGTCTGTCTGCTTATCATTTCTTGTAGCACAATAGTATTCCATTAGATTCATATATAACACCTTATTCAGTCATTCCCCAAATGATTGGCATCCCCTTGATTTCCAGTTCTTGGCCACCACATAAAAGAGCTGCTATAAATGTTTTTGTACATATGGGTCCTTTTCCCATTTTTATGACCTCTTTAGGATAGAGCCCTAGAAGTGATATTGCTGGGTAAAAGGGTATACACATTTTATAGCCCTTTGAGCATAGTTCCAAATTGCTCTCTAAAATGGTTGGATCAGCTCATGGGTCCACCAATAATGAATTAGTGTCCTAACTCTCCCACATCTTCTCCAACATTTATCATTTTCCTGTTTTGTGATGTTAGCCAATCTCATAGGTATCATGTGGTGCCTCAGAATTGTTTTGATTTGCATCTCTGTAATCAATAGTGATTTAGAACATTTTTTCATATGACTATAGACATTTTTAATTTCTTCCTCTGAAAACTACCTGTTCATATCCTTTGACCATTTATCATTTGGGGAATGACTCATATTCTTGTAATTTGACAGAGTTCTTTACATATTTTAAAATTAGGGCTCCATCACAGACACTATATGTAAAAATTCTTTCTCAGTTTTCTGCTTCCCTCCAAATCTTGATTGCTTTGGCTTTGTACAACAACTTTTGAATTTAATTTAATCAAAATTATCCATTTTTGCATTTCATAATGTTCCCTGTCTCTTTTTTAATCATAAATTCCTCCATTCTCCATAAATCCAAAAAATAAACTATTCCTTGCTCCCTTAATTTTTTTTTGTAGTATTAGCATTTATACCCAAATTGTGTGCCCATTTGGACTTTATTCTGGTATACAGTGTCAGATATTGGTATATGCCCAGTTTCAGGTCACATTGTTTTTCAGTATTCCAGGAGATTTTGTCAAACTGTTGAGTTCTTATTCCAGAAACTGGGGTCCTTGGGTGAATCAAACAGTAAACTGCTATAATCGTTGATTATTGTGTCTTTTGTACCTAACCTATTCCACTGATCTACCCCTCTGTTTCTTAGCCAGTACCAAATGGTTTTGATGATTGCTGCTTTGTAACACAATTTGAGATCTGGTATGACTAGGCCACCTTCCCTGGCATTGTTTTTCATTATTTCTCTTGATATTCTGGAACTTTTGTCCTTCTAGATTAATTTTACTATCATCTTTTATAGATTCATAAAATAGTTTTTCATAGTTTGATTGGTATGGCACTGAATAATTAAATTAATTTAGGTAGATTTGCACTTTTATTATATTAGCTCAGCCTACCCATGAGCATCTGATGTTTTCCCAGTTATTTAGATCTGACTTTATTTGTGTAAAAAGCATTTTGTAATTGTGTTCATATAGTCCCTGAATTTGTTTTACCAGGCAGATTCCCAAATATTTTATTGTGTCTACCATAATTGTAAATGGAATTTCTCTTTCTAACTCTTCCTGTTGGACTTCATTAGTAACAAATACAAATGCAGATACTTATGTGGGTTTATTTTGTATACTGCAACTGTTAAAGTTGCTCATTATTTCAAGTAGTCTTTTTATGTGATTCTCTAGTACTCTCTAAATATATCATCATATAGCCTGCAAGGAGTGAAAACTTAGTTTCTTCTTTACCTATTCTAATTCCTTCAATTTCGTTTTCTTCTCTCATTGCAAAAACTAGTATTTTGAGTACCATATTGAATAGCAATGGTACTAATGGACATCCTTGTTTCACCCTGATTTTATTAGAAATGCATCTAGCTTATCTCTATTACATACAATAATTGCTGATGATTTTAGGTAGATGCTAGTGATCATTTTAAGGAAGGCTCCATTTATTCCTATGCTCTTCAATAGTTTCAAAAGGAATGGGTGTTGCATTTTGTCAGAAGCTTTTCTGCATCTATTAAGATGATCATATGGTTTCTTTTAGTTCTGTTGTTGATATAATCAATTAAACTGCTGGTTTTCTTAATGCTGAACCAGCCTTGCATTCCTGATACAAATCTTATCTGATCAAATTGTATTATTCTCATGATAAGTTGCTGGGGTTTTTGATAATATCTTATTTAAATTTTTTTCCTTTTTTCTTTCTCTGTTTTGGCTCTTCCCAGTTTATGTATCACAACCACATTTGTACAATATAAGGAATTTGGTATGAATCCCTTTTTGCCAATTTTCCCAAATCTCTATGCTCTTCAAATGTTATTTTAGAATTTGCTTCAAATCCATCTGGCCCTGGAGACTTCTACCTAGGGGGTTCATTGATGGCTTGTTCAATTCTTTTTTCTGAGAAGGGGTTGTTTAGGTATTTTATTTCATCTTTTGTTAATCTAGGCAGTTTATATTTTTGTAAATATTCACTTATTTCACTAAGGTTGTCAAATTTATGGGCATAGTGTTGGACAAAATAATTTCTAATTATAGTTTTATTTTCCTCTTCATTGGGGGTGTATTCACTTTTCATTTTTAAAACTGGTAATTTTGTTTTCTTCTTTATTTTTAAAAATCAGATTGATTTAAGGTTTATTAATTTTATTGGTTTTTTAATAAAACCAGTTCGTAGTTTTATTTATTTCAATAGTTTTCTTAATTTCTATTTTATTGATGTCTCCTTTGGTTTTCAGTATTTCTAATTTGGTATTTAATTGGAGATTTTCAATTTGTTCTTTTTCTGGCTTTTTCAGTTGCATGCCCAAATCATTCATCTCCTCTTTCTCTATTTTCTTCATGCATGCATTTGGAGATATAAAATTTCCCTTAAGAACTGCCTTCACTACATCCCATAACTTTTGGTAGGTTCTCTAATTATTCTCATTTTCTTGAATGAAGTCATTGATTGTTTCTATGATTTGTTGTTTGACCCATTCATTCTTTAGGATAAGATTATTTAGTTTCCAATTAATTTTTGATCCTTTTTTCATGGTCTTTTATTACATATAATTTTTATTACATAATTATCTGAAAAGGATGCATTGACTATTTCTGTCTTTCTACACTGAATTATGAGGTTTTTATGCCCTAGAACATGATCAATTTTTGTATATGTGTCCTGTACCATTGAGAAAAAAGGTACGTTTCTTTCCTTCCCCATTCAATTTTCTCCAGGAGTCTATCATATCTACATTTTCCAGAATTATTTTCTTCTCCTGAACTTCTTTCTTGCTTATTTTAAGGTTAGATTTATCAAGTTCAGAGAGGGCAAGTCTAAGGTCCCCCACTAGTGTAGGTTTCCTGTCTTATCTCTCCCCATTACACCCTTAACTTCTCCTCTAAGAATTTGGATGCTGTACCACTTGGTACATAAATGTTTAGTAATGATATTACTTCATTTTCTATAGCAGGATATAGTTCCCTTCCTTATCTTTTTTGATTAGATATATTTTTGCTTTGCTTTGTCTGAAATTAGGATTGCTACACCTGCTTTTTTTTTTACACCAACTGAAGCATAACATATTCTACTCCAGCCTTTTTGGTCCACCTTGTGTGTATCCCTCTGTTTCAAATGTGATTCTCGTAAACAACATATTGTAGGATTATGGATTTTAATCCATTCTGTTATCCAACTCTGTTTTATGGAGAGTTCATCCCATTCACATTCACAGTTACAATTCCTATCTGTGTCTTCCTCTCCATCCTATTCCCCTCACCCCATTTATGCTTTTATTTCTCTCTTCTTCCTTCCCTTCCTCAAGATTTTTGTTTTGACTACCACCTCCCTCAATATTTCCTCCCTTCTACCATATACCTCTGTGTCTTTCCTTTTTCCCTTACTACTTTTTTCCCTCCCTTCTAACGACTCCCTCCCTTTTATTTCCCCTTTCCCTTTCTACTGCCTGTAGTGCAAGTTACATTTCTATACTTAACTGAATGTGTTGTTCCCTCCTTGAAGTAACTGATGAGAGTAAAGTTCAGATAATGATCATCTCCCTCCCTTCTTTCT
Source organism: Potorous gilbertii (assembly GCA_028658325.1). Classification (NCBI taxonomy): domain Eukaryota; kingdom Metazoa; phylum Chordata; class Mammalia; order Diprotodontia; family Potoroidae; genus Potorous; species Potorous gilbertii. The sequence goes on along the minus strand of CM053770.1, from coordinate 621,342,753 downwards.
CTCTATTACAATATGTTTTTGTGCCTTTTCATGTGGCATAAATTACCCTTTTCTTCTCCTCTCATTCCAATCCCTTCACACCATTTAATTAGATTTTTTTAATATATCAACAGTTAATTTATACCCACACTTTCTATTTATGCATATCCTTTTTAATGTTGTAATAAATATACAATTCTCAAGATTACCAGATATCTTCTTCCTATACAGGGATGTAAAGAGTTTGCCCATATTGAGTAAATAGATTTTATTCTTTTCTTTATGTTTTCCTATTTAACTTTTTATGCCTTTCTTGAGTCTTGTATTTGATGGTCAAAGTTTCTATTGAGCTCTGATCTTTTCATTAAGAAGGTCTGGAAATCCTTTATTTCACTGAATATCCATCTCCTTTCCCAAAGGATTATGCTGAATTTTGCTAGTTAATTAATCCTGCATTGTTGTCCGAGCTACATACCAAGCTGGAATATCGTATTCCAATCCCTCCAATCTGTTAATGTAGAAGCTGCAAGATCCTGTGTGATCCTGACTGTAGTTCCTCTATATTTGAATTGTTTCTTTCTGCCTGATTGCAGCATTTTCTTCTTGACCTGATAATTCTGTAATTTTGCAACAATATTTCTTGGCATTTTCAATTTGGGATCTTTTTTCAGGAAGTCATTGGTGGATTCTTTTCATGACTATTTTGCCCTCTGGATCTAGGACCTCAGGGTAGTTTTCCTTGATGATTTTTTTAGAAGATATTGTCCAGGCTCATTTTTTTAATCATAGCTTTCAAGTAGACCAATAATTCTTAGATTTTCTCTCCTAGGACTGTTTTCAAGGTCAGTTGATAACAAAATATGTTACTTTTTCTTCTTTTTTTTCATTCTTTAGATTTTGACTGATTCTTGATACCTCGTAGAGGTATTAGCTTCTACTTGCCAAATCTAATTTTTAAGGAATTGTTCTCCTCAGCTTTTCATTTGTCCATTTTGTTCCTTGTAAGGAGCTATTTTCTCCGGTTAGGTTTTATGCCTCTTCATCCATTTGGCCAGTTTAATTTTTTAAGGTGCTGTCCTCTTTAGTGAATTTGTTTTTCTTTTTGTCAATGGTATTTTTAAAATCATTACCTACTTTTTCTTCTCTCTCTCTAATTTGGCTTTTAAAATTCTTCTTGAAATCTTCCAAGAATGCTTTTGAGGCGTGACACCAGTTCATACTCCCTTTTGAGGTTTCAGATGTGGGTATGGTGTTAATGCAGTCCTCTTCTGAACTCATATTCTGATCTTCCCTGTCCCTGTAATATGATTCTATTAACTTTGTTTTTCTAATTTGCATCTTGTTCATGGTAATTGCCTTTTTTCCTGACTTTTAAAGTGGATCTCTACTTGTGGTGACAAAGAGCTCTGTCTCACCAGTTTTGTGCTGGGATTTTTGGGTCTGGTTGCTGGCTTTGTGTCTTGTGGTCTCTGGTTCTTTTAGCCAGAAGCTATATAATGTTACAGCTTACCTGGTGCTGAGCTAACTGGTGTGTACCAATGCCAAGGCCAAGTGAAGTCTTTTCAAGTTTCCCCAGGTTTACAGTGAAGCTTTTGCCATGAAGTGTTGGGAAGTTTTCTGGCTACTGGAGATCTCCTCCCTGAGGGCTGTGCTACAGCATGGGCTGGCTTACCAGCTGGTGGGCCTCCATCCATGCTGATGTCTGCCCAATTCCCCTGATTGTGCTAAGGCATGCCTGGGATCTTGGTGTTGGTGCTTACTGCCTCCACTCCCCTGGGGCTCAGGATCTGCTGCTGACCTACTGAGGTGGGGCTTGCTGGGATGCCTCAGGTCCTTCACTTTTCCACTTCAGTTGCAGCAAGAGGGAACATTCCTGTCAAATCTCCCCAGCCCCCCTCAACCCCCCAACTAAAAGATTGTTGCACACCTTCTGCTGGTTCCACTATTCCAGGACGTTTCCTTGGACAATATTCTCTGGGTTTTTCAAGGTCAACAAGGGGAAGGTGAGAGAACTTACAATTTACTCCATCATCTTGACTCCTGAAGTTCAAGTAGGTGACTTTCAAACATTATTCTGTGGGCTGATAACCTCAGGAATAGTTTCTGCCATGGCACTCATGCTTCTCTCTCACCCTGCTCTGCCACACTCCCATCCTGTGCTGAAAGTTTTTAGAGTTGTCACTGCTGCTAGTGATTCAGTCTGCCTGGGGCTGTTCCCTCTCTGCTGTCCTTATTAACTATTTTTATTCTTTCAATTTCTTTTTTCTTGTCTCATTACTAGAGGTAACATTTTTGGTACAGTACTGAATAGTACGTAGCTAGATGGCTAGAGTACTGTAGCTGGAGTCACAAAGTCTATACTTCTTAGAAAATGTGTGTATCATCATTTTCCTCCCTTTTTCTGTAGATTGAGCCTAATTCTTTGTCTTCTCTTAGTCCCATATTCATAGATTTGATTAAATTCTTCTGATTGTAAAGACATTCCATGTCTTATCTTGATGTTCACCAGATATTCATGGTGTTAAGCACAAATATCAAGAGACTAAGGTTATAGTGCTGAGTCTGCCATTGGCTATATATAGTATCTCTGTGGAAAGTAGTTATTTCAAATTTGCCCTGAACCCAGCTGTAATGGTTTTAGAGGGGTTTTCTTCTCTGAATCATATTATTTGACCTTCTTTTCCAGAACAGAGTCCTGATATTGTGATTATATACATATGTATATATTAATATTAATATTTAGAGGAACATAATCATGACCCAACAGGGATAGCCATGATATTTGAATTTAATAATTAAAATTCTTTTTTTCAAATTCTGATGGAATATTGTTGTCTTTATCAATAATGAATTAAGTCCAAATCAATGGAATGGTTTGGACCAGAGGTTTATATCAGCTGCACTATTTGGTAGGTTTCCATCTCCAGTAGTGTCTTAGGCTGACTTAACCCTCACTCCATTCTCCCCTTATCCTTTCAAATATTTAAATCTTTCATAGTCTGGCTTAAGAACAACCTGCAAGAGGAAACTTTACTGCCTCTGTCATCTGTACCCCAAAGTTGTTAATCATCTTTTCCTTTTTAAGTAATCCTGTATTTGCTTCTCTGTTTACATATTGTAGTTCCCAGAAGAATAGAAGTTGGCTTTACTTTTTTGTCATTGTGTTTTGAGAGCTGCCTTATACTTACTAGGTCCTTACTATGAATTTTGGAAATTCATTTAAACTTAATTTATTAAAATTACATGTATGTATGTAAATACACATTTTTTTCATTAAATTCAACGTGGCAGACAGGTTAAATGAGACATTTATCTAATTACAGGATCACAGATTCGTTGCCAAAAAGTATCTCAGTAGACATCTATTTTAACCATCTCATTTTACAAATGAGGAACATAAGGCCCAAGGAGGTAAGGTGATTTGTCTACAATTTTACCAAAAGTTCTTAATTAGCTAGGTTGTCCAGTGGGTAGAATGGATCTAGAATAAAAGAAACTTTAGTTTAAATCTTGCATCTTATACTTACTGAAGGCAAGGGGCAGAATCTATCTCAGTTTCAAGTACCTCATCTATAAAATGGGGAAAATAACAATACTTCCCTCATCAGACTGTTGTGAATATCAAATGAGATACCATGGAAAGGACTAGGCAGACCTTAAGATGCTATATAAATGCTAGCTATTAGCAGTGGTAGTAGTAGTGCCAGATACAGGCTTTGATCCTAAGCTTCTGACTCGAGTCAGAACTCTTTCTATAAAATATATCATTTGAACATTTGTGAATAAATAATGAGAGAATACCTCAAATGTATACTTTTACAAGTCTCCCCAGATAACTATTATGTATATATTTGTGTATACACATATAACACACATACACATATGAATTTAAGTATATTCTGGTATACACACACATACTCATACATACATAGTACTAAATATATCCATCTATATTTTATTTTTTACCACAAAATATATCATCAGATGGTTGGTTGTTACTTTGTAATTGGTGAGATAATATGTTGGTTCCCATATTTATTGACTCTTCCTAAGCATTTGACTTCTTATGTACTGAAATAACACATTGATTATTTAATGCATTTTAGTTTACCTTCCTTTGTTTAATCATTTTAGCAACATGTGAACTGTACCCCTTATTCTAACCTAATTTTGACCATTTCTTCTCTCCAGGTCATTAATCCATTCCTAAAAATTCTGTCTAAATTCCATATAAAATTTTGCCATTTGTTTTTGTCATTTCTAATATTTTCCAAAGAATCTGATAAAGTTTTCCTTTGCTGTTTTACAGCTGACCATTTATTTCAGTCTACTGTTTGCTTTTCTTCTTTTCATAACAAATGGTATGATTATGAGTGCAGCATATGCTTAACGTGTTTGTCATATTCTGATGTCATACACCAATTCTATGTTATAAGAATAGTTAAATTTAAATGATATTTCATCATTTACAAAGAATAGGATATCTGACTTCATTCTAACAATTCTTTGAGGTAGGTCCTGTTACAAATTTTTTGTTGGAGAATATGCCTACTAAGTGCAAGAGGTCTTCCTGACTTGACCAGTGCTCTATCTGTTATTCCATCTAGCTGCCTATAATTATACAAAAGAGCCACAGATCAAATTGAATCTTAGGTATATTAGATAAAAATATTTATTAATTGTATTAGTTTATTCCCTAGTGTTGATTTTGAGAAGATAGTTTAAAAAGCACCATTTTCAGGGAAGTAACTGATTGATTATATTAATTGCTAAAGAAAAAAATCAGGTAAAATAGACAATTCACATAGCTTACAAATAGATGATTTGCCCTCATATATTCAATTCACTTCACATCAAATTAATAAGAATTTATTAAATATATACTAATTGCCAGACACAGTATTGAGCATCATGAATTCAAAGGCAAAAATAAAACAGTTCTTACTTTTAAGGAGCTTACGTCACACTTAAATCTTTGGAAAGGCCCTCATCATAAGGACAAGTGGAGAGCACCAGTGTGTATTCACTATTTCTGGGTATATACTAAGTTCTTGAGATTTGTGTTCCCTGAACTGTAGATAAACTAATACGCAAGGGTGAAATGGATAAATTGAAAAAGAGAAATCTAGCAATAGTGTCAAAGGGCACAATGAAGTCTTAGATTAAATAAGATTTCTATCTTCAAATGTTTGGTGGATTGTCAAGTTGAAGAGGGAATAGAGCTGTTCTATGGCACTCCAGAAGGCAATTAAGTGTAAGACAGCAAATAAGTACAGAAAGATAATAAGAAGAATTGAATTCAACTTAAGAACTTTAGAACAATTAACCTTATTCAGAAAAGGATATAGCAAGTAGAATGTTTTACATTTAGTATGCAAGAACTTTGTCCTTTATTTTGCATTGCTTTTAACAAACACTCCCTCTTTGAGGTTACTGTAGTCTGACTCTTTACATTTTTGCTATATTTTGTCATTTATTCAAACCTTCCTGGCTCCACCATGGACTCTCAATTTCTTTACATTTTGATTTGTTTTAAGAATAATTTCTTAGGGGGGCGGAGCCAAGATGGTGGAGTAGAAAGACTCACATTTGCTAGGTCCGAACCCACAGCCCATAGATTTCCTGTAAAAAGAACTCCTGACAAATTCTGGAACAGTGGAAGCCACGCAGCAACACAGTGAAGGAGATTTCCGTTCCAGAGAGCCCTGAAAAACCGACCGCAAAGGTACCCCGGACACGGAAGAGGAGTCCTGCCTGGGCCGAGCGCTCTCCTCCCCCGCCCCGGCCACGCGGCACTGAGAGGAGCGAGCAGACCCAAGCAGACATCAGGGACCTGAATCTCCGGCGGCCACGAAGGTCCCTCCACCCACAGACGCACAGGTCAGTGAGAGAGATGGGCTGAAAGGGGAGTGGGGGATCTCCGGGACTCGGAGAAGTGGCCGCTGCGGCAGAGGCTGAGGCAGCTCAGCCAGAGACTCCCAGAGCAGGCTGGAGTTCCACCCCAGCTCCACTACAAAGGATCTCTGTATAAACCCCCTGAGGGAACTGAGCCTGAGAGGCGGCCCTGCCCCCACCTGAGAACCAGCAGATAAGCCCCCATTGAAGAGCAGTCAGGCCTGCCGCCAAAAGCCCTGAGCCTGGGGAGCAGCATTTGAATCTCAGACTCCAAGAACTAGCTGGGCAGACCTAGGCTGGGGTGGAGAGGACTCTCATAAGTCAAGTAACTGGCTGGGAAAATGCCCAGAAAAGGGAAAAAAACTAAGACCATAGATGGTAGTTCATTGAGAAGATCATTCCTCCATTTGTCTCTGAGGATGAGGAGGTCGGCTTACCATCAGGTAAAGACATGGGAGTCGAAGCCTCTGTATCCCAAATATCTGAAAGACATACCCCATGGGCTCAGGCCATGGAGGAGCTCAAAAAGGATTTTGAAAATCAAGTCAGACAGGTGGAGGAAAAACT
>CM053770.1:621290940-621335812 GCA_028658325.1 Potorous gilbertii | reverse complement strand
ATTGCCTGCCTTCCCAAAGGGAATGGGTGGGGAGGGAGGGATGAGGAGAAGTTGGAATTTTAGGAACAACTGTCGAGTATTGTTCTTGCTACTAGGAATAAGAAATACAGGTAATAGGGAATAGAAAGTTATCTGGCCCTACAGGACAAAAGAGAAGATGGGGACAAGAGAAGGGAAGGATGACAGAAAAGAGGGCAGATGGGTGATAGGGGAAATTAGAATGCTGGTTGTATTGGGAAGTGGGGAGAGGACAAATGGGGAGAAAATTTGGAATCCAAAATTTTTTGAAAATGATTGTAAAAAGTTAAATAAATAAATTTATTTAAAAAGAAAGAAAAAAAGACCGTGATAACTATGAGCAGAAACAGGAGTAAAATTATCTATAGTCCCATAAAAGATGCTTTAAATCACTTTTGAACGGAGAAATGCAATGAAACCAATTTTGAGGTACCACCTTACACATATAAGATTAGCTAATATGACAAAAAAGGTAAAATGATAAATGCTGAAGAAGATATGGGAAAATTGAAACACTAATGCATTGTTGGAGTTGTGAACTGATCTGACCATTCTGAAGAGCAATTTGGGACTATGCCCCAAGGGCTATAAATATCTGCATGCCCTTTAATCCAGGAATACTATGTATCTCAAAGAGATCATGAAATAGGAAAAGGACCCATGGGTACCAAAATATTTATGATAGCTTTTCTGTGGTGGCAAAGAATTAGAAATTGCGGGGATGCTCATCATTTGGGGAAATGGCTGAACAAGTTTTGGTACACACATGTAATGGAATATTACTCTATTATAAGAAATGATGAACAGACAGATTTCAGAAAAAACTTGGAAAGACTTAACATGAACTGATGCTGAGTGAAGTAAACAGAATTGGGAATACGTTGTACACAGTAACAGCAACATTGTTCAATGAGCAACTTTGATAGACTTAGTTCTTCTCAGCAATACAATGATATAAGACATTTCATAAAGACTCATGATGAAAAATAACCTCCACAGCCAGAGAAAGAACTATGGAGTCTGAATATATAAAGAAGCATATTCTTTTCTCTTTTTTTCTTTCTTGTAGTTTTCCTTTTTGATTTGATTATTCTTTTACAGCATGACTAATGTGAAAAAGTTTAATACAATTCTAAAGATGACTTTGAATGAAAAAGTTATAATTAGATTATCTATAGTCAGTCATCTAAGATGTCATAAATTCTTAGATAGAACCTGTCTTGAGACTTTAGTGAATACCGAAATTCGCGCAGACAGAATTTCACTCAGTACTCCCCACCCTGCTAGCAAATATTTTCTCCTCCCTTGGAGGAGGAAACCAAATCCTTGCCACTTTAGAGGCTTCCACCAATGGTTTATGCTGCCCTCTTTTCAAAATGGGGTCGGAATAAGATACTACCTTAACTTCATACAGGGGACCAAGATTGTTACCAAGGCATTTAAAATATTGTTTTTTCTGGCAAAGTGAATTCCTATTTCCAATAACTATGTAGAAAGTGTTCTATCTGCCATTTTTTTTAAAGCAAAGCACTTTGCAACAAGTTCATCCATGCTCTTTCTGGGAAATACCATCCTAATGGGAAGGAGATTTGTCAGTTTAGAAGGACCAGTGTATATCATACCCTTGGAGGAGCTGAAAACCTCAAATTTCTGGTGACCCTCTATAGGGGTGGCCTAAGGAGGGGCTATTAGATTTTAGCTGAGATTATATCTGAGAGTCCATCCTTCTTAGGTAAATCTTCCTGACCCTCTCACTTCCTGGGGTAGCACTGATTCATTACACATACACCTTCTTGAAAGTAAGGCACTCAGTCCAGATAATCAGATTATAATGATGAAGCTTCTGTTTTAAGAGTCTTTTCTCAACAGTGCTAGATACTTAAAAATGATACGAGAAATTGAAAATGCTGTAAAAGTGATAGTTGTGGGTCCAATACCAGATCTCTATTGCAATAAAATGGGTGTACTGATTGGAAACAATGGTGCTTAAGAATGGAGGTTATTTTTCTGTTAGATATGGTGGTGGCTGCTTCAGTGGCATACTTAATTGGAACTACAATGCTATAGCCTCTGTAAATGTCAATTGTAGTAAAAGTAAATATTTCCCTTGAGATAAAGAGGGCCAATATACAATCAATTGTTCAGTCACAGGCAGGTGGAAAGTGATCTGAGAGCATATCATTTTGATCTATCAAAGGTAGACAATCTGATTTTATGAAGAGCATCACTGAATAGAAGAAACTCTCTCTCTTGTCCTTAATAAAGGGAATCATATGGTCTCATGGCTCCTACAATACACCAGCATGTCTCATCTTGTATTTCCCTTGTAGGGAAAAAAATCAGAACCTTTTCCAGGGGAAAATTCTCTCTCCATCAATAAAAGCCATAAACTTATATGTTACTCTCTCTTTTTGTAAGTGTATAGGAAATGCAATACGACAATGGATAGAGGGCAGGTTACACTGTTGGGAAAGATTAATTGGAGAAAAACCCTGAATCTGTAAATTAATCTCTCAATGCCCCCAAGAAACTCTCCAATATTTTAAGTTACAGGGTAATTGCCAATTTGTATCAATGGAGGTCAATCCACACAGGAAATTCTAAAACCACTCACACACACACACACACACACACACACACACAATGTGTATGTATGTATGTAGGCAGGTAAAACAAAATTCTAATGCAGACATGTATGTCTATTAAAATTTTGTTTTACTCTTTATAACTTTCTATGTAAAGAACCTATACTAAAGAGACACTGAACTATCACTAGCTCAGCATTGACTGAGGAAATAAGTTATTCTTCATTGGAATCTTGAAACATAAAGTAGTTAAACTGTTCTCAAAATTATTTATTTATTTTGTATTTATTCATTTGTTTTCAGTTTTCTACTCTGAAAGATTTTCTTCCCCTTCTCCCCTCGCCCTTCCACCGAGACAGCATGCAATTTTATATAGGTTCTATACACACATTCCTATTAACCACATTTTCACATTAGTCATTTTGCATAGAAGAATTAAAATGAATGGGAGAAACCATGAGAAAAACCAAAAAAAACCCCATAACAGATAAAATATTCTACTTCATTCTGCATTCTAGTTCCATAGTTCTTTCTTTGGATATGGGTGGCATTTTACCTCGAGTCCTTTGGGAATGTTTTAGGTCCTTGTTTTGCTGTGAAGGGCTAGGTCTACCATAAATAGTCCTCACACACTGTGGCTGCTACTGTGTGCAGTGTTCTGCTGGTTCTGATCATTTCACTTAGCGTCAGTTCATATAAGTCCTTCCAGGCCTCTCTGAAATACTCCTGTTCATCATTTCTTACAGTACAATAGTATTCTATGCCATTCCATTCACATACCACAACTTGTTGAGTCATTCCGCAATAGTTAAACTATTTTTAAGGAATGGCATAAAAAGTATTTATGCTTTGGATATATGTTGGGCTAGATGACTTCTCAAATTCTTTCCAACATATTCTGATATTAACTGGATAGGTCAATCTTATTTAAATTATGAATTACAGAATACTTTAAAAGAAAACATTTCACTGCTTTCCTAAATATGGAGACACAAGGGAATCACAATGATTACCATGTTACCTAATGAAATAGTAAAATATAATTAATAACTACAATTTGTACCTATTGATTGTGCCCTAATGGATTGTTAAAGTAACTTTAAAATTGCATTAATGAGTTTTAAGTAAGCATCATTTAAATATTATGTATGCTTTGATAGATTTAACAGATATCTGATTCCACAAAGGAATTTGGATATTATCTAGTCAATTCTTCTCATATCATAGATGAGGAATTGAAGCCCAGTGATGTAAAATCAATGACATGGGATGACACAGAAAGTAAATAATCATGATTAATCTAGAGGTTAAATTTCTTGGCTTCTGTTTTACTGCTCATTCCATTTCTACAGTTCTTTAAATTTGAACAAGATTTTTTTCAGAGATAATGAATATTTTTTAGATTCAAATGATTATGAATTTCTGATTAAAAACATCTAGATTGAAATTCTTATCCCAAATCTCCTACTTCATAGATGAGGATATATAGATCCAGGGAGATTAAATAGCTTCCTTACAGTTGCACAGGTAAATAGTCAAAATCTGGGTTAAACCATCTGATGTCCCCCAAATGCGATTCTACTGTAGCATTTTGATTCAGTTCTATAATAATTTTGGTGAGAGGCAGAACCATTTCAATAAAATACTGAACTCATTAAATGAACAAAGGATGGCTATGCATTATTTCACAATTCTAAGATTGAACATGAACAAAAATTGTACTTTCAATTAAACCCTCAAACTGAATGTTTTCTTTGATTCTGAAATTTGCTAATTGTTAACAACAAAAGTCAAGAATTACACAACAAATTCCTATTCTTTATCATAATAAAAATGTTTTTCTTATAAAAAAACATATTATAATCATGTTTCAGTATCCTGAAGAAAAATTGAATTCTAGTTCAATTGGATTGAAAGACAGATTAGCTAGCTAATGATTAGAACCTAGAAAGAACTAGAATATTGCCGTAAAGAAATTATACTGAAAAACAGGAAGATGCCATTATGAACAGAAGTTTAGACAGCTGAAGGAATGAAAAATAAAGTTTTCAGCATTTTCTAGTAAATCATTGAATATCCTCATTTTGGTATCTTTGGAGCAGCAGCCAGACTTATTCCAATGCAATACAAATAGAGGAATGAAGAGAGAGTCCCTGAAGATACACAATGAGCATATAAAGTACAAAGAAAACATGGCCCTGGATCTACAGGTCAGAAAATTACACACACATGAATTTGTATAAGTGGAAAAAAAGACTGTTAACTGAGTTCTATTGAAGTAGAAAAATTAGAAACATGAATTTGGCATTTCAAGACATGTTAATGTAATCATTCCAAATGTTTGGCTTTATTTATGCAGCATGAATGTTAAAAAAGATAAATAACATAACTAGTTATGTTCCTACAAATTCAGAGATGTAAAGATGTAGTAGAAAGAGAACTGCTCTTGAATTTGGGAGATTGGGTTTAAATTACTTTTTAAAAATGTATTGATCCTTTTTTTTTTTTTTGGTTTGTTTTTATAGCCTCTTCATTTCGCAGTTATAACTTTCTCCCGTTATAATGAGAGAACCATTCCTTATAGCATCCCTTAATAATTCCTGGCTTTAAATCTTCCCTCTTTCATATCTTGATTTAGTAATCTTGGGTAAGTACTTCCCTCTCTGTGAGCCTCAATTTCCTCATCTGTAAAATGAGCAGGCTGAATGAAGTGACTTTTGCTTTTGATGCAGGAAACCTCGGCATTTTCTGTAAAATTCTAATAAATGTTTCTAATACTGAGAAAAAAAATTTACATTTTTGAGGAAACTCAGAAAACCTACAATTTTAATTACAAGAATTTTTGTTTTGGTCAAGGGTTGTGCTTCCATTGGGCAGAATGCATTTTTTTCCTTTTTAAATTTTTTTGCCCCAATTTGGATCTGTATCTGTTTTCTAATTTACAGTCTCAGAGAACTGACTAGGGCACCGAGAAGGTAAATGATTTTCCTAAGGTCATACAATCAGCATGTGACAGTCAGGAACTGAATCCAAGCTCTCTAATTCCAAAGTCAATGAGCTCTCTCCACTACAAGAAGTCATCTCTCAGAATAAATGTGTTCATCATATAACAATGTGTTGTCAACTGTCAAATGTAAGCCATGGCAATAGAAGGCTAAAAGGATTCTGACTATAAAGAATTACACGGGCTGCTCTGTAGTCCAACCTCCTGTCTTTCTGCTTTGTCCTCATATTGGGCTCATTAAAAAGTTTCAAGGATGCCGTGTGAAACCAACGCGCAAAATTGATTCTTTTTATTCCACGGTATAACTTTTTCTGCCTCAGCTTTCTGGATTGGGTTCTCATTTTTCTTTCACTGACACTCATAAAATGAACTCAAACATTTACAAAGGAGCAGATGGAATTTAACAAGATTCAGTCTGAACATGGAACTTTCCATCAGACAAGTCAGGGAAAAGAAAGACTCCACTGGGTACCAACATAGGGGCTGGGGCCTCTAATATAATAAGCACGATCATAGACCTAATTCGCCCACAGCGTACTCCCCTTAAGACTAATTTGCTCATTATTTAGGGTATTTAATTGCATCTTTAGATAACTATGTCACCTGAGACTTCATCTTAAGCTTAGAAAAGTGAATCTAATGAGGTGGGGGGGAAGGTTTCTCTTTTTTTTTCCTCATGGGTTATATTTGTAAGCTTACATATTTAACATATAAGATATAGGTGGTTTAAGTCTTTTCATTAAATTATAATTTGATTACTCCAAACAAATAGGTATATAAAGCCCATCATTTCTATTTTTTCATCTTGCTTTATCATCGTGATCATGAAATCAAAATAAAGAGTACATATAACAAATTCAATAAGAACTGTAATAACTACCTAGACCTTTAATGTTCAACACGTAATTACACTTTGTATTTCAGTAACATAAGTGTTATTGTTATTCCTGTGTTTACAGATGAGGAAAATGGTGTTTAGAGATGCTAAACTACTTGTTTATTACAGAATTTTTCTGATAATGTTTCCATTGCCTTTAGTTTATAGCTTCCCATTCATCAGAAAAATATAGGATTCAGTCTTTAAGCGTTTCCTTCCTTCCTTCCTTCCTTCTTTCTTTCCTTCCATTTTTTCTTTCTTCCCTCCCTTTAATTTTACAGCTCATTTATCATTCATCACAATCACTATGTAACCATTTGCTTTGAATAAAAGTAGGAAAATATAGTTTTTAGAATAAACTATTACCAGGGATAAAAATGTTACACAAGATAACTTTAGAAATTGGTTTTTGCCTGTAAATAACAGTCGCTATGTATTTTCTTTGAAAATTATTAACAGATATTGAAACTAAGCATCTTCTCTGTTTCAGGATTTGTTTTTGAAAGCAATTTTCCTTCAAACATTCATTTAATATTCTCTGAAAAGACAGCAATTTGTCTACACAAGAGACTAGTTCTATATAATTTCCAAAGAATTTAGAAATATATATATATATCACAAAATTCTAGCTTTTTCACATTAATTTTTTTATATGTCAACATGAGGAAAACTTCCAATAGCTAACATTTAATGATTTGTTTTTAGTATTATTGATTTTCACTAAATTGAGTAAAAAGATTTATTTTAATCATTTTGAAGGAACATTTTATTTCATAAAATACCTTGCTCTTCGTTTAAAAAAAGTTTCTCACATAATTTTTCAACCTTATATCAATTTAATCTGTAGCATTATAAAATGCATCTGAATTCCTGTTTTATTTATTGAGTAGTAATTATAACTCAAAACATAAAATGATAGAGAAACAATATCACACTCCTTGCTAACAATATTTTTATTTAATTTACAAAAGCTAGAAAGTGAAAACCAATACCAGCACCATCAGTTTTCAGGAATATTTTCTTTTATCTTTTTTTACCTTCCATTACTGAATGTCAGTGGTGGTAAAACATTTTCTGTTCAAGCTCCTTCAGGCTCTCATTCATCCTCATTTACCCTACTGTGATTTTTTTGCAAATAAATAAATGAATGAATAAATGAATCCTAATTTTCCCATCTTCATCTCTCTAAAAGTTATGTTGGTGTATTCCATGGTACCCGAAGACGATGTCTTTACAGTTAATATGGGGTGGTAGTTGGAGAAAAGGGGAAGATTTTTAAAAATTTCATTTGAATGAGTGATTTTCACCTTGTCTGTGTTTCTTTGTTGGTCAGGCAACAAATAAATAGATAAATCAATGTCCTTCAGAACTATGTACCAAATGTTCTATTTGAAAAGCACTTCTCTGTTTTGTTGTGATTATAGCCCACCAGCACCACAGAATAATTGAAGAGGCAGAAATACATCATCAAAAGAGTGCTTAACAAAATGAGGAAAATCAGTTGCTTTTGTTCAATCTGTAAAGAGAAGTCTTCTCAGAAATCAATTGCGTGTTACATACATATTTGTAATCAGCACTTCTCCACCTCCAGAGATCCTGGTAATGAAATATAAGAAGTTTGTTACCTGGGGATGTAATCAATGCATTACGTGACAGTAGGAATGTAGTAAAAGGAAAACACTTTGTGCTTTTTGATATTTTGTTACAAGACACTCCTGATATTTCCTTTTGACAAAAGTTTTACTTCAGATATTAGCAATTAAAAATTGATTATTTGAGAAAATATATGCTAATATATTCTAAAAACCATTTAATGCATTAGTAATAAACACATAGTACATTTGAGCACACAGAAAAAAATTAGATTCACATCGTTGTTATTTAACTAAGAAAACTTTTTGTCTAGAAATCTCATTATATTCAATTTGAAAATCTGCTGATAATGGGATTTTAATTTGCAAACGTTAAAATAGCATATAATATAGCATCTGATTCAAAATGGAAAGAGACCTCTATCCAGCAATAATTAGAAAGGAAACTGTTAAAAATGAAAGAGAAAAGTAGCTAGTTTAACACCAAATGTGAAATTAATGAGTTGACAATATGTCATTTAGTTCAATTGTTGGTATATTTAATTAGACTTGCTGAATTGAGGCTGGTGAGAGGGTTATAACATGTACCTGACAAAGAGGCTTCTGTAAAATCTAAGCTCAATATCTTAATTAACACAGAGATGATACAAATAAAAAAGAAAGTTGCAAATTCATAATCTTTCATTAGCATCTTCCAGCTCACTATCATACTGCTATCATTTAAAGATAAACATTTTTGGTTGATGTTATTTTAATACAAATACTGTTGCCACATGTAGATCAGAGAAAATTGACATTAGCTCATCCTTTCATAAAAGAAAAGGATAAGGAGTTTTAAAGAGAAATGAACTTATTGATTTTTCTGTTTAACTAATAGCATCATTTTGGTAATGAAAACCATTGTGACAACAATAGAAGTTGCTTGCATTTTTATCAAACTCTACTTAGCATCCAAAATTTCACCTATACTTTCTAACTTTTCTTTGACTATGTTCTTGTACTATGGGTGCTTAAAACATGACTGAATGAATTCCTTAATGCTTTCATGTCTGCAAAGCACTTTGAAAACTTTAGTCCATTTAATATTCACAATAATTCCAACAGATAGTTGCTATTGTTATAGCCACTTTACAAATGAGGAAATTTAAGCAAATGGGTTGTGACTTGCCCATGATCATATGGGTAGAAAGTGTTTCAAGTCACATTTGAACTCAGGTCATCCCAAATTCTGGTCCACCAGTCTGTCCACTGCCAATGAAAGCACCACATAGTTGCTTGCAGTATAATCAAGGCAGTCTCTTAGGATATCTTTTTCTTTTTTGAACTTTAAACTGAATTGGAAAATTTTCACATTTTATTTCACCAGTTCTTGGTACCAATATAAAGGAACAAAAATACATCACTGACTTTATGATTTTTTTTCATTGCCTGAGGCAGGGACATGAAACCTGTGATATCACAAGCAATTCTTTCTGGCCCTCCATCTGTGTCCCCTTTCCTTTCCCAACCTTGAACTTGTCCTTTAATTTCCATTTTTGTCTAAGTATAAACTTTCTGATTCTGTACCTGTGAAGTTTATTCTTTAGACCAAAGTGTATGCATTTATAGTTCCATATACTTATGCATACACATATACACACACACACATGCATACACATCTATCTGTTTGCTTGTATACAAGGGGAGAGAGAGGGGGAGAGAGCTAGAGACAGAAGTAGGAAAGCAGAAACAAACAGACAGAGACATGGAGGAAGGGGAAGACACAGACAAACAGGGCACACGCACAAAAATATACAGGTAAAACCAGGGGAGGGGAGAGAGGGGGGGGATGAGGGGGGTTCATTTTGAATTATACTATCATCTCAAAATTTTCTCCCATTTTTTAATCTTTTCCTTTTTGATATCATTGTAAAATTTACCAGCAACATTTTCAAAGTCATGCTGTCCTCACCATGCATTCCTCTGTGTACTTACTCTGATCCAAATGCCTTCTCCAATTATGTTGAAAAATTCAATTTTTACCTCTTCGTAGACCATTAGGGAGGTTCACCTTTAAAATCATGCCGTTCATATAAGTCCTAAAATAATTTTATTCTTGAAGGTAATACATAGCTAGTTTTAGAGATGGAGAGACTGAGGCAGAAAGATCAATATTTTCTTACTCGAGACCATGCAAACTAGCACAAAACAAAGATGATATCTGAACCTGGATCTTCTGACACTGAATTTAGTCCCCCTTCCAGCTAATGGCTTAGTCCTGCCCTATTATCTCCAATTATTATGGAACAAGGTCACACAAAGCAGCATTGTAGGATTTAGAGGTGCAAGTGTGCATAAAGGCAATTTTCTCCAATAACTTCATTATAGAGATAAGGAAAATGAAGGTCTGAGAGGGACAATGACTTATCTAAGGTCACAAAGGTATCAAGAGACAGAGCTAAGATTTGGACCCAAGTCCTTGAACTCCAAATTTTGTGTGTGTGTGTGTATGTGTATGTTTCCCCAACATCCCACACAGAGCTATACTGGCTATACTGGATAAGAATGTTTTCCTTCCCTGGACAGTATGGTATGTAACATGTTCTGGGCTTCTTTTTACTGGTTTAAGAGCTTTCCTCTCTCACTCTGTCCTAGATTCTCTCTCGTCCTCATCCTGAATCTCAGATGAACTCTTTATGAGTGCTTGGCAGAATTAGCTTTTAATCTCCTATTAGATTACTTCTGGCTTTGCTATTGCTCCTGTGAACAAATTGCAGAAAGGTGACATTTTAATAAGTGTTAATGAAATTATTCAGTCAATTATGAGAGTTGAACTACCTTCAATATTTAAAGAGTCATTGGTTTCATTTGTGTATATCCTGAAGCAGGACAGATCAGAACCTATTTATTAAACTCATCATTAACAATTCTTGTTCAACCCTTCCCCCACTCTTTCATTGTGAGGAAAGGATAATAGAGACCCACCCAGCTTGCTAAGACACACACCCATCATATACATATACAACCCCTTGATGCATTTTTATATAGACACAGATACACAGAAAGATATATAGGCATATATATGATTATATATGATATGTTTCATATATGAATCATCCGTGTGTATGTGTGTGTAAAATCTCAGAGACAGAGAGCAAATCTATAGCCTGCATGATGAACTTTTAATTCCATACAGGTATACACACACACACACACATACAGACACACACACACACACACACACACACACATATATATATATATATATACAGAAATACATATACACACATTCATATAGTACTATACAATGTCATATACAGTCCCTTCATTTTCCTCTCTGTTTCTTTCTGTGGCTCTATCTCTCTACCTGTATCTCATTATATGACTATCTCCTAGCCTACCTACATTTATAGACATACATATCTTTGATTTCTTCTAGATATAAAAGGGTTGAGGTATATTTGGCCAACATTTTATCTGGAGAAAAAAATCAGTAGTTTTAGTAGACTTCAAGCACAATAAAATTTAATAGCGTGATAGCCCTGAAAAGCTAATATGGACTTGGTCTTCATTAAGAGAGGCATTATTTCCAGAAATAAAGTGAAAATCCTTCTATATACAGTGCCTTGTCCAGAATACATACATACTTATACAGACACACACACATACACACACACACACACACACACACACATATATATATATATATATATGTGTGTGTGTGTATTCATGTATGTATGTATGTGAAATATGATGGCTCAGGTGTGGAGTAAACCATACCATACTGTGGAATACCACAGTTTAGGCAATGAAATTTAGATGTTTTTATAATTTCCAGAGGAAAGGAAACCAGAATGATACAGGGCCTTGAGTTTATTGTATTTGAAAAGCAGTTGAAAAAAAGTGAATATTTAGACTTGGGAACAAAAGGTAAGGTGGAAGCAGAAGTCCATTGTAGAGAAGATAATTATCACAGAATAAAGGGAAACATTATCTAGAGCAGGTATCGTCCTTCTCCTTGGCCCTCCTGGACAAAGCTAGGATCAAGGTTGGCAGTTGCAAAGAGACAAATTTAGATGATCCCATGAAAACTTCCTAACAATTAGACCTATCCCCAACTGGAACATCTACCTCGATAGAGACAGCAATGTTGGATATATTCAAGCAAATGCCAAATCTTGACTTTCTAAGTTTGCTTACTAGTAATTTACTTTATGATAGAGATTGTACTACATAGCCATTGAGGGGCCTTTCAGCTTTAAAGTTTTGAGATTCCATAATATTCTTAAATCTATGTATGTTCATCAAATATTTCTTCATTATTCTTGGGTAAAGTTGATTGTTCATAGGTCATGGTATTGGGTAACAATCAACTTCTATCAGAAGTCTGGGTCAACCTGATACACAGTAAAATATTTATAGCAGTATTTTTTTTGGCAGAAGAAGCAAAGTGGGAACCTGGTGGGAAATTGTCAAGCAAATTGTGGCAGGCAAATTTAATGGGATATTACTCTAATTTACTTAGTGATGAATTTTCAGAATACAATGAAATATAGGACAATGCAAAATGAAGCAAGTAGAACCGGGAAAATATACACAATGATTATAACAATGTAAATGGAAAGTTTAACAACAAAAACAAAACCGAATGCTGTATTATTAAAATGGCCAAACTTGGCTACAAAGAAAAGGAAAGAAAATACATGTCTCAGTCCTATACAGAGGTAGGGGCTTGGAGTTTCTAACATATTTTTAGACTCAGTCTATGCATAGAAATATTTCTTCTCCATCTTCCATTTTAATTCTTTATAATGAGAGATAATCTTTTGGAATGGGGGAGATATACTTGGAAATGAAGGAAATGTAAAAAAAAAAGACGTCGAATTTTAATTGGATGAAGAAAAGAAGTAGAAAAATGCTGTGCTCAAAACCAGGAGATCTAACCAGGCTTTTTTCCCCTTTTTAATTTCATATTTCTAAGAGCAAAATTATGTAAACTAAAATTGAGCATTTTTTTCCTTCAGCTGGAGAGGGAAAGAAGTAAGGTTTGAGACAGAAATATTTAACACTTTAATGTAAACTTACCGGGTTGGATTTTCTGAATTTTTCTTTTTGGGATCCTGATCTAAATGGTAACACTGAGATTGCCTCTTCAAGTGTCTTCAGGGGAAAGGTATTTGAAAAATCATAATTCTTATGTACTGGTAAGCTTTGGACTAACTGGCCTTTGAGGTCCCTACAAACCCTGTGATCCTGTGAATCTGATTATAGGTACACCCACATTTGACCAGTGATTCTTTGAAAGAAAAGAAACAAGTATTCTGAAACTAAAAGGAAGAGTTCACACATTATATTACTTGTACCACATTGAAAGGTTTTGTTGTCAAACATGAAAGGTTCAGATTGTCTGTATCCTTTACAGGTTGGTGCCTCTCTCTGATTGAAAAGACTCTATGTATATTACTTCTTTGAACTATGCAATATCCAAATCTGTGTTTCCAGATAGCTTCTAAACAAATTTCAGATGCAAAGCAAGGTACCGGCCTTGAAAGATACCCTTTGACCAGCTAAAATCATTTTTATAACTTTCTTCATGCCCAAAGTTTGCCAAGATGAAACATTTCTCCTTAGAATTTAACTCTCACATATGAGTTGGATTTTCTCTGAGAGTATCTTTTAAAAAAGAGTTGAAGTTACTTTACAAAAAAAAGAAAAACCTACTTTAAACTCTTTTGATTTATGCCCAAAGCAACAAAGGTAAGAGTTCAGAGCATAATTAACTTAAAATATACCCTGGAACCTATCTTGCTCATCATGTTTTAATGAGTCTCTCTAAGTAGATGATCTCGGCAAAAAATAAAACAGAATACTGATTACCAAGGTCTTAGCTTTTACCTAGGCAGTGAAATCTTATGGGATGCATCTTTGGAAGCACAATTACAATGTCACTGAATAAAAACTTTAAAAAAATGTGGAAAATGGATTTCCTTGGAGACTTAACCTTTGAAAGTGTTAGCAAAGTAGATGAAATTTGTCTAAGGAAACTAGATATTTTCAGATCCTCATACAAATGAAGGCTATATTAACAGAAGGAGATTCAGTGGTATGTGAGGATAATGGATAAGATATCTTATTCCAGAGCTGGTATCCTGTGAATGGAAAACAATGAGTAAAGTATAAAATAAACCCTGTGCCTAGGATGTATCCTGTCCTCACTTCTGCCTCTGCCAGGGAAACACTGAATTTCAGAGTGTGAAGGAACTTTATGAACTGATGACTCAAAATCACACCTAAAAGTAATCTCTAGCCCCCCTCATAACATGATAGCTTGTCATCCAGTGTCTGCCAGGATATGTTTAAGTAGGAGTTATTTGCCTTCTCTCAAAGGAATCAATTTCACATTTGGACAGCTCTCCTCATTTAAAAGTTTTTTGTTTTTTTTAAACATCAGACCTATTTTTGCCTTGTTTTAACTTCTACATGTTACTCCTGGTTCTTCACAGTAGGGTCAAATAAAATAGGTTTCATTCCTCTTATACTTGATGATGTTTTAACTACTCGAGACATTTACCATTCCCCTTTCCCCTCCTGTTGTACGTTCAATTCTGTAGTCTAGGCTGTAGTTGTGTAATTCTTTTGGTCAGTCCTCAAATGACATGTATCCAAGATCCTTCCTATCCTGCTTGTTTTACTCTTGACATGCGTGAGGGCAACCCCTAGCAGAAGTAAAAATACTGATTGATGGTTACTGGTGGTTGTTATTAGTGCTCGAAACTTTTATGCTGTGAGGTTCTGGATCAAAGAATTTTGGGGTGGAAGATGATGAGAACATTGTATATCGACCATTTATTTCATTTCTGATTTTTTAAAAACTTCTCTACCAAAGAAAGAAAGGAATCATGAACAAATCAGATGGTCCTGACCTAAAGCAAAGAAGCTGAGGGAATAGAAGGTAAACAGCAAACAAGACAATCTGCTTCCGGAAGCAGCATCGTCAGAAGCCAGAAGAAAGAAAACAAAATCTAGAGTATTGAATGCTGAAAGTGATTGAGCCAGTAGGAGCACAGCCCAGCAAAGCAGGTTAGAGACAGGACAGTCAGTAAACAAAGAGAAGTTTAATTTCAAAGTGAGGGAAACAGCTTGCAAGCAAGAACACATGTGCCAGAGCCTTGGCCCTAGTGAAGGGGGTAGTGGAAATTTAATGCATGGAGCTCTCAGTACTTACATCAGTGGCTGCATGGTGAGGTATAGCAACTGACAATGAGTTTTAACAGCAACAATGAGACAAGGTTGATGCAAAGCAAAGCTTCGTGACCAGAAACAATTCTGGGACTTTTCTGGGGAGATCATTGAGAGGAGGAGGACAAATGTTTATTATGCCAAGAGGAGGGCACAGCTTGCTTGCTAGACCCTAGCTCTGGAAAATAGGGTGTTTCCTAATATCTGGACATTTTCCACTTTTGATCAAAGAGAGAGGTTCTGAAAGAACCCTTCCCCTTCTGGTCAACAAAGGAGAGACAGTTATAAGCCAAGATCCCATGAGAGGCCAGTTGGGTCAGGATGAGATGTTACCAAGTGGGGCAGTTCCTTGAGAGAAAGCATGCCCCAGATGGAATTACTAGTCATTGTTTGCTTGCAAGCAGAAAGAGGGGGGCAAGAAAGTCAAAGGAAAACATGCCAACATACTTAAATCAAAGCCTTTGTGGTCAAGCATATAATAAAAGGGAAGAGGGGAAAAAAAACTAGGCCAGCATGCTCATCCCTAGTCTGTAATCTTGGGACAAAACTTGAGGTCCCTTGAGGTCCACTCAGGAGCAGGACTTCC
Organism: Potorous gilbertii; assembly: GCA_028658325.1. Taxonomy (NCBI): domain Eukaryota; kingdom Metazoa; phylum Chordata; class Mammalia; order Diprotodontia; family Potoroidae; genus Potorous; species Potorous gilbertii. Next base: position 621,319,932 of record CM053770.1, on the reverse strand, counting down.
TTCGGATGATCTAGGAGTACATACCCACAAGCTTGACAACTGTGTAGGAGTAGTCAGAGGGACCTGGCAGGGACCCTTAGAAAAAACTCCTTGCATCAATCTTGGAATCTGAGTTACTGGTCAACATAATATTGGTCCTTGGTTTGAGTCTCTGAACAACACATAGAGAAGATCTAGTTTCCCAACCACAAAGGGCAATAAAATGTTTCTCACAGTTCCTACAACTAAATCAGATACAGATGAAACTACTTAGAGATCTCACAATGGACTAGTTCTGAGAAGACAGACTTACATATCACCAAGGTAATCAAGAAAATTTAAATATCTTAAAACAAAAAACCAAGGCAATATGAGGGTTAGCACTGATATTAACCATCATTAAGTCTCCTTGTATCCTAGTAGCCTATTCTCCTCACCCATTTAACCATCTCATTTTGAGTATCAGATGTCTAGATGTCTTTTCTTGAACAATATGTTTATTTTCATGACAGCTCTTAAAGGGGTTCTGATTCTCTGGTACCAAATCTACAAGTCTTTAGATAATTTTGCTACTAATATTGTTTACTAAAATTTCAGAGAATTTCAGTTATATACCAAATATATAATTTGCTATTTCTATCCTTACCTAAATGCTGTACCTGATACAAGAATCTTAAAAAAAATATGAGCTACTTCTCTATTTTTTAGCCAGCACGGATTATTTTTGTAATTATTCACTTATTACTCATTTCTGCCTTAGTTTAAGATCAGATACTGATAAATTGCCTTCCTTTACATTTTTTATTAGTTCCTTTAATACTCCTGATTTTTTTGTTTTTTATTTTTATAATGTTGGCCTTGTCTACCAATGAATAATTTCTATTTCTCCAGTGATTTAAATCTTCTATGGTTCCTGGATTTGTTTTCACAGATGTATTTCCAAGTATCTTATACTGTCTAGAGCTATTTTAAATGGGGTAGCTCTTATTATATCTTCTTTCAGGGCTTTGTTTGTGATATACTAAAATTATTAATTATTTCAACCAGAGGTAGCTCCAGCATGTGTGCCCTTACTTGTAGGCCGTTTCCCTCACTTTGGAATTAAGCTTCTGTTTGATAAGTGACTCTCTTGTTTCTAACCTACTTTATTCAGCTCCAGTCACAGACAGGTTAGAGACTGGTTTCATTCGGTTGACAAAACAGATGTATCTTATAATACTGTGGGAAACATGCATTTGAAGGAGAGCTCTGGTACTGAGGTCTGATTAGAGAAAGCAGAATCTGCTGTTTGAAGAGTTGATTGGGAAAAGGCTGCCTGCTCTCATTTGTCATCTAAAGCTTTAGCAGTCTCTTTCACATATTTTTTAGCACTCTTTTCCAGAATGCCTATTTGCAACTCCCAGTGTGGATGTCATGAACTGAACCTGTTAGAGGCATGAATTTATCCTTCCCCCTGCTTACCTCATTTTTATCCCCTTAGAGAAATGGCCTGAGAGTATCTGTGTTGGTCCTGTGTTATTTGTCCTCAGTTTTAGCTGTGGGTGGTGCTCTCCATAGGACCAGGAGGTACAGCTATGGCAACCTTGGGACCAGGATTACGGATGAGGTGGTGGAGCTGGTCAGTTGGCATGGATATCCCGAGAAGGTAAGGTGACTGGAACTTAAACCTAGGCTCCAAATGACCTCAACTTAGAACCAAATGCTGTTCTCCCCAGGGACTCAGATTTAAGGAAGGAAAGGCATTATGCCTCTATGTCTTGAGTGGAGTAAGTGGATATTGTGATTATACCTCCTGAAGTAAATATTCCTTTTTAAAAGGTGACTATGTTACATACAGTAAAAGCCATGTGATGTAGGGGATAGAGAGAAGGTCAGGTCTACCTCTGACATATACTAGCTGTGTGATAATAAGTCATTTAACTTTTAAGTGTTCAAAGCAAACTTCAGTTACTGATCTCTATTAGTTGAGAAAACATCCTTACTGGGAGTTCCTTAGACAAATGAAATGACAAATTTGGACCCTTTTGCTCTCCTTCTCAATAGTATAAAAAGAAAGGGCTACCTTATTGGAAAACAATAAAGACATTTTTTAAACAAAAATGTTTCTTTGCTGTATATTGTGTGTGTGTGTGTTTATTTCCTCTGGAATGGGAACTTAGGAAGTGCCCCTCAGTTGGAAATGGCTGAACAAGTCATGACATATACATGTGATGGATTACTACTGTGCTGTAAGAAATGATGGAGAGGCATGTCTTAGGGACACCTGGGAAGACTTGTATGAACTAATCCACATCAAGGTGAATAAAACCAGAAGGACGAATTATACAATAACAATATTGTAAAGCCAAGCAAATTTTAGAGACTTGGGAACTCTGATTAGCAAAGCAGCCAACCCCTACTCCAGAAGAAATCATCATTAGATGAAATATGTTAGCCACCCATTTAAAAAGTATAGACGATAAGCACATCACATTGTGAAAATGACACATACACAAAAAATACCACATGCAAACCTACATAGACATATATGAATAAATAAAAACAAATATATGCATAGGCATAAAGTTACATATATATAAATTATATGTACACACACTTGACACAGTTAGATGGTATGGTGCATAGAGAACTAGGTTTGGAATCAGAAGAATTCATCGACATGGATTCAAATCTAGTCTCAGACACTAGCTGTGTGATGCTGGGCAAGTCACTTAATGCCGTTTGCCTTAGTTCTTCATCTATGAAGATGAGTTGGAGAAGGAAATTGCAAATTACTCTAGTATCTTTCCCAAGAAAAGCTCAAATGGGGACACAGAATCAGATATGACTAAAACACCTGAACAACAAATCACACACCCATGCATATATGTAAATATATATACACATTTATCCATATACATATGTATGCCTATTTGCATGACATATGTACATATGTATGTGTATTGTGTATACATGCATGAATATATAAATATACACATACATACACACATACGTGTGTGTGTGTGTGTGTGTGTGTGTGTGTGTGTATATTTACTTTTTTTTTTCCCTTTAGGACATGATCAGTGAAGCAATTTTGTTGAGCTTGAATCAACATTTTTGAAACAAGGGTCTTGGTTTTGTTTCATTTCTAATTGAGGTGGGGAATAGGAGAAAGATCAAATTTTTATTGAACAATTATTTTGTTTTTATTTTTATTTAAATAAAATTTAATGCTTAATACCAGAAATAAAAAAAAAAGCTTTAGCAAGGGAAACTTCAGGGACTTGCCTGCATTGCCTTTCACTTCCCTCTGTGACTCTATTTCCTCAAAGAAAAGGAACTGAGCTGAATAACCTTTCAGAGTCTAGGCTTAAGGGAAATAGATCTATCTATATAGCTATAGACATCCAAATATTTTTGTATATGCATATATAGGTAATCTTATTTATAAGTAAACAATCATATTATATATACATAAATAATTTCATAGTGTCTGTATATAAGATAGAAAAGGCCAGTGTATTGAATATTCATGAAGCTATGTATTCTCTGAGTTGCTGGATATTTAAAATGGATACAAATAGGAATGCTGAACAATATTAAAAGTTAGTATTTTATGTAGTGTTAAAAATGTGTGAAGCCTTTTCAAATATTTATCTCATTTGATCCTCATAACAAAGCTTGAAGTTAATGGTAACAATGATTAAAAATGATGGTGAGAATAAGTATGAAAAAGATGATGAAGATGAGAATGATGATGATGAGGATTTAATGCCTACAATGTCCATGCGCTGTGCTAAGGGATTAATGAATATAACGAATATAATCTCATCTGGTCCTCACAAACTTGGGAGGTAGTTGCTCTCATCATTTCCATTTGCAGTTGAGGAAACTAAAGTTGAAACTTACCAGAGGTACACAAATAATAATTTTCTGATGCCAAATTTGAACCAGGTCTTTCTGACTTTAATTCTGTTACTCTATAGACTATGTCATCTGTGCATTTGTCCTTCGTTGCCGAAGAAGACCATGCCATCAGAGAAATAATGACATGACTTGTACTTGACTTTGAGTGAGGGAAGGCTGTGCAGGTCCAGAACCATCTGAATCCAGTGACCAGATATTCATCAGGATAACTGGAGATGATCCAGGATGAGGTAATTGGGGTTAAGTGACTTGCCCAAGGTCACACAGTTAGTGAGTGTCAAGTGTCTGAGGTGAGATTTGAACTCAGATCCTCCTGACTCCTGCACTGGTGCTCTATCCACTGTATCACTTAGCTGCCACCTTACTAGTTGAGTCAGGATGGACGAATGGTCTAAGGTGCTGTGTTCAGGTCACAGTCTCCCCTGGAGTTGTGGGTTCGAATCTCACTCCTGACTATGTCATGTAGATGATAGTCAAATAGTAATCTCCTTGGGAATTTATAATTCCAAATTTCAAAAACAAAGAAATCACTAACAAGATACCAAAGATATTTCAATAGCTAAAATGTATGTTGAACCATATTCTAAAATAGAATTTAGAAAAGTTGAGTTTTGTTTTGTTATACCTGTGTATTATGTTCCAGAATATCCTTATAAGCATACCCTAGGAGTTTTGAATTTACTCCAACCTCCCAACATTTTGGGAAACAGCAAAAAAAAAAAAATCAAAATAAAGGAGACAACCTATTGTTCAATTCTAATAAAAGTTAAAAATAAAAATATGTGAAAATGGAGTATATTTTCTCAGTAGACATTGCTTATCCATTTATTCCATTTGAATCAAGATAACACATTAAAATCAATTTTGACTTTTAAAGCAAAAAGTATATTTTTGGACTGGGGAAAGCAAGAAGCAAAAGTAAAGGGGATGATGAAGGAGAGCATAGACATATCCGCTCTATGAGAATTATTAATTCTATAATGCTGATAAAATTCTTCAAGGAATACTTCGAAGAAAATTCTGGCTCAGTAGTTAAGAATGGGACCCAAGAGGAAAATTAGTGAAATGTGGCATCACCAGGCTTTGTAAAGCATCTGTTAATGCACAGTAAAACTGATGTTCTCTATCTAGAAAGTGAAAAGAAAAGAAAGATAAACTCTTTAATTTGAGCCTTAGAGGAGAGTAATTAGATGACTGATGTCTTTCATGTTATCCTGTCCCATGGCTGTAAAGCAGAAAGATTTTTATGTAAATTGGAAGTTTTCTATAGTCTCTAATGTAGGACTTCATAAGCAATGGAAATACATTATTATTCCTATTCAGTAAGGTGTTTTTTAAAGTAGATCAGAACACAATGTGAAGTCATATGGAATAGGGGTGGGGTGAGGGGAGCATTTCTGTTTACTGGAAGCAAGTCTACAGAGCAACTTGTGGGCAACAATCATGAAAAGAGGTGCTGACTATCTCACTTAGGTCATATCTACACAAAAACAAAAATTTTAACAAAGAATTTGCTGATGTCAACAACTGCAAACGCTTTCTCTTAACAGATCTAAATTGACTAGAGCAGATATTTCTCTAAAAAGCTTTCTTTGAACCATTTTTTTCTCTAATGTATAGAGGTGAATTTCAGGCCAACATGTTAATCTCTTTGTTATCATATCTATCTCTTTATAACCTGTCCAAATTCCACTTTAATATTTAACACAGGGCCTGCTTTTTCTCTGTAATCTCTTCCTAAATAAATCTTGCCCATATTTTTCTCCTTTCTGAATCCCTTTTCCACTTAGTCTGAACAATGAGCTTAACATTTAATAACAGAAATTCTTGTACTATTTTCTGCTTGTATTTAGGTGTTGTCTTCTTAACGCTATCATAGCTGTTTTAATGCTGGCCTATCCCCACTGTTCTATACTTCACAGAATTCAGGATGACATATCAGTCAATTTACAAGTATTTATTAGCAGTAGGCCCTGTGCTAGGCTCTGAAAATACAAGTACAAAGAACCAAATAACTCCATAGAAAGTAGCATGCATTTTAATGGTGGAAAATGTAAGTACACAGAAAAAATGATATAGCAAAAATATAAAGTGAATAAATGAACATTATTTATGTAGAACTCTGTGTGTGTGTGTGCACATGTGCAAATGTGGGACCAATCAATCTATCTAAACAGAGATGAAATAGAAGGTACTTTAGGATTCAAAGCACTAGCCATTGGGATACGAAAAAAGCCTTCGCATAGAAGATACTGATTTCACTAAAACAGAACAAGAGGGAATTTAAGAAAGAAATGCATTCCAGGCATGGAGGATGGCATTGCTAATGGACATCCAGAGCCGGGATAGCCTGTATTCAATTGTTGCAACTGACACAGCATCTGTATGACTGACCAAATCAGTTTTTTTCTCAGTTCCCTAGAAAACTCTCAAAGACTACAATTTGAAAGAAAATGTTGAACTGCTTTGAAAGAGGAACTTTGCTAATTAGAATTAAACCATGGCTCTATTCCCTATTCCTTTCCTGGATGCATTGTAGATGACCAATGGATTGTTGTTTGGTGTGATGTAGGCATAGTCCATGTATGATTAACAGATCCACATGATAAATTTAATCTTATTAGAAAGACACCTTAATCAGCTGAAGAGATGCAGACAAAAAGACAGAAAATAACCGTAGGAATGACCCCATAGTACTACATAAACGTAGTAGATGGGGATGAAAAAAAGGCAAAAAAGAATAGAAAAGGGAAAAGGACCTATGTAGTAAAGAAGTGAAAAGAGAGGATGTTTGTGTGATATGCATGTCCTAGCAGAAAAAAAAGGAGTAAATTCTTGGAAAATAGTATATTACATCGACACTGAAATGAAAAATGGTCAATGGCCTATGTGAATTGTAGACAATATCTCTTGAAAGGACATCATTCAACCTTTTCCCATTACTTTATCAGTGGAAACCTCAGGGCATTGAAAAAGTCCACCATTGTAACTTTACATAATTAGGACATTGGGATACTGAAAATTCAAAGATTACTTTTTTCCCTAGTCATTTTACGTTGATACTAAGTCTTACTTGAGGGACCTAAAGACATATTGAAAGGAGGCAATTTATAGTACTGCTGTGTATAATCTTAGCCCTGAGTATTGCTGAAAGGGAACTATTTAATTAAGCCTGTAGATCAATTGATAGTTCCACGGAGAATATTGGCCCCCAAACCATTTTATGATCTGTCATTGTCATTCCTTGTTCTGGAAATGCTCTCTGGGGTAAAATGTAGCATTTTGTCTCATAAAGGAATTGCCTAGAATTAACTTTACATGGAATTCTTTGTGAAAGGGGAAAAAATCATTCTCATAAATTATACAGGAATATAATGTGCAGCTTGTCATATTTACTGTCAGTCAACTTATTGTCTTTGTATTTACTTTCAAAAAAGATATTTTGCTTATTTCACTTTTTAGTTTAATGAAATGTGAGGTTAGATCTAGCTAGACAATATCCAAAAAAATTATTTTAATATTTTAAAGTGTATATCCTGCAGTCAGACAATAGTAAATATTTGAATCACTTGATATTTGATATAAAACCACATATATAAGAATCATCACCACAAGATTTTAGAATTTGAGTACTATCATGAGCACTATCATGGACCACTATCATCACATCCATTGTAACATGTCTATAGGCTAAATTTTGAAGAACAAATTTGCTCATGATTCCCTCCCATCTTTCCTTTCAGCATATATTCTGAAGTTATGAGCCATATACTACTTTATATTAACTTCCTTACATTCCTATTTCAACTATTATATTCATTTTCTACTTATCATTTAAGCAATTTAATGATAAATCTATCCACAAACATTTATGAAATACTTTATTTGTAATAAGCACTATGCAAAGTACTAGAGACACAAGCACAAAGACTGAATCCTTATTCCCAAGAAGTTTACATTCTAATGAGGAAGACCACAAGTATGATTATATACAGTATACATAGAAAGTTGATCAATACCCAATGTACAAAGAAGGTTAATTCAAGGCAGGAGTTTATTATAGTATAATATGATATTATATATTTTAATATAATGTAGTGTTGTGTAATTCAGTATAATGCAATATATCATAACCTAACATATTATAATATGATATGATATAATTTAATGGAATACAATGCAGTGTAGTGTAATACGGTGTAATGCAATATAACATAACATAATATATAATGTAATGACATGTAGTATAGTATAGTATGGTATGGTATGGTATGGCATGTCACATCATGTCATGATATGATATATTGTAATGTAATTAATATAATATATCATATCATATCACTAGTTGAGAGAATCAGGAAATACTTCATGCTGAAGAGAGTCCTTGAGTTGTTCTTGAAAGAAGAAAGGAGCCAAGCAATACCACTTCTAGGGCTGTATCCCAAAGAGATCATACAAATGGGTAAAAGACCCACATGTGCAAAAATATTTATAGCAGCTCTTTTTGCGATAGCAAACAATTGGAAATTGGGGGGATGCCCATCAATTGGGGAATGATTGAACAAGTTGAATGTAATGGAATATGAATGTAATGGAAAATTATTGTAGTACAAGAAATGATGAGCAGAAAAAGCTGGAAAGACTTACATAAATGGCTGCTGAGTAAGGGGAGCAGAAAGAGGAGAACATTGTAAACAATTAAAGCCATATTGTGCAATGACTAACTTTGATAGACTTGGCTCTTCTCAGCAATGCAAGGTTCTAAGACAACTCTGAAAAGTCTCTCCGGATGGAAAATGTTTTCCACATGCAGAGAAAGAATTATGGAGTTTGAATGCAGATCAAAGCACACTATTTGCTCTCTCTTTTGTTTTGTTTCTTCTTTCTCATACTTCATTCCATTAGTTCTAATTCTTCTTTCCAATATGACTTAATCGGAAAATATGTTTAATGTGAATGTATATGTAGAGCCTATATCAGATTGCATGCCATTTTTGGGAAGGGAGAAGGTGGGAAAAGAGGGAGGGGAGGAAAATTTGAAACTCAAAAGCTTGTGGAATGAATGTTGTAAACTAAAAATAAATGAAAATTATTTTTCAAAAGGGAAAATAAAAGAAGATAGGAGCACTACGGTACAGAGGAAAGGAAGGAATATATTCTGTGCAGAGGATGTGACTAGTACAAAAGCACAGACACAGGAGAGAGAATGGTGTGTGTAAGTCACAGAGAGAAAGCCTGTTTGATTGTATCACAAAATACAGAAAGAGAAGCAACAGACAATAAAGATGGAAAGTTGGGCTGAGGCCAGATTTTGGAGGGCTTTAAAAGTTAAAAAGGGGTGTTCATATTTATCACAGAGCTGAATGGAAGCCACTGGAGTTAAGTAGGGCAGTGACATGATGACCAGATTTGTACTTCAAGATAATTACTTTAACTTTTGTGTTTAGAATCGACTGGAATGATAAAAGACTGGAGACAGTGAGATAAACTAGGAGGTAATTGAAATAATCTGTGCGGGCTTCAACTCAGAGCAAGTAGCTGTGGGAGTGGAAAGAAATCAAATGCATGAGGTGGTATGGGATTAAAATGGCAAGATCTGGTAACTGATTGGATATGTGGGATGAGAAAGAGTAAGTTGTTGAGGAAAACTCCAAGTTCTAGAATTGAATGTCTAGAAAGGGAGAAAGAGAAGTTTATGTGGAAAGATAAAACAGTTCAGTTTTGAACATGTTGAACGTGAATTATATCTAGAATATCCAGTTTGGTGTGTTTAATATGTACTTGATGATTTGGGATATAGACATGAAAGAGAAAAATTCATTAAAATGATGGTCGAATTCATTAGTAATGAAATTGCTAAAAGAGAATAGAAAAAGAGAAGAGACACTAGGAAGGGCCACTACTGGTTTGCATGATATGGATAATGAGCCAGACAAGAAACTGTAAACAAATGGACAGTCAGGTAGAGGAACTGGAGCAGAATATTTTTGCACAGGCACAGGCACTGGAGCACTCACAGGCAGACGCATATGTGAAATGGAAAGAAAAAAACAAACAAACTCAAACAAACCAAACAAAAAGGAGACAAATCAAAAAGGAGAAAGAGATCAACAGTATAAATTAGAGCAGAGAAAAAGAAATCATTGTAAAAAATATGTGTAGTTAAGTAAAATAATAACTCTTAATAATTGTATGCAAAAACATGCATTTCTCATTCCACACACAGAATCTATCACTGTTAGGAGGTTCATAATATGTTTCAACAGTCTTCAGGAATCATGTATCACAGGGGTTCCAATTTTCAAAGATGTTTTTGCAATCTTGTAGTTGTATGATTTTTTCCTAGTTCTGACCATTTCATTTTTGTTCAGTTTATAAAAACGTTTGACACTGTATTCTTATAATATTGAGGTTATAGGACATTTAAAAGTATTGCAATGAATATTTTAGTATATGTATAATTACTTTCCACTTTTTGACCTTTTGGGGCTACATGCCCACAAGTGGATCTCTGAATCAAAGAAAATGGACATTTTTGTGACTTTTAAAAAATAATTTTAAATATTTTACAATGTTTGTGTAACAATTAAATCTATAGGAATGGAATATTAGTAGAGTGGCTATTTGTTCATGGAAACTATAACTTTGACTCCTTTTTTCATCTTTGCAAAATGCAAGCCTTAGAGTTGTTTTAATATGCATTTCTTTTATTAATAGTAATTTGTTTCAATATTTGATACGATTTCTTATATTTTGTAATTATTTTAAGAACTCTTCCTTCCTATTATTTGTCTACCACTTGGAGGGAAGAGGGAGATAGTAACGACTTGTTGAGATGTTACTGCCTCAAGTATATTGAGTAAATGACCCTAATCAAAGATATTTTATGAAAGAATATTTTTCTACCTGGCAGTTTCCCTTCTATATATTGATATCCTAACTACATTAATAGTTTTTTTGAGTGCAAAATCTATGAATTTTCATATCATTGAAATGGTCTATCTTTGTTAGGTTCTTTCTTGTTTGACTAATAATTTTCCTCATAATCATAACTGTGAAAGATTCCTCTATTAATTTTGCTCTATTAATAAAATATTTGATGTGATCTCATATATAGGTCAAATCCATTTGGATCTTAATCTGGAATACATTATCAGATTATATTCAAAATAACTAACTTTTCCCATTAGAAGCTCTTGATATTTACGGAGTTCTTTCTTATGTAATATACAGTATTGGGTTTTAAAATTACTAGATGATTTATTCCATTCATTTCTCATTCCTGCTTGCCTAGTTTTTCAACTGACCATTATTTTCTATCTTTTAAAAAGCACCAAATAATTTTCACAATTATATAAAGGGAGCTAAATGGAAGAGTAGACAGAATGTGCTGAGCTAGGAAAATCTATGAGGAAAACCCAAGTTTAAATATAGCATCAGTTCTTTCCTATCTAAATGACCCTGAATAAGTCACTTAACCTGTTTCCCTCAGTTTCTCATCTGTAAAAAAGGGAAAAATAACAGCACCTCCTTCACAAGGTTGTGATGAGGGTCAAATGAGATAATATTTATAAAATGCTTAACACAGTCCCCAGCATTTATGTGTGTATTCCCTTTCTCTCACCACTGATAATGTTTTAAATTATAGTTTCAGTTCTGAAAGTGCTTGTCCCTGTTCATTCCTACATTTCCTCTTGTTATTAATGAATTGCTAATATTTTATTCTATAAAGTAAGTTATTGGAAATTAAAGCCTTGAGCTTAATTTGTAAATTCATTTCTTTAGCCTAAGCATCATTATTTTGGCATTGTCCAAGTGGGAACAAATAATATTCCTTCAATAATTCAGAAATTTGCTTATTATTACAAAGAACAATTTACAATTATATTTTAGATTTGAGTTGTTCAATTTATATTTTATGAAATCATGTCTTTCATTTTTCTTTTTCTTTTTTATTGAAATATGCACATTTGGTGGATTCATTTTTATACTGCTTGTTTTCTAGAGCAGACTTAGAAATGTGTAGTATTAATTGATTATTTGTGACTTTCTAAGTAAATCCTCTTGTCATCTACAAATAAGGATAATTTTTCCACACTTTTCTAAAATTGAAGAAATAAGAAATTCATCTTGTCTTTTTGTTAAGACGTATTTCAAGAATTATTTTAATTAATATTATAAAGAAAGGATATCATCTTATCATTGCATTTGGAAAACTTTTATTGCTTCTTTACTGCTAATAATTCTGAATTTGGTTTTATTGTATAATTTTAATTCTGATTAAAAATTTGACTTTTTATGCTTGAGCTTTTCTAGGCTGTTTTATAAGTATTAATAAATGTTGGATTTTGTCAAAAGCTTTTTCTACACATATTGATAAAATTATATAGTTTGTTTTCTCCCCATAATTGGTTATAATAATGTGTTATATTCCACTTTAGATGGTGCCTTTTACTACCCTTCACTCCTAGGAGTAGCAATTGATGAGAAGGGAAAATATGTTTCATAGTTTGAATTAATCCAAGGTCCATAGTAAGTCTTATCTTGAAGTTTCATCTGAAGCCTTACTTCTTGCTAGGAGACTTTCCTCAATTGGTTAATTACCATTCCTAGTGGAAGTATACACAACCTCTTTTTTTACTTGCTTAATACACGTTTATTGACTGATTAAGTGACTGTTTCTCCTCTTTGCAATTATAGGGATTTGCTGCAACTATGGACCGAAGTTTTTAATTTACTGAAGTGTGATACAGCCCTGAGAAGCACAAATTTAGGGGGAATCATTGATCTCCTATTGTGTGCACTCCCTTTGAAAAATTACTTAGTCCTCCTGTCTTTCAACACAATCATATACAGATTTAAACATTATTTAATAAGATCCTTTCATTTTCTATTCCATGAGAAACACATTCCACTTCCTCCCTTCATCTTGCCAACTCAATTCCATTATTTCTAAACTATTATCTCATAATTTTTCTAAGCCAAAGTAATTCATAGTATCCATTATATGCTTATTTCTAGACTGAGTGTGTGTAAAGAGGGTAATCTCCACAACTTCTGTGTCCATTTCTTTTCTTCTCCTTGTTTTAACCACTCCCAATTCTGCTTTACAACCTGCCCCCTCAAATTACAAAATCTATTCATTATTTTAAATGAAAGTATTTGATTTAATCCATGCAATAGTAATTGGTTTTCCTTCTTTTCCTTTTCTTAGATAATTTTAAAACTTTGCTTTGATTTTTATATTCAGATAATATTTTTGTCACTTAATAACCCTTCTTTATACTTTTTCTTTATTTTTTATTTTATTTATCCCTGGACAGACTTTAAAAAATAGCCTAAAATATGAGAATATCAATTTCATTGCTTAGTATTTTCTTAAGGATTTTATCAAATGTATTTGCTATATTTTATCTTCAATGTGGCAATCTGTATGTATATATGCATACATATAAATATGAATATATATAAATATATAGTGTGTGTATATGTACATAAAATGAATACATATACACATACACACATATGAGTAAAAGCCATGCACAAATACATAAGCAGTAAAATGAGCTGAAGAAGAGTTCTCAAAAGAATTGTAAATCAATTAAAGTCATTAGAAAGAATGTTACAAATCACAAATAATAAAATAAATCCAAGTCCAAACAATCCAGAATTTTCATATCTCATCCAGCAATTGGCAAAGATGAAGAAAAAGACAGGAATAGTTAATGTTATAAGACTTGTGGGAAGATAGACACATTATTAGTTTCTCTGTGAGTCAATATAATCATTGTGGAAAGGATATTTGGAATTATCTATAAAAGTGACTTAAATGTTTATATCTTTTGATGCAAGAATGGTGTCAAAAAAGAAGTCACCATATACAATATATAGCACTAATTTTTGTCAAAGCAAAAATTTGGACACAAAGTACTTGCACATAAATTGGAATGAATAAATAAATTGTGGTACATGAAATGAGTAGAATAATATTGTCCTGCCAAAAATGTCAAATATGATGAATATAACAAAACACAAAAATATTTAAATTCCATAAAGAAGTTTGAACTTACCAGAGCCAAGAAAACAGTATACACAATGGATTTAACAATGTAAATTACAGAAAACCTACAGAATAATAACAAAAGAGATTTTGCAAAGTTACTAAGAGCAAGCAAGACTCCAAGAAAAAATGAGAAGGTATCCCTAAAATGCCATGCCTTTTGTGAAGGGAGAGGTTCAAATGTATCATACATTGAATACATTCTCAGACTTTTTTAAATGAAGTAATTGCTTTTGTTGAAATTTCTTCCTTTCTTTCTTTCCTATTTAATCCTTCCTTCTCCCATTGTGCCTTCCTTTCTTTCATTGTGCCTTCCTTCTTTCCTTCCTTTCTATTCTTTGAAAGTATGAGTTGATATGGGATGACTTAAGATGAGGAAGGGGAGAAATTAAATTGGAGATATGCTGGTGTTGTTAAAAGTAAAAGATAGCAATAAATTATTTTCAAACTGTCATGGAGTTTCTTGTGGTTGTTTCCAATATTTCCTTGTCTGTAAATGGTGTTGTGGTTCACTTATTTTCATGGTATGATATTTATTCAATCCTTTTTTTTTGTTGTTTTGTTTTGTTTTTTTGATCCTTGTGATTGACTGTTGGTATATCTGGTTAGTTATTAGAATTATACCCAGGCTTTCTCTTACACTTTATCTTTCAATCTTTTCCTTGAATTACTAATATTTTGTCTCTGATCTTCCTTCTCACTTCTTAGTCCCTCCATACTTCCATTTTTGTGACTCTGGCTTTTCCTCCTTAGTAAAGTGCTAAGTCTGGGCAACTTTAGCCTATTTAACTTAGGGTATGGAGTTGTTTCTTGGCCTTGGGTTTCTGTACAATTACAGCAGTGCTATTTGCTGGACATTCATAATTCTCTTAGCATCAATTTCCTTATATGCAAAGGAGTAATAACATTATATGTTCTACTTTCTAATAGATTTGTTGTCAGGAACTTGTTTGTCTTTGGGGAGACTTTAGATAGAAGCCAAATCTAAGCTTTAAGTGATTTTCCCAATACCTTCTGCTCCCAACTGATTTAATAAAGAATTAAAGAAAACTAGCCTGAGACTTTTCTTTGCTTCCAATTTAACAACACTTAACCCAGTCTGCATGAATCCAGATCTCCAGCACTCCTATGAGAAAGAAATATTCAGGACCACTTCTAGGATGGTATTTGATGTATAATGTGCAACAAAAATGAAAATATTATTCATTTTCTTCATTACAAAAGAAATGGTGAAAACACATTCATATAGATGAAGCATATAGGTGAAGATTTAAAACATTCACAAAGAAATGTGTAATTATGTGTAATTCTCAAAGAAAGTAAAGGGAGTTTGGTACTTGATCAGATCACTTAAGATGGTTCCATCAACTTGGAAGATACCAGAGAGTTGTTTTAGGGAGATTGGAGGATTAGGACAAGTGTGGAATTCTATGGTGGTTTTCCATGTGCTTAGCAGCAGCTTCATAGACAGAAGGATTAAAGTCCTCAAATGACTTGAGTCAATACGAGCAATAGCTTTCTTTCGGCATCTGCTCAGTGAGCAACAGTAGGTGGTATAGGGGCAGCTAAGTGGCACAGTAGATAGTGCAAGCCTGGAGTCAGGAAGATCTGAGTTCAAAATCTGCCCTCAGCTTTCATTAGCTTATGACCCTGGGCAAATCATTTAACTCTGTTTCCCTCAGTTCCTCATCTATAAAGTGAGCTGGAGAAGGAAATACCACTTTAGTATCTCAGTAAGAAAATCCCAAATGGGGTTCCAAGGAGTTGGACATGACAACACCAACAATCACAAGGTGAGACCATGTGGTAAGGGGAAAAGAGCCTCAGGATCTCCTTCTTCCTCCCTTAGCTTTATGGATATCAGGAATAAGGATCTAGGTTTTAAGTCTTTTGATATTTTTTCTTTTTATTCTAATTGTAGGGGGAGAGTTTCTGGTCTGAGCCCAGAATGTGAGTAGAAGTATATGGAATTTCCAACCAGCCCAGCAGTGAGATTTCTAGGAGCACAGAGAAATCAAATAGAGTGACCTTCTGGAGTACAGCTCATTAGAAGTTGGCAGAGATCTTGTCTTTGAATTTCAGCCTGGTGACACCAACACCATGTAGGAACGGAGATAAACTCCATGTGATTCCAGATTTATAGCCTCTTTATGTGAAAAACTAAGTCCTTCTTACACCTCCTGAAAGACTAAGGCAGCATGGGGGTGGTGGAGATTATACACTATCACTTGTTAAAAAATCTGTGTTTGCTGTTCCTGCTACATTTTGAAGGCATATCCTTTTGTAAAAATTAGCTCAATGCTAAATAAATAACTGAAAATGGGATAGTAGTCAGGTATACTAGTCAGGGCTATAAAACAAAAGGGGCTCAAGTTGATGGAAAGGAACTTATTTTTTGCTCTTTTATCTCCAACAGAATACTGCATTGCAAAAGGTAGGTGCTTAATAAATATTTGTCAGTTTAAATGTGATGATAGGTAAAGATAAGGTATATTTTTTTGAGGAGAGAAGGCAAGGCAATTGGGGTGTAGTGACTTGCCCAAGGTCACACAGCTACTAAGCATGAAGTGTATGAGGTTGGATTTGAACTCAAATCCTCCTGACTCCAGGGCCAGTGCTCCATTCACTGTGCCATCTAACTGCTTCTGGGTGAAGTATTCTTAATCCTTACTCCATTAAAAGTAATTGGTAAGATGCCCAAACAATCTTATAAGCCTTAGGTTAAATGTGGAAACATGCTTTGAATCATAGTGATGTTATTATACATGCATTATGTTTACATAGGCTAAGGAAACTTTGGCCCCAGGGATCGACTGTAAATTATCCAGAAAGTTGCGAATGGATTGATTTTAAGAGGTCAGATCTATGGTAGCCATTCCAACACATCCCTGAGGATCAAAGCTAGAATTGAGTTACAGCACAGAAGAGGGATAATGTAAAAATTCAATGATTTTATAGATATCTTGGAGCAGAAGATCTGAGCTGAGCAAAGAATGGAAAAAAAAAGCTCAGCTCTTTCCTCAGTTTGTCCTCCTGGTGCCCATTTATCTGTAAATATCATGGTATAATTTTCTATTCCCTTGCCAAAACTAAATTTTACCACAGTCAAGAAGAGGCCAGGGGTTCACTCAACACAGATTAAAACATAAAGTTAGAGTCCAGACTGATTAAAAGTTAGGAATTTAACTAGGTGGTTCAAGCTCAGAGCAACTGTGAATGAACTCAAAATTTTCATCTAAAATAAGCTTCCTAAAGCTGAAGAGAGGAGGGAACCAATTACACCGTAGGGGACATTGTATCACTTTCTAGGCTTAAAAGGAGCTAATTATTGTAAAAAGACTTTACATTTACATACTGATTTAAGTTTAACTGAGGACTTTCTTCCCCACAATATTATCCTGCAAAGAGTATTGGCTTTTTTACATATGAAGAAACTAAAGAGAATTTGAGTTATTTGCCAGTGGTCACTCAGCTGGCAAGTGCTGGGAAGAGGATTTAAACTCATGACTCATTATTTTCAGAGTGTGCCAGACTACACTATTTGGAATTGTGCTTTGATCAAATGCAAGAAACCTATTTAAATGAACCATGATAATTATTTTTGCACTGCACTACTGCTATTTATTGAAAGAACAACCTGTATCTAAGGAAGAAGTGGGGAACCTGGGGCCTGAATGCCAAATGTGGCCCCCTAGGTCCTTGAGTGTGGCCCTTTTACTGAATTCAAATCAAGTGTGGCCCTTTGACTTAGTCAATTTGGATTTATTAATATAACACCTACTATGGGTCAGGTACTCTACTGAGTGGTTTTGTTTGTATAATTGGTTTAGAATGAATGGAAATAGCAATTATTTCTATTTTGGACAGAAACCCTGAGAGTCTTCCCCTTCCAGATGTTATCCCTTTTCTTAAAGAGGTCATTCTTTGCCTCATTTCTTATTAAGCCTTAAGGGGAAACTAGGTGGTGCAGTGGATAGAGTACCAGTGCAGGAGTCAGGAGGATATGAGTTCAAATCTCACCTAAGACACTTGACACTAACTAGCTGTGTGACCTTGGACAAGTCATTTAACCCCAATTGCCTCATCCTGGGTCATCTCCAGTCATCCTGATGAATATCTGGTCACTGGATTCAGATGGCTCTGGAGGAGAAATGAGACTGATGACCTGCACAGCCCTACCTCACTCAAAACAAAGTCAAGTATAAGTCATGTCAGTATTTCTCTGATGGCATGGTCTTCTTCAGGAATGAAGGAGGAATACATAGTAAACCTTAATCACTGAAGGGGCATTGCCTCAGCCAAGCAAAGCTTTTAAAGACCTTAGTTTAGCCGAGATCCCCCACTACATCCTGGGCCATGACCACATGTCATACTTTATAACTGGCCAATGGATTCTGATGGATCCTGCTGGAAAGTGAGGCTGGTGACTTTGCACTGCCTTCCTTCCCTTAAATCCAGTTTCCTAGTTTGTCAAGGCATCACCTCCTTGATGTCATAGTCCTCGGTTAGAGTGAAAGACAAACAACAGTAATAAATATCACATTATTTGATTTTCACAATTACCATGGGAGGTAGATGCTGCGATTATCCCCATTTTAGAGTTAAGGAAACTTGAGGCAGACAGAGGTTAAGTGACTTGCCCAGGATTACATCGTTATTAAGTGTTTGAGGATGGATCTCAACTCAAGTCATTCTGACACCAGGCAGAGAACTCTACACCTACTAGTAACAATTATATGACTATTGAGCTTTCCCAAAATAAGGGAAAGATCACAGACTACAAATTTTAGGATAGCTCCAATTGTTCAGTTTTGTTTTATTTTGGGGGGGTTTATATTTATTTGCTTTTGTTCTTTTCAGTACGCTTACATTTCCCTCTTTCAAGTTTTAACTTTTACTCTTGCTTCTAAACTCTGGGGGTAGGCTAAAAAAGTCTTCACTAAAAAGATAGACCTTTAAATATTCAAAGATTTTCATTCATTTCTTAATTCTTTTTGCAGTCCAAATATCACCTAATTCCTTCATCTACCCATTACAAAATATGTTCTTAAGGGTTTTCACTAGTTGTTTTTCTATATATGCTTTCGAGATGATCATGTCCTACTTAGCATATTTTTTACCCAGAACTGATCATCATACTCCAGATTTAGTATGTCCAGAGCACAGTAAGAATTGAACTTGTCCTTTTCTAGTCACAGAGGTTAGGCATCTCTTAATGCAACTATATTTTTTTGGTTTCCTTTTCTTTGACTCTTTGGCTCTTTTATAAAAAATTATTTTCAGTTTTCAACATTCACTTCCACAAAATTTTGAATTTCAAATTTTCTCCCCATCTTCCCTCTAACCCACCCCAGGACATCATGCATTCTGATTGCCCTTTCCTCCAATCTGCTCTCCCTTTTATCACCTTCACCCCTTATCCTCTTTCCTTCTATTTTCCTCTAAGGTAAGATAGATTTCTATATTCCATTTTATATATATATTATTTCCTAGTTGCATACAAAAACAACCGCTAACATTCATTTTTAAAGCTTTGAGTTCCATAGTCTCTCCCTTCCCCCTTCCTCACCCACTCATTGAGAAAGCAAGCAATTTGATAAAGGTTATACATATGTGGTCATGCAAAACACTTCCATAACAGTCATGTTGTGAAAGACTACATTTCCCTGCTCTGGTTTCCTGTAGGGTATGATAAACTTCCATACACAACTGAGTGTATATCTTATTCCTTCCCGAAGCCAAATCTGATGAAAGAAAGGCTCACTTATTTCCTCTCCCTTTATTCCCCTCCAATGTAAAAGCTTTTTCTTACCTCTTTTATGTGAGATGATTTACTACATTCTACCTCTTCATTTCTCTTTCTCCTAGTACATTCCTCCCAAACCTTAATTTTCTTTTTAAGATATCATCCCTTCATATTCAGTTCACCCTATACTCTCTCACTCACTTTCACTCTCTCTCTCTCTGTCTCTCTCCACACACATACACACACACACATGCATGCACGCACACACGTACACACTTGAACCCTGGTTTTAATCCTTTAAGTCTCATTTGACCTCTGGAATACCATACTCCAAGCCCTCTGATCTCTTAGTGTAGAAGATGCTAAATCCCATGTTATCCTGATTGTGTTTCCACAATATTTGAATTGTTTCTTTCTGGCTACTTGTAATATTTTCTCTTTGACTTGGGAACTCTGGCATTTAGCTATACTATTCCTACGAGTTTTCCTTTTGGGATCTCTTTCAAGAGGTGATTTGGGGATTCTTTCGATTTCTATTTTACCCTCTGGTTCTAGAATTTCAGGGCAGTTTTCCTTGAGTGTTTCTAGGCAGATGATGTTTAGGCTCTTTTATTTAAATCATGGTTTTCAGGTAGTCTGATAATTTTTAAATTATCTCTTCTGGTTCCATTTTCCAGGTCAGTTGATTTTTCAGTGAGATACTTCATATTGTCTTCTATTTTTTCATTCTTTTGGTTTTGTTTTATAATTTCTCGATTTCTCATAAAGTCGTTAACTGCCATTGGTTCTATTGTAATTTTTAAAATATTATTTTCTTGAGTGAGTTTTTGGACCATTTTTTTTCCATTTGGCTCATTTTGCTTTTTAAGGCATTCTTCTCATTGGCTATTTGGACCTCTTTTACCCTCTGGGTTGTTCTAATTTTAAAGTTGTTATTTTTTTTCAGTATTTTTTGGATTTCCTTTAACAAGCTGTTGACTCATTTTCCATGATTTTCTTGTATCACTATCACTTTTCCCAATTTTTCCTCTACTTACCTTACTTGATTTTCAAAATCCTTTCTGAGCTCCTCCTTGGCCTGAGACCATTGCATATTTCTCTTAGAGGCCCTAGATTCTGTAGGAGGTTAGGCTATGTTCTCTTCTTCTGCCTATATATTTTGATATTCCTCATCACCATTGACATAAAAGAATAACTTCACTGAGAAAGTAAGAATCTATACTCTGTTTCTTTTACCAGTTTGCTCATTTTCCTAAGCAATTACTTGACTTTTGTGCATTGTTAAGTGGAGGTCTAAAGAAGCAGACACCTCTTCAGCAGTGGCTGCAGCCAGGGGTTGGGGTTGAGGTTGGGACCTGGCCAGGGAAGGGTGAGGGCTGAGGCCAGGACAACACATGACCCCCTCTAAGCCAGGTAAGGGATCTTTCTCACTGATTTTTGAAACTATCTTTAGCATTTGTGGGTTTATAAATCTGGAATCCTTAGCAACTGCCAGCAATTCAGTCTCCTAAACCCTGCTCATCTCAGTCAACACTGGTTGACTCGTGCCATGCTGCACTCAGCTCCCACTCTAGTGCAATAGACCCTTTTGTCAACCTTCCAGATTGTCTTGGGCTAGAAATTTGCTTCAGTTTGTCATTTTGTGGCTTCTTCTGCTCTAAAAATTGTTTAGAGATATTTTTACAGGTTTTTTGAGGGATTTTGGGGAAGAGCAATAGCAGGTCTCTGCTTCTACTCCAT
The DNA here is from genome assembly GCA_028658325.1 of Potorous gilbertii. Classification (NCBI taxonomy): domain Eukaryota; kingdom Metazoa; phylum Chordata; class Mammalia; order Diprotodontia; family Potoroidae; genus Potorous; species Potorous gilbertii. Next base: position 621,298,501 of record CM053770.1, on the reverse strand, counting down.
CGTCTTGATTCTGCCCCCATGCAATTTTTTATTGTATTCTCCTTTTCAGCTGTCATTGTTTATACTCAATGTAGATCACTCAAATTTCATGACTTGTAAAAATTTGTAATTAAATTACTGTCTAGCCTTACTTTATTTATCACACTTTAAAGTTCATTTTTTAAATGAAGAACTTAAAGCTATCCAAAAGGGAAATGGATAACTTTCTGAGATGGTAAGTGGTCGCATTACTAGAGCTCTTTAAACAGAGAGGGGATATCCATTTAAAAGGATGTTACATTGTTTGGACTTGCTGAAAAAATACAAATAGTATCTTATAATTCTTAGATTTTATGATTTTCATCGTAAAATTTAATTAAATTGTTTAGTATTCCAAAATATATTTTAACCATTTGCATTGGTTATTTGATTAATGTCATTCAATTTAATTTTAAGAAACTTCTGCAAACTAAATGAAAAATATTGCCAAAATTCATTGAAATAATATTTACCCTATAATTTTGGGGCAATCTTTATGATCTAAATAAATTTGAGCTCTTTTTTGAAAAAGTAAGTGCAATTTTATTAGCATTTGACATGTAGACAGTAGGAACAATGACCTAGAGGCCTTAAAAATTATACCTTTCAATATCATCAATTTCCATTTTAGGGGGAAAAGGAAATATTTAATAAGTGATCTGCCTATAATCCATGAAATGGCAGAGATTTTTCCATTTAGAAATAAAAATAGCTTTTGTCGCCAACACAGCTACATAGAAGACTGAGCAAGCATTAATGATTTCTTGGATAAATGCAATGTCAGCAGCTATAGGCTTTGAATATTAGCAGTTTCTTTTGCTTAATGAGGTGATGTAACCTGTTAATATTTCAGGTCACTACATTGGGAGCTGTCAGGACTTAAGCAATTTAGACTCACAGCAAATGAGCAGAAGGAGAGAACAAATAGATCAATATGTGATTACTGAGACAATGACAAATTGGCAGCATTTCACTTTTGTATATGAGATCTACAGGAAAGACAAATGCACTGGAAAAATGGGAATAACTCTAGAGAAAGTAACGGCATATAAACTGGTTCATTTTGACTATAAACAGCTGGTCTGATGTGATGTCACCAAGGTGTTTTGTGATACTAATCATTTAGAAAAGTACAAGTAAGTATAAATGGAATATTATTATTAAATTATTTCATGAAGCATCTTAATTTTTATAAAACACTTGTTTTACACAATCTTACTTAAAACTCACTATTACAATTAGCTACTAAAGATACATTTCACCCTTTTTCTGTTAAAAAAAAAAAACTAAGGCACAAAGTTTAAGTAACTTCACAATGTCTTATATGTGATAAGGGTAGAATTGAAACCCAGGTCGGTTCCCATTTTTCCCAGTATTTTCTCCTTTACTGTCATGCCTCGGATGTGCCTTACACAGCAACCTTGGTATAATGGAAGAAAATAATCTAGCAACCATTCCCTGCTAGTGAGTAAAATATTTTACACCGTACGACACATTTGGGAAAACAAATGCAGTCAAGCCATAGATTTAAAACTAGAGGAGACTCTTAGTCCACATAAGCCTTCCTGACATCCTGAGGTTCAGGAACCATTTTTTTTTTTGGTGTATTGTAAGATATGTGTGAATGGGAGAGGATCATTTCTATCAGAAATGTTGATCTATAGCTTTGTTTCTTCTTATTGATTCTTTCTAGCTTACGCATGGAAGCCATGCTTATATAACATAATGGTAACTCTTTTTTCACTTTGGTAAAACATTTTTGTAATATTTTAATTATTTTTAAAAATTTAATGAAATTCACTTGTGAAGCTATTTGGTCCAAGAATTTTGTTTTTCTTTGTGAGTTCATTTATGGTTTGTTTGATTTTTTTTCTGAAATTGGTTTAATTTTTTTGTTTCTTGTTCTGTTAATCTAGTTATTTTATGTTATTAGAATTAATCATTGTTTTAAGTGGTAAGCTTTATATGTATATAATTAATGAAAATCATTTCTAATAATGTTTATTATTTTATCTACATTATTTATACATTTCCATATTCCTTCCCCCCCCCAAAAAAAAGAATTGACATTTTATGGTATTTTTTTTCTGTTTTGTTAATTTCTTCATTGAATTTAGGTATTTCTTTGTTTGATTTTGTGTACTCTAATTTGCTTTTGCTGCTTATCTCTTATTTCTGTGATTTTTTCTTTGATCTAAGGATTTGATTTTTAATCCTTTTTTATTGGCACTTTAATGAATATAATTTTTATTAAATTATAATCTTGAAAGTTTCTGTTTATCATGATTGCTTTTCTATGTGTTTGTGAGGTTTCTTTCCTAATTCATAGAGGACTTCTTTTTTGTAAAAGTGACATGCATAGCTGAGAATTATGTATCCCATCAATAATTGCCATAATTATATCCAACTTTTTGAGTTCTTTCATGTTATTTTTTTGTTAGATATGTTTAGGTCTATAAAAAAGCATACTGAGGTCCCCTACCTTTTTGTTTTACTATCCACCTCTCATTGGAACTCATTTAGCATTCCCTGTATGCTATACTATTTGGGGAATATCTGTTAATAATTGAAATAACATCAATGTTCATTGTACCTCTTGCCTTGACTGAAATCCTGCTTGCATCTCCCTCTATTGTACTTCAGATGAAACACATTATTTTTTTCTCCACTCTTATTTTAACTCTGTCTAATCCTCTATGTTTTAACATATTTCTTGTACATATAAAATATATCACTGCTTTCTGCTTTGTGATCCATTTTGCTATCTACCATTTTATAGATGAGTTCATTTCTTTTACCTTAAGAGAAAGGATCACTGTTTTTTCTTTCCCTCCCTCCTACATTCCTTTATTTGCTTTTCCTTCTCTTTTTCCTCATCCATTTAAAAAAATCTGCCCTTACTTTCTCTTTATTTCTTTTAAAGTATCTTTTTTCACAATACACCTACTTCAAGTTTAGGGTTCTATTTCCTAATAACTAATGACTCCCTGAATATATTCTTTACCCTACCTGTTAAAACTCTGTTTCTCTTCTCCCTGTCTTGTTTGTTTCCCTTTTGAGACTGATCAAGGTCCTGCTACTCACCTGGGAGTCAACATCTAGACATCTCCTCCAAGGAGCAAAATTGGAATGACAGAACTGTCTAAATAAATTTAAGGTCCTATTTGACTTTATGTTTTATAATCTTATGAACTGACAAAGTGCAAATAACTAAACTGCAAATTAGAACAAAATAAGTCCATTGGAAAGTGAAGTGGTTGAAGTCAGGGAAGTCTTCTTGACATGAAGTCAAATGAAACTTTGAGCACATTCATTATAATTTTAAAATATCATTCAATAAAAAACTGATTTCATAAGTATTCCATGTAGGACAGTTTGGCATATAAATACGAAAAGGACTTAATTTAAAGGCAATTTCATCAAAAAGACAACCAGTGTAATTCATGAAGTTTGAATATAGTGAAGTTCCAAAATATTTTCTTTCAGTTTTATTTGTCAAGGATAAAGATTCATTAGAGGCTCATTATTTCAAGGGTAGATCCACAAATATGTTTCAAAGGAAAATCAGGTTAATTTGTTTTCTAATGGTGACATTATGGATATTTTTTCATTACTTTTACTGGGTAATTTTATGGGGGGTGGGGGCAGAACAGAGATTAGAAATAATCTAACAAACTATGGGCTAAATTCCTTGGTCAATTTTTACTTAAGTTAACATACTTTTTTTTAGACAATCATGTCACAAGAAAGTAATGACATTATCAGAATGTTGAAATTAAAAACAAAACTACTTCTGCAACAATGCCTAAGATTATAACGCTAATGTACGTGTCTAAATATGTGACTATAGAGGCTAATCTGTGATCAAGATTATTTACCATGTTCTAAATTCAGGGACACCACCTTTTGTTTTTTTAGCTGCAGTTTTTTTAGCTGACTGAATGAGAACAGCTGCTGGATGACATTTTCTAAATTAGTCACCAGTTTCTCTGTGATAGAATGGATTAGATGACAGGATCCAAATTCTAAAAATATTAGTGAATATTAGGTGGTGGTAGGGAAGGGAATGAATTGATTTATCTGAGATGATGTAGATACTAAGTAGCACAGTTGGAATTTTCATGCACATCCTATGGATATTCCAAATTCACCATTTTCCACTGTATCTTTTTGCCCCTGAGTAAATACCTCTAATTAACATTTTCTAAAAACATGAAAAGTTAGTATGTATTTGATAAATGATGTTATTTTAATCAGATACATTGTAACATTATTGTAGTAAAAGCTATTTCTATAGTTTGGCAGCATCATGGATAGAGTATTGGGTCAAGAATCAGAAAGTTAAAGGATCAGATTTGACCTCTGATACTTATTAGTCATGTGACTGACCTTGTCACTTAACTTCTGTCTGCCTTAGTTTCTCAACTATAAAATTGCGGTAATAATAGCGTCTATGTCACAAGGTTGTTGTAAGAATCAAAGAAAACAATATTTGTAAAACTTTTGGGATATTTTCTGGCTCATGGTAGGTATTCAATAAATGCTTTTCCCCTTTGCCCTTTCTTCTCTGTTACTTTCAACCTACATTTGTAACCTTAGTCTCAAGTTAGTGAGAAATGACTAAAGTCAATGTTAATATTTCAAATGGTTTATAATTCATTTGTTATTAAAAATTTCCTCCACCCAAGTTTTTTTTTTGTTCTCTTTTTAATTTTAAATTTTAGTTTGTAGAGATGTGCCTTAGTATAGTTCATAAAGCTATGTACAACAGTCTTTGAGCTAGAAAATCAGAGTTGAAGTTGGTACCTTCTTATAATATGACTAACCTCTCAAATCTCTAGGAAATTCTACAAAATTACATAGTGGAGAAAAAGTGTACTGGAAATGTCCTCATCAATAAACTCCTTAATCCAGTGAAATCACAGGTTCAATTTCCATCACTAGTTTAGTTTAAAAAAAAAAGATTTTGAGAAGAAAACAACTATCTTATTTTCATTTAAAGCTCCATTTTTTTTCAAAAGCTTTCATTTAAAAAATGGAAATGCATTTTAAAAAAGAATGAATGAATCTAAAAGGGAAATTATCATGGAAAATGGAAGATTTCTTTTTTTAACTATATCAACACTGAACACAAATGATATTGGGGCTTTACAGAGAATATATATTAAACTTGTTGCAATGGTAGTCTAGCAACAGCATAGCAGCAGTCCTCAAGGAGAGCAAAGTATACTATGACAAAGTAAAGAAACCTTTCAGGCAACTATTCACAGCCAAAGAAAATGGAAAAATAAAACTATTTATCTGGAATGCTCTCAATTCTAACATCCTCCTTAGGACTTCTTAAGATCAGCACTCTCAGATTTATAAACTGCATTGACTGAATTGTGCCAGGCACTCCTATTAAGCTAGAAATAAGTCCTTGCAGCAAACCATTATTGATGGGAAGTGCTAGGGTGGTTAGAATATCTATTAGCTTTGGGGAAGGAAAGTCACAAAATATCAAAAAAACAGGGCAGCTGATATTATATAAACCATTTTGTATTTCAAATTTATTTCAGATGTTTTAAGTGTGAGACTAAAATATTTTGTATAGCTCTATATGCAAAAGAGTACATTTTTAATAATAGCATTTTATTTTACCAGTTGCACATTAAAACAATTTTTAACATTCCATTTTAGAAGATTTTAAGTTCCAAATTTTTCTGCCTAACTCCCTCCCCAACCATATTCTGAAAATGATAGGCAGTTTGACAAAGGTTATATGTGTGCTATCATGTAAAGCATATTTCATATTAGTCACAGTTATGAAAGAAGAAACCAATCAAAAGAAAAAAAATAAGAACAAAGTAAGTGAAAAAAATGTGCTTTGATTTGCATTCAGAGTCCATGAGTTCTTTATCTGGATGTGGATAGCATTTTTCTTCACGAGTCCTTTGTGTTTGTCTTGGATCACTGTGTTGCTGAGAAGAGCTGAGTCATTCATAGTTGATCAACACACAATGTGTTGATAGTGCACACAAAGTTTTCCTGGTTCTGTTCATTTCCCTTTGCATCAGTTCATACAATTCTTTCCAAGTTTTCTAAAATCTATTGTTGATAATGTCTTATTGTATAATAGTATTCCACTACATCCAAATGCCCCAACATATTCAGTGATTCTTCAACTGAATGATATCAATATTTTTCAATATTTTGCCAGCATGAAAAGGGGTGCTGGGGGCAGAGCCAATATGGCGGAGTAGAAAGACTCACATTTGCTAGCTCCGAACACACAGCCCATGGATTACCTCTAAAAAGAACTCCTGACAAATTCTGGAACAGTGGAAGCCGCGCAGCAACACAGTGAAGGAGATTTCCGTTGCAGAGAGACCTGAAAAACCGATCCCAAAGGTCCATCGAGCCCTGGATGGGAGCGGAGCCCTGCCCTGCAGAGCCCTCCCCTGCCCTGCCCTGGCCGTGCAGCACTTAGAGGAGTGAGCAGATCCAAGTAGGATTCAGGGACCAGAATCTTCAGCGGCCACGGCCACGAAGGTCCCTCCACCCACAGACGCACAGGTCAGTGAGAGAGATGGGCTGAGAGGAAAGCGGGGTATCTCCAGAACTTGAACCCCCTCGGGAGGCAGCCGCTGTGGCAGCGGCAGAGGCAGCTCGACCAGAGGCTCCCAGAGCAGGCAGGAGCTCAGCAGCAGCTCCATTACAAAAGATCTCTGCATAAACCTCTTGAGAGAACTGAGCCTGGGAGGCAGCCCTGCCCCTACCTGAGCACCAGCAGATAAGTCAGGCCTGCCGCCAAAAGCCCTGAGGCTGGGGAGCAGCATTTGAATCTCAGACCCCTATCACTAGCTGGGTGGACCTAGGCCTGGGGTGGAGAGGACTCTCAGAAGTCAAGTAACTGTCTAGGAGTATTTGAATCTCAGACCCCAAGCACTAGCTGGGTGGATCTAGGCCAGGGTGGAGAGGACTCTCAGAAGTCAAGTAACTGGCTGGGAAAATACCCAGAAAAGGGAAAAAACTAAGACCATAGAAGGTTATTTTCTTGAGAAGATGATTCCGCCATTCCTCTCGGACAAGGAAGAGATCTGCTTACCATCAGCTAAAGGCATAGGAGTCAAAGCCTCTGTATCCCAAATAACTGAAATAGATATCCCATAGGCTCGGGCCATGGAGGAGCTCAAAAAGGATTTTGAAAATCAAGTTAGACAGCTGGAGGAAAAACTGGGAAAAGAAATGAGAGAGATGCAAGAAAAGCATGAAAAACGGGTCAATACCTTAATAAAGGAGACCCAAAAAAATGCTGAAGAAAATAGCACCTTGAAAAATAGGCTAACTCAATTGGCAAAAGAAGTTCAAAAAGCCAATGAAGAGAAGAATGCTTTCAAAAGCAGAATTAGCCAAGTGGAGAAAGAGGTGCAAAAGCTCACTGAAGAAAATAGTTCTCTCAAAATTAGAATGGAACAGATGGAGGCCAATGACTTTCTGAGAAACCAAGAAATCACAAAACAAAACCAAAAGAATGACAAAATGGAAGAGAATGTGAAATATC
>CM053770.1:621243554-621290440 GCA_028658325.1 Potorous gilbertii | reverse complement strand
GAAGAGAGGGCAGATTGGTGATATGGGTAATTAGAATGTCCAGTGTATTGGGGAGGGGGGAGGGGACAAATGGGGAGAAAATTTTGGAGCCCAAAATCTTGTGAAAATGAATGTAAAAAGTTAAATAAATTTATTTAAAAAAAAGGGGTGCTATAAATATCTTACACACACACATATTTTATGATCTCTGTGGGATACAGACCTATTAGGGGTATTACTGTATCAAAGGGTATGCAGAGTTTGGTTGTTCTTTGGGCATAGTTCTCAATTGCTCTCCAGAATACTGGGATCAGTTCACAGCTCCACCAAAAGTGTATTAGTGTCTCAATTTTCCTACATCCTCTTCAATATTTATCATTTTCCTTTTTGTCATTGTGTGATTTGTGATATTTCAGAGTTGTTTTACTTTGCATTTCTCTAATCAAAAGTGATTTAGAGCATTTCTTGACATGCATATATTTAGGTCAAAATTTTTCATTAAAAAAAGTTCCCTGTTCATATCATTTGACTCATCAATTGGAGAATGGCTTTTATTTCTATAAATTTGAGTGACTTCTCTAGATATTTGAGAAATGAAGTCTTTATCAGAGACACAAGCTATAAAAAATTATTTCCTAGCTTCCTGCTCTCCTTTTAATATTTTCATTTTTGATGCTGGATATTTGGTTTTCTTTCTTTCATTAAAAATCATAGTAGTCAATAGCTTATTTAACTTATTGTTGTTTGCCCCCGATAATATCAGCTCTTGGATTTATTTATTAACTCACTAATTTTTATTTCTTTGTTAGTTTTCACTTTTAATCTTATTAATCCTCACCTTTAATTTTCAGGATTTCCAATTTGGTGCTTAATAAGGGATTTTTAATTTATTCTTTTCCCAGCTTTTTTTAGTTGCATGTTCATTTTCCATTGTGTTTGTGTAAGAATTTAGAGAAATAAATTTTCCCCTGAGTACTGCTTTGGCTGCATCCCAATTGTTTTTGTTATAAGGCCAAGCAAAGTAGAATCTTTTGTTGTTTTGTTTTAGTATAATCAAGAAGTTTAATGCTTCTATTTGAATGTGGGTAAAGAAGATCTTTCCCACTCTTTGATGGACCTGCCCACTGAGGGAAGCTTGATTATCTGAGTTGTTTTTAGGAGGGTCCCAAGTACTTTTTTTTTTTCCTATTGAGGCACTGGGTTAAAGGGTCGTATCCTCTGGCTCTGAAAAGTGTGTAAATACTCTGTGGGTAAAGTTTTACTTTGGGGCCTAGTTTTTGGAAGGTTTGTGTGCCAAATGAGACTCTGGGAAGCTGTTAAACAGCCCCTGGCTTTGAGAACCCAGATATTGGGGCTCCTCTCTCTGGGAAAGATGCATATATGTTAATGGTCAGGAAGTTTGAAAGCACTGTCTGTTGATTTTTAATTTCTCTGAAATTTTGATTTTGACTTTCTCTGATACCTGTGCTTGATTAAAGTGATTGTTAACCCCTCAAAAGTTGCCTTTCCTTTTAGAGAATCAGACCAAAGAACCTATGTTAGTAGCCCCCCAAACCCCTGTGTATGTTGGAATACTTATTGATATATTTGTCTCATTCTTTTCATTCTCTTTAATGAATTTATTGGTTCTATGATTTTTTCTTTAACCCACTTACTCTTTACGATTAGATTATTTTGTTTCCAATTAATTTTAAATTTATATTCCTTTGTTAAATGTAATTTTTATTGCATTATGATCCAAAAAAAACCTATAAAATTTCTCCCTTTCTACATTTCATTATGAGATTTTTATGCCATATTATGTGGTCCATTGTTGTGTAGGTGCCATGTACTGCTTGAAAAAAGTTATATTTCCTTTCTGCTCCCATGCAGTTTTCTCCGAAGGTCTGTCATATCTAACTTCTCTAATATTCTATTTACCTTCCATTCTATTCATTGTATTCTATTTAATTCCTTATTTATTTTTTTTGTTAGATTTTCAAGTTCTGAGAAGGGGCATTTGAGGTCCTCCACTAATGTAATTTTACTCTCTATTTCTTCCTATAACTCACTTAACTTCTTGAAGAATTTGGATGCTATACCACTTAACGCATACATGTTTAGTATTGATATTGCTTCATTGTCTATGGTACATTTTAGCAAGATGTAGTTTCCTTCCTTATCACTTTTAATCAGGTCTGTTTTTGCTGTTACTTTGTCTGAGATCAGGATTTCCACGTCTGTTTTTATTTTCTTTAACTGAAGCATAATAGATTTTGTTCCAGAACATTATGTTTACCCTGTGTATGTCTCTCTGTCTCAAGTGTGTCTCTTATGAATAACATATTGTAGGATTCTGATTTTTGATTCTCTCTGCTATCCGTTTTCATTTTTTGAGAGAGTTCATCCCATTTCCATTCACAGTTGTGATGTCTACTTTTGTATTTCACTCCATCCTATCCTTCCTCCTGTTCATCCTTTCCCTCCACACTAGTGTTTTGCCTCTGTGTATCACCTCCCCTGATCGTCCTCCCTTCTGTCAGTCCCAACTAACAATGCCCATGCCCTTTACTTGATATTCTCCTCTCCTACTTTCCAATTGGGTAAGATAGATTTCTATGTTTAACTGATTGTGTATGTTCCCTCTTTGAGCTAATGCAGATGAGAGTAAAGTTCAAGCAATACTCATCACCAGTCTTCCTATCTATTCCTTCCAAGTAATTCCTTCTTCATACAAAATAATTTACTCAATGCTATCTTTCCCTTGCTTCTGTACCCAGCGTACTACTCTTACTCATACTTAATTCATTCATTTGTTCATTCAGTCATTTGTTTGTTTATTTCTATTTCTCTGAATCACCATTTTTCTCCACGATGCATTATGCTTAATTTTTCTAGGTAAGTGATTTGTGGTTGTAGTTCTAGCTCTTTTCCCCTCCAGAATATCATGTTCCATGACCTTCAACATTTTAATGTTGCAACTCCCAAGTCTGTGTTATCCTGATTGCGGCTCCCCAATATTTGAATTGTTATTTGCTGGTCACTTTTAGTAATTTTCCCTGGATGTAATAGGTCTGAAATTTGTCTATACCGCTCCATGGAGTTTCAATTTTGGGATCTCTTTCCTGAGGTGCTTGGGGGATTCTTTCAATGCCTATTTACCGTCTTGTTTCAGGATATCAGGGCAGTTTTGCTTGATAACTTCTTGAAAATGGTGTCCAGATTCTCTTTTTCATTATGATTTTCAGGTAGTCCAACAATTCTGATATTGTCTCTCCTGGATCTGTTCCACAGAATAGTTGTTTTTCCCATGAGGTCTTTTACATTTTTTCTATTTTTTCATTCTTTCAAATTTATTTGATTGCTTCTTGTTGTTGCATAGAGTTATTAGTCTCCAGTTGCCCAATTCTAAAAGCCCAGGAATTGTTTTCCTTAATTAGTTTTCATGTATTCTTTTCAATTTGGCCAATTGTACTTTTTAAGGAGTTATTTTCCTCAGGGGATTTTTGTGTTTTCTTTTCCATTTGGTCAATTCTACTTCTTAAGCTGTAGTTTTCTTTTTCCAAGCTATTGATTTTGTTTTTTTTTCATAATTCTCTCATATCACTCTCATTTCTCACTCCCTAGTAGTTCTTCTACTTCTTTTACATGATTTTAAAGCTCCTGTTTGAATGCTTCCATGAAATTTGGGGGGTCTTGAGACAATTTCTCATTTTTTATTTGGGGTTTTGCTCATAGATGTTGTAAAATTATTGTCTTTGGTAGAGACAAGATGGTGGAATAAAAGTATGGATTTGCTCTAATTCTCCCCACCATAGCCCTTAAAATATCTGTAAAAATGACTGGAAACAAATTCTAGGGGAGCAGAAGCCACAAAATGATGGAGTGAAATAGATTTCCAGCCCAAGGCAGCCTGGAAGACTGACAGGAAAGGTCTATCACACCACTATACACTCTACTTGACAAAGGACTCAAAAGTCAAGTAATTGACTGGGAAAATGCCCCAAAAGGGAAAGAATAAGAAGATAGAAGGTTACTTTCTTGGTAAAAATATATTTTCTTCCATAGTTTCAGATATGGAAGAGCAAAGCATACAATCAGAGAAAGACAGGAAGGTCAAGGCTCCTACATCCAAAGCCTCCAAAAAAATTATGCAATGGTCTCAGGCCATGGAGGAGCTCAAAAAAGATTTTGAAAATCAAGTAAGAGAGGTGGAGGAAGGGAAATGAGGGCAATGCAAGAAAATCATGTAAAGGGAGTTAATAGTTTGATAAATGAGCCCCCAAAAAGCTGAAGAAAACAAAAGCATTAACAATAGACTAACTCAAATGGCAGAAGAGGTGTAAAAAGCCCCTGAAGAGAAGAATGCTTTAAAAAACAGAACTGACCAAATAGAAAAGCAGGTCCAAAAGTTCATTGGAGAAAACAGTTCTTTAAAACTTAGAAAGGAGCAGATGGAAGCTAATGACATTCTGAGAAATCAAGAAATTATAAAACAAAACCAAAAGAATGAAAAAAATAGAAGACAATGTGAAATATCTCACTGGATAAACATATGACCTGGAAAATAGGTCCAGGAAAAATAATTTAAAAATTATTGGACTACCTGTCAACCATAATGAAACAAAAATAATTCCAAGTAATTATTAAGGAAAACTGCCCTGACATTCTAGAACTTGAGGGTAAAATAGAAATGGAAAGAATCCATCAATCACCTCCTGAAAGAGATCCGAAAAGAAAAACTCCTAGGAATATATTGCAGCCAAAACCCAGAGTTCCTAGGTCAAGGAAAAAATATTACAAGTAGCCAGAAAGAAACAATTCAAGTAATGTGGAAACACAACAGGATAACCCAAGATCTTGCAGCTTTTACATTAAGGGATAGGAAGGGATAGGGGGGCTTGGAATATTATATCCCAGAGGTCAAAGGAGACAGGATTAAAACCAAGAATCACTTACCCAGCAAAACTGAGTATAATACTTCAGGGGAATAAATGGTCATTCAATGAAATAGAGGACTTTCAAGCATTCTCTATGAAACAACCAGAGCTGAAGAGAAAATTTGCCTTTCAAACACAAGAATCTAACATGCCAAATAATTTTTAATATTTTTTTTAGATAGGTAGAATGTACATATATACATAGGTAGAATAGGTAGAATGCCTATACATACATATGTATGTGGAGTCAAAATTCCTCTGTTATAGTTGTGATTCTCCCACATGCTAATTGAACTTAATCTCACAGTTCAATTTGTTAGAATTCTAAAATTGCTTGTGGTATTCCTTAAATGAGGATAACAGCATCTTGCAGGGTGTGTTGTAGGTTATGTATATGTACACTCATCAATATATGTATATATAGATATATATATATAACATATATGTACATATATCACTTTATTTATTTGTCTCCTTTTTAACCTACAAAGCATGCTACAAGATTCTGTATCCTCATTCCAAATCATGTAGAGAAATTAAGACCAATTAGCCTGTGAGTGAACCAGAACTTTAATGGAGACTTTAGGACTCCAAGTAAAATATTCTTGCAAGTATCTTGATGTCTTTTGGTTTTCTTTGGCAAACACTTTACTGAAACACGGGGTGACCAAGTTTTTCTGTTATGCCAAGATACATATATCTGCCAAAGTTGAAAATATCTTGGGAGAAAGAGAAGGTAAATAGAGGATGGTCTTTTTATTCCTGATCACTTTATAGTAAAGTTTTATTTAGATAAATGTTTTGCAAATACATTACTCTTTTAACATATCAAATTCCATATTTTTTATCATATAAGTTTTTTTTGTATGAGTAATCACTGGAGGAAATCATGGTCATACCAGGATATTTTCAGTATCCTTAATGCCAATCTGACCTCAATATCTTTATTGATATCTCTTCCAGTCATTCTTTGTAATTTAACTGGGAAAAAGATACTTCACTGGTGCCAAGACTGTCAAACAAATTGTAAATGCTTTTGTGTTGTTTGAGGGTTTTTTCAAAGAAATAATGTGTTAATTCTTTTATTTTGAGGTAGCCATTGAAGCAAATTTTTTGGTTCTGGGCATATTTCCATTGAGGCATGGAAAATATTTATAATGTAACATGTCATCACATGTATATATCTTGGTGTTCTTGTGACTTTAGAAGATTACGGAACAGAAAGAAATACCTTCTTTTCTTATCTTCTAATAGCCAGATGTTCTCCTCATTAAATCATATGATTTAGAATAGAAGAAAACCTACATGGCATTTAAACTTATCCTTTGTTTTGCAAACAAGCAAACTGAAGTTCAGAGTGATCAATTGATTGGACTAAAGTCATCCATGATGAATTTATCAAGTCCAAATTTGAATTCATATTTTCTGACATAAAATTCATGTCCTATAAACTGTAAAGTTTATTACCAGCAATGTTAAATCCCTGAATTTTGACTTTCAGTGGGGGGATTAATCTGAGACCTCAAAATAGTTAGTGTAGTTTTCTGAGAATTAACCATGTCTCTTGAGAAGTAGTCATTGCTTCCAGATTCACATGATGTTCCATCAGTTATCAATCGACTTAGTGGTTTTCCTTAAACATTAGATGAAACATGGTATGAAGATAATCAATGGTGTAACAAATTATTCTAAAAAAAACTACTATTTTCACATGAATGATATAGTTTCAGAAAACCTAGTCTTGTAATGGGTTGAGAAGGTAGAATAGAATTTGGATAGAATGTAAAAAGGGACAGGTCAATATATCTTATACTTCTGGAGGTTGTAGAGACAATAATTGATGTTTATCCTAAGATAACATATTTCTAGAGCTAATCAGGTCAGATTAAAGCCCTGCCCTGATACCTTTCTGCAATATGGAATGACTAAGTTTCTCTGTTGTGCCAGAGAAGAATAGACTTGTCAAAGCTGGAATGTTTGGGATATGTCTAAAGCAATTGCCTTCTTTCTGAAGTCTCTCAAAGCAAAGGGAAAAGATATTTACCAAGTGCTGTAAAGGAGGCAAAGGAATCTTTTAAAAAAGTTTTAGATTTACCATAATGCATTAACTTAGATATTTATACTCTAAATGCTAGAGCTGTATACAACAAATTAGAAGGTGTAACAGGGTAGAAATGGACTCATAAAAATTTTGACACTCTCACTGTAAATTTAAAAAAAGAAATTGAAAGATGTGATTAACTAGAAGAATAATACAGATTTTCCTTGAAGGAACAAATAAAGGAGTTAACAGAATTGATGGTTTTTTTTCTTGCACCAAAGACAAGAAAAACAATTTGTAGGACATTTGGTTATTTCTTATGGCAGTGCATGTGATAAATATTTAAACACACACACACATACACACATACACACACACACATGAATACACACATACCAAAGAAATAATTCCAATACACTTATCAAAAACTAGTTCAAAATAAAAGTGTTTAGAGAACAATGATTATTACATTTTGGAAATATATGTCACATATTAATATGCAATATTATACATATTATAAACACATATGCATGCATACTTACATATACACATATGTAAAATATTGATTAGTAGAAAAAAATGGAAAATATGCAATGCCTCTAGTATCCTGTTTTAAGGAATAAGAAATGATTGGTCACTGATGTAGGAAAAATGCACCTGGGGCTTACACATCATGGTGAGTAAGAAAAAATGTCATTTCCTCATCCTCAAGAACTTGTATTTTATTGGAAGCAGACAAATATCTGTATACATATGAGTTTGTATACATTGAGCATTGATAGACACATATAGCATGGAAGTATCCTATATCCTGTGATTTCCTATCATTTGGGCATGTATAGCCTCCTATGAATGCCTCTATAGCCAGAATAGTCTGCATATTTAAAAATTGCCAGACTGAGATAGCCTTTCTATTTTCCTACATATTTGTTCCTTCTGCAGACAGTCAGCTCAACAAAGAAGACCAGAAAAATCAGGGTGCTTAGTGTGTATGTGTGGGAGCAAAAATTAGGTCTCTTATTCATTGGAGGAGTGTGTTTATATATATATGTGTATATATATGTATATATATATATATATATATATATACATATATATACACACACACACACACACACACACATACATGATTATACCTTTTTAAGTAAAATTTGTTTCTACAATCTAATTCAGTTGTTATTGGCTAAATGAAATAGCAACTACCTCTACAATAAAAAACAGCAGCATCATTGGTGGCTGGAGTCATTTTCAGAGAGCCTAGATCACATTCCTCACCACCCCCCTCTCTTTAAGGATGCTGTGGATTGTTAGTGGAGGGATGATATGTACCAAATGGCCTTCAGACAGTGGGGGCTAAAGTAAGTGTTGTGATACATGCATGTATAAATATACATGCACAATGCATGCATACACTTTGGTGTATGTACGTATGATATATACTTGAGCACGTACACACGTATACATGACTATGCATATACGTATATGGATATACATATTCATACATATACATATACATAAACATATACAGACAATGAATGGATGCAATGTAAAATATTTGGTTGGAAAGCATTAAGCATTCGGTGGTAGGGATCAGGAATGACTTGATATGGAAGGTCAATCTTGAACTGATTTCTTAAGAAAACAAAGGATTCTCAGAGACAGAAGTGAGGTGAGAGTATAATCCTACCATTCCTACCATACATTCAATATGAAGTCAGAGACAGGAGATTGAATGCTGAGTAAGAAGAAACAAAGAAGTCGGTTTGACTCTTCCATTTGGTATATGAAAGGGAAAAGGAAGAAACACATTCATCAAGCAAGCACCTATTATGTGATAGGCAGTGTGCTATGTACAAATATCTAATTTCATCCTCAAAACAACTCTGCAAGGTAGGTGCTGTCATTATCCATATTTTACAGTTCAGAAACCCAAGGAAAACAAAAGTTGAGTAACTTGCCCAAGGTCATACAGCTAGTAAATTTCAGAGGCCAGAATTGAACTGAGGTCTTCCTTGACTCATGATTTTATCCACTGAGCTATCTAGTTAGTTGAAAAAGTAGGTTAATGTTAGCATTTAAAGGTTTATTTTTTACATTGTCAGCATGGTTTTAC
The DNA here is from genome assembly GCA_028658325.1 of Potorous gilbertii. Lineage (NCBI taxonomy): Eukaryota > Metazoa > Chordata > Mammalia > Diprotodontia > Potoroidae > Potorous > Potorous gilbertii. The sequence continues at coordinate 621,281,388 of CM053770.1, read as the reverse complement.
TATTTGGGTCAACATCGTTCCATCTAAGGAGGAAAAGTTTGGAAAAGAGAAAGCCAACACTTTCTAGGTCTAAAATTGAATGATTTCCTAATTATAGGAAATGTGGAAAGACAGAAATTTGTGTAAAAGCAATCACCAACAAAAACATCAGTGATATTATGTTCAATTTCGTGATGATTTGCCTTAAATTTATTTTAATTACAAGGAGAAAATATTAAATAACCTGTAATACCTGTTGCTTGTTCAGCACTGAAAATAGTGGGATGTAGGATAAAAATAAGAAGAAAATTAATCATTGATCAATGATTTCTTGGTTTGTGCTTTGTCTACTAACTAGTCTATAATCCATCCATTAGTTAGGAGCTGGGTTTTCCAGACAAGCAGTAGAGAGTTGGTTGAGGCCCAGAGATGTTGATACATTGCCCAAAATCACACTGATAATAAGCAAACCACAGAAATGAGATTAACCACAGATCTTCCTGATTCTAAGCCCAATATTCTATAGACTAAGCTATACTGTCTCTGTGATATTATTAATAGTAAGAATGGGTTATATTTATAGATATTCTAAAGTTTCATAAAGCATTTAAAACATGATGGTCAATAACCAAAGACTAGATACATCAATATAAAAGAATTTTGGCAATATGCAATGGGCACCCAACATGGGACCTTAGTTCAACAAAATTGTGCTTGAATACTTTGTTTTGACAACTGTCTAATTATTTTCCCAAGATAACAACTTTTAGGACTCACGCCAAGTACCTGGGTCTGTGAATCACCCTGTTGGAATTACTTTTGGTGCTGATTTCATTTCAAGTTTAGTCATAGGCAAGTCAGTATTTTAGTAACATTCCTTATATCCTTTTCTCTTTGTCATGAGTGTCAAATTTACTTGTTTTTATCAACACATTGCTTTGTCCATAACAATTTACATATTAGATTTTACTTCTTAAACTTACAATAAATTAAAATTGGAAAAAGAGAGTTAAAAGTAAAAAAAAATGAAAGTAATAAAATAACAGAGTTCCTAAAGAAATATTTTACTTCTTATAATGACAGATTATTTCCTTTCCTGAGATTATTTTGTTGTGGGATTGTTAATGCCACAAAGACTCAGTCCTGTCGATGTAATTGAATTAAACTTGATGTTCCAAGAGTACAGTCAGATAGACAACAAACTGCAATAACCCAAGCTTGTCTATTGACTTCTCAGAAACTAGATCATTTTTGGGATAGGAGGTAATTTATACCATTGATTTTTGAAATAGAGCTATAGTTAGCAGATTTCACTGAGGAAAATGGTGTGATACATCAAAATTAGCAAAACATTTTCTATATTAGCCTATCATTACATATCTATTTGTGTGTGTATGACGATTACACTAGAGATCCAGTTATCTAGAGAAAATGATTTGTGGTTGGACTGGTTAACTTTGAGGCAATTGGATTTTCTTTATGACATTAAACTTCCTTTCTGATAGACAGACAGATAGGTAGACGTATGGACGGATGGACGGATGAATGGATAGATAGATAGATAGAGAGATAGACTCTCAAGAACTTTGGATTTTTTCTGTGCAACATGGGAGACACTGGCACAGGACCAATCAGCATGGCATGCCCACATCAGAAAGGGTGCTGTGCTCTTTGAGCAAAGCCGAATTGAGACAGCATGAAGTAAACATAGGAGGTGAAAATTTGGGGCATCCATCTCAAATATTCACATGGACTATCTGTTTCCAACCTGTGGTAGGGCATTCTGAGTTTGTATTGGTCTGATCAGCCACAGTCAGACCCAATGAAATTCACTTTTTCGTGGTGATGTCATTTTGGTCCTCTTCAAGAACAATGGATGACAACCAACCAAACCGACAAACAGATAATATTGTTCAGACCAATAATTGATATAGGCAACACTCTATTAATGAAGAAAATTTATATTGATGAAGACCTGCAGATGCTCTGCAGCTTACAATCTGAGAAGTAGCAACTTTAAAAGGATATATTATTTGTCCAAGGTCACAAAGTTATCATTTATCAGGAGCAGGAATGGAACCCTGCCATTAGTGACTTTGAGTTCAGTACTCTATTCACCATATTTTATTCTCTTTTATTTGTTTACATTAACACTATTTAATGACTCTTAGCTAATTATAAAAAAGCATCTATTGTTTGAGAAAGCATTTTAAATGTTTCTTCTCAACTTCGTTGTATCTGTGAATGGGTACCCTTCCAAGTACCCAGGATCAGTATCTCCATGGCATCCTTAACTGTACTTTCTGGCTTACCCTATGTATCTAATCGATTGGAATTTTTAAAAAAAATTTTCTTGATGAGATCTCACACATATCTCACCTTTCTTCCTTTTTTAATCTCCCACCATTTTTTTCTGTTCATACAATTACTAGCTTATTTCAGGTCTTCATCATCTACCCTTCCCCCAGATTGTTGCAATACCCAGTCAATAATGAATGGATAAACTTTCAAAAGAGATTCAGGGAAAAAGAGGAAGGAAGGAACAGAGAATCTCACAAATATATGTAAGATTATTTTTTAAAAAATGAGAAATAAGTAACAAATATGAGATTCATTTTTGGGAATGACCATTAGTCCAAATGGAGTCTGTAACATATATAGGGAAGCACTGAATACTTCTGAATACTTATTCCATTGACTATTAAGCCTATGAATTCTATTCCTCTTTTCAAATTAAATCATTCTTTCAAAACTCATTTATTTGCTGTCTCATAAATTAATGAGCATGCTATCATCATCATCGAGGTTATTGATGAAGTTACTAAAGAACAAGGCAAACTGTTGTAGATGACTGTTTGTTATGGGACCCAGGTGTTATTATTTTAATGAGAGATAATCTTTGGTGAAAACTCTTTAGTCAGTTGTTTGCCTACATTATAACTGCTTAGTGTTGATCACATATTGTCAGTTTATGAATGAGGTTGCTATGCAAAGCATAATTTAAAGCTTCATTATTCCTTCCCCTATCAACAAGAGCTTTTGTAGGTCATAAAATGAAGTGGTATGTGTGTGTGTGTGTGTGTGTGTGTGTGTGTGTGTGTGTGTGTGTGGTGTATGTTTTTTTCTGTTGGAAGAGAATTTAGATATCATCTTGTATCAGTAAGTACCCCAACATACATGGAGGAGTGGAGGGGGTTGCTATCAGAGGTTCTTAGATCTGCATTCATAAAAGGAAAACAACTTTCGAAGAGTTAACAATCACTTTAATCAAGCACATATATCATTCCTTTAACCAAGTACATATATCATTCAGTTAGTTCATTGGGTCAGCACCCTGAATATCAAAGAAAATACAGAGAAATCAAAAGATCGACAGGCATGATTTCCTCCGCTTGACCATAATTCAACAGACAGGTACAACTCTCTGACGACTGTTACCAGAGAGGGAATCATGACATCTGGGTTCTCAAAGCTAGGGGGGCTCTTTAGTGGCTTCCCAGAATTCTCATCTGGCACTCAAACCTTCTTAACGAAAACTAAGTCCCAAAGTAAAACCTCAACCTCCAGTATTTATACCTTTTTTTATTGTCAGAGGGCATCACAACCCTTTGGACCCAGTACCTCGGTAAAAACAAAACAAAACAGAAAGTATTTGGGACCCTTCTAGAAAACAGCTCCCTTAATCAAGCTTCCCACAATGGGCAGGCCCATCAAGGGTGGGAAAGATCTTTAATCACATTAAAATAATTAACAATACAAATACACACACTGTTTCCAGTCAAAGAAACTCTGGTTTCTGTAATACTTTACTCCTTGTAAAGACTCTTGATTGATAAAGATAAGATTCCTTCGGAGGCACTTGAATATACGAAAACAAAAACAGTAAAAGATCTTGTTTTGATTGCCATCACACATCTACTCAGAACAAAATATCTGAACTGATGATCATCCAACCCTCTCTTAAAGAGACGTATTGACAGGAAAATACCAATATATCTAAGAAGGCATTTTCTTTTTTATTCAGCTTTAAATGTCACAAAACTCTTATATTCTCCCTAAGATGGCCTTACTCTAAATTCTAATTATTACTCCTACTACTGCCCTTAGGGCCCCCAAAAAGAAGTCTAACCTTTCCCCGCAATATAACCCTTAAAATATTTCAGACAATTATACATTTAGTGCTGAAAGGAATTTCAACAATATCTATTTCAATTCTCTCATCATACAGATGAGAAATTGAAGCCTAGAGGGGTTAAAATGATTTGCCCAAAGGTCCCACAGATATACAAAAGAGATGAGATTCAGACCCAGACACTCCAACTCAAAATACAATGATCTTTCCAATGCAGTATTCTGTCTCACAAGATTCCAAGAAAGCTATCATAGCTAAACCTCACTGAACTAAATATTCCCAGTTACTTCAATATATAGTGATGAAGAGAGAATTTTTTTAGAAAAAGAATCATTTCAACTCATTTTAAAAAGGACCACATTTCATTTTGAATCCTATTTATTGGTAAAGGGTTCTTATGAAAGGAACTGAATTCCCTTTGGACTATGCCTCTGAAAGTAGGTCAACTTGTCATGCCTTCTTTTGAAAGTTCCTTTTTTTGTCCATGTGTTATACTTCCATGAATGCAACCTGAGATTAAATTTGCCTTTTTTAGCAATGACATTATACTTCTGACTCTTTTTGAGAGTTTGTGCCATGGAAAATTAGACTTATGTATTTAACAGTATCCTCTTCTTTATAAGTTGTTGATTTCCCTGAAATTTAAGATACAAAAAGGGTTATCATTGCTTAGGTTGATTTGTTTCTCCCTACCCCCCTCCTCCATATTTCCCTCTTTTTCTCCCCTGAATCTTTGGCAAATACATAAAGTATTATTAAAGTCCAATGTTAAAATGTAGAACCTGAAAATTGATGTCATTATCATTGAAATTAAGAATCCGGATATCTTTCATCTGAATTCAACAGAAATGTATCAAGTATCTGCTATGTATAAGGCAGTTTAGATTGGTAGATAGAACAACTTTAAAACCAGGAAACTTGTGTTTTGGTTTGGTTTTTGATATGTATTGGCTGTGACTCAATGCAAAACAATTGATCTCTGAGGCAATTCTGTAAGTTGCAGAGATATGTGATATATAAATATATATATATGTATATATGTAAAGCATATTTAATCACCTGGAACTTCCGTAATCTTAATGAAATCAAAGATCTAATTCTTATTCTTATTCACACTCTTAACCTTTGCTAATAAAAAGAAAAGAACCATAAGAATCATAAAAAGAAAAAAATCATAAACTCTTATACTGACAGAAATTACAAATTTGAAATGTTAGAATCACCTGAGCAATAAGTTCCAAATCAGTTTCATTTCTGTGAAAGCTGAGAACTACTTATAAATAAGAATATGTTATATTTCTGGCACACTTGATTTTATCATCTACATTCAGACATGCATAATGGTTCAATGGAGAGTGCTCAGTTCATAACAAACATCAATTGACCAACAATATTTTCCTAAGAATTTCAGAAGCAATGTAGCATATAGTGGAGAGGTTATTATACTTAAAATCAGGAGAGTCTTATGTTCAAATTCTACCTCAGATACTCATTACCAATGTGACCATGGGTGAGTCATTTTAATTTTCTGTGCCTTTTTTTCTCTTCTTTAAAATGAAATTTAAAATTACTTAATTAAAATTAAAAATAAATTAATTAATTTAAAATTACACTTATTTTGTCACTTTGAAGGTGCAATCTTGTACTCTTCATATCACATTTTCATGGTGTGGTATATCAATATGTATTTTGGCAAACTGTTTTTACAAGGTAATTCATTTTTAAAATTGAAATTTGAAAATTAAAATTAAAAGTGTGAATTTAAAATGGAAAGGCCTAACACTTTACACTTAAGTTGAAAAATTTTCTCATAATTTTTATAATCTCTCTCAAAAAAATGAGGGGCCACCCTTAGAAATTCTGCAGTAATTTGGAAAGCTAGCAGTCTATAGAATTTCTGAGAATGTGAATATATTTGCATTTGTGAAATAGGAACTACTTTATAAATCTTTGAATTTAGCATAAATGGACATAATGGGTCCTCTAATCCAAGCCACATCTAGTTCAGCAGTATGTTTGTCATGCTAGAATTGGGAGGAAGAACATCAATGGAAATTCTATCACCAGCCTTACAGTCAAACCTTTGCTTTGTGGCCCACAAACACTATAGAGCGCAGTAGTATATTGCACAGCCTTTAATCAGGCTCTTGAGCTGCATTAAAATCATCTTTCTCCACTTAACTTAATCAGTTGGTTCTGAGAAACTTTAGCACCGAAAGGGAAACTCCAGATGCAACACTTTTAGTTAAAAAATATAGCCAACTGCTAGAAGTCCTGAGGCTAAAGTTTCCCCTAAAGTTACTTCCCCCCACTCTGGCATTTCCTTTTTTTTTCAACCAAAATCAATCCCCTAATTACACAATGACAAATGATATTGGTCTTTCATGCTATCAAGTTAGGGCACAATGAACTAATTACTTCCATAGCTAGATAGCTTGTGATCAGTCTACCATGCACCGAATTCTATAGCCTGGAGACAATTACAGGTGTGAAATTATGGGGGGGCAGAATGGAAGAACACCTCTTCACAATGTGTCTTTTTAATGTGATTACTGTCATTTAGTCCACTAGTTCTGGCATTTAGAGCATAAGAGACATATAATCCTTTTGACTCACTTAGACAAAGTCCAGTGGCTTTGTGGAATGTCAGCTTATTTTCTATAACTATAAAGATTTCTTTAACCTGCTATTCTGATATGATGGTTAATGACTATCCCCCATGTAATCTCATTAATTGCTCAATTTAACTCTTAAGAAAAGGACTGCAGTTAATTTATGTGACACAGGACAGCACTGAATTTGCACCATTTTCCTAACTTCCACTAAGACTAAATATTATTTCTTTATAACTGGAAAACATTAGAAATTTAGGAGCAGGTTTAAATATTAAAAAAATATCTCCCCTCTTCCATTTCAGTTTCCTCTTATATGGTAATGAACTCTGATTGAAGAAGCAGCTGAATGGTATGGTGGATAGAGCAATGCGACTGTTCTTAGGAACTCCTCAGACATTTAGTAGTTGTGTGACCTTGGGTAAATCATTTAACCTCTGCCTTTCTCAATTTCTTTAGCTATAAAATGGAGATAATCATAGCAACACTTTTTCCCAGGATTGTTGGAAGGATCAAATGAGATAGTATTTGTAAAGTTCTTAGCAGAGTACATGACATATAACAGCACTTAATTAAATAAAAGCTTCCTGATCTTTTCTCATGCTCTAGGTCTCAGAATATTAGTGATTTCTATATTGTACTGACAGCAAGGAAGTTTCTTTACTAATGCATTTAGTTCTTTCTTTGCAATGAATTGAATGTTGCTTGTATTGAACGGATTGGCTGAACTGAGATGTTATGAATTCCTCAGAGTTACGTAGGCATATTTATCAGAGGTAGGTATCAGAGATAGACGTTGCTGACTTTTTGGCCAGCTCTTTTTACACCCAAGTGCTATGTCTCTAATGATTTAATATTACATATTAAGGCTAAATCGGGATCTAGGACCTTGCCCTTTCTCAGAATGAAAAATTTTGCCTAAGAAAACAGGTTGTCTTAGACTATATGCTGAAAGACTAAAAGAATAGAAAAATCATTTTACCTGTCCCCTATCTATAACTATCTACTCTAACCTAAGTGAGTCTGGTGTTAATGCAAATTCATTCTCCTTTATTGTTTCAATTAAAAATATTTACTTTCAAATTCTGAAGTTCAAATTTTCTTTCCATTCTACCCCTATCACCACTGAAAAGAGAAACAATATGATATCAATTATTAAAGCAAAGTCATGAAAATATTTCCATATTTACCATGTTGTAAAACACCAACAAAAAAAGCAAGAAATAAAAAGAAAATGAACAAAATATTTCAACTTGCACTCAGATTTCATAAGTTCTTTCTCTCTAAAAGTAGATAGCATTTTTTATCTTGAGTCCTTTGGAATTGTCTTGGATCATTTTATAGATCAGAGTGGCCAATTCTTCCACAATTTATCACCCTTATAATAATGCTGTTACTGTGAATAATGTTCTGTTTCTGCTCACTCCACTTTGCATGGATTCATAAAAGTCTTCCAGGGTTTTTTCTGAAACCATTCTGCTCATCATTTCTTATATCTCAATATCATTCCATCAAAGGCATATACCAGAATTTGTTTAGTCATTCCCAATTGTAGAATTCAAAATATTTTGCATCATCTACAATTACTTTATGCTCTAATATATGGTAAATTTTTGTGAAGGTGCCATATACAGCTGAGAAAATCTACATTCCTTTCTATTGTCATTCAGATTTTTTCCCCAGAAGTCTAATCATATCTAAATTTTCTAGGATTTGATTCACCTCTTTAACTTATTTATTTTTATGGTTAGATTTATCTAGTTTTGAGAGAGAAAAGTTGAAGTTCTTTACTTGTAGAGTTTTACTTTCTAGTTCCTCTTGTAATTCATTTAAGTTTTGCTCTAAGAAATTGGGTGCTATGCCATTTGATACACATGTATTTAATATTTATATTCCTTTGTTTTCTATGGTGCCTTTTAGAAAGACATCGTTTTCCTTCCTGCTTATTTTAATTAGGGCTATTTTTTCTTTCACTTTATTTGACATAATGATTCCTACCCATGTCTTTCTTACTTCAGCTGAAGCATAATGGGTTATATTCTAGCCCACTCTCTAACTCTGTGTGTATCTCTCTCTTTAAGTGTCTTTCTTGTAAACAATAAACAATTGGATTTTGTTTCCTAATCCATTTTGCTTTATGCTTCCATTTATTAGGTGATTTCATCCCATTCACACCTATAGTTATGATTACTAACTGTGCTTTTCCCTCCATCCTATTTTTTTGTTTATCTTCTTTTTCTTTTTATCTTGTTTCTTCTCTGAAGTCTGTTTTGCTTCTGAGCAATGCCTTCTTTTATCTGTGTAGTACCAATGTAATATTCACAGCATCTATGGAGGCCATGAATAACCTGGCACAATTTTGAATCATGAAATACCACAGGCTCTCCACAGGGAAGACAGAACCAAAACATTTATTCAGACACTGGAAAGCCAAATCCAACATAGTAACAAAAGTCGGTACGCAATAACATTGCTGAGACCAACACCAGCTTCAAGCCTTCCCCCTGCTAGGCTTTCCACAAACCCACTCTATTGAACAAATCATGAGCAGGATCCCTTAAAAACAAAATCACAAACAAACCCTTTCACTCACACTAGCCAGAGGTCTACATCCTTCCTGAGTCTGACTAGACTCTGACCAATTTCCTCTCAGCTCTGATTCTCCTCTTCCTATTCCACCCCTTCCTATTCCATGTAACTTAGACTCATGTGACCTGGTTAAGTCACAAGGACCTATTAATGGATGGGAAAGATCTTATTAAGAAACAAAATTATACTAAGAATAAGCAAAAATGCATTATCAGTACAATCTACCCTCCTTTTTATTACCCACACTTTCTCCTATCTCCTTACCCTCCTACTTTCCTGTTTAGGCAAGATATAGATATATTTTTATTAATAAAGGAGTATGTGCTCATGCGAATGCACACACGTATATGTGTGTACATATGGGTATTCCCACTGAACCAATTTAGATATGATTGAGGTTCAAGTGTTTCCTGTCTCCCCGTTTTCTTCTCCACTGTAAAAACTTTGTTGCACAATTTTTATATGAAGTAATTTTTCCAATTATTTTTCTCCTCCTCTCTACTCCCAGGGAATACCTCTTTCTTTCTATAACAGTAAGCACCTCAACATACACAGGAGGGCCGACTATCTCAGGTTCCTGGATCTGCTTTTGTGAAATGAGAATTTTGAGGGGTCATCAATCATTTTAATCAAGCACAAGTATCATTCACTTAGTTCAGGGGTAACAGTCAGCACCCTGCACTTCAGAGAAAATACAGAGAAATCAAAATCAACAAACATGCTTCCAAATGTCTGACATAAGCAATCCACATATCATAGATCAACAGACAGATACAACTGTCTGACCATCATATACATAGAGTTACCAGAGAGGGAAGCAAAAACATCTGGGTTTTCAAAGCTGGGGGGTTGCTCAGAGGCTTCCCAGAGTCTCATTTGGCATACAAAACTTCTTCCAAAAATTAAGCCCCAAAGAAAAACCTCACCTCAGAGTCTCTATATGCTTTTTTTTATAGAACTAGAGGTCATCAAAACCCTTCAGAACCAGTGCCTCATCAGAAACTTAACAAAAGGTGTGGACCTTCCTGCAAATCTTCCCAGGCTCAGTAATGAATGGGGAAGATTTTCTGTAATCACATTATTCAATCAGAGGTGCTTGATTATACTAAAACAAAAAATGCATTATGAATACACTGGTTCCCAAGATCTTTCAGTTATTATATCGGAAACTTGTTTCTGAATAAGCATTAACACATCTTTAGTAAATACAAAGCAGTTCAAAGAAGGCCTACACCTTTGGTAGGTTTCTAATGGTTCTCAAGGGTTGTGATGCTCTTTGGCTCTAAAAGAAATGTATAAGGTGAGGGTGAGGTTTTATTTTGGGGCTTCCTGCCTGGAAGTGTTTTGGTTGGCCCAATGAGACTCTGGGTAGCTGCTAAGGAGCCCCTCAGGTTTGAAAACCCAGATGTTGGTGATTCCTTCTCTGGTAACTACATATATATGGTCAGAGAGTTATCTGTTGATCTGTGATATATGTCAGACTGTTTTGAAGTGCTGTCTCTTGATTTTGATTTCTCTGTATTTTCTTTGAAGTTCAGGGTGCTGAATTTTTTCCCTAAACTAACTAAATGACACATGTGCTTGATTAAAGTGATTGTTGATCCCTCAAAAATAGAAATGAAGAGCTAAGAACTTGTGAAAGAAGGCTCTCCTGTGTATGTCAGGGTGCTTACCGCTACATTTTCCTATTCATTTTGTTTTACATCATCACAAAAATAATTGACTCACTTCTGAAATCTCTTTCTATCGAGAATCTTCCTAACTACCCCATTCATGATAAAGGTCTTGGAAGTTGCATACATTACCATGGCATATAGAAAAGTACAGAGTATAATTTTTGAGTCCCTTATTCTTTCTCTTTCATGTTTACCTTTTTACTCTTCTCTTGAGTTTTAAAGATGGAACTCAAATTTTCTATTAAGCTCTGGGTTTTTCATCAGCAATGCTTGAAAGTCCTCTATTTCATTAAATATCCATTTTTTCCCTTGATGAATTATATGCTCAATTTTCTTGGATAAGGTATACTTAGTTATAGTCTCAGACCTTTTGCCTTCTGGAATCCCATGTTCCTAGTCTTCCGTTCTTTTAACATGGCAGCTGCCAAACCTTATTTGGACCAGGTTATAGCTTTATAATATTTAAATAGTTTCTTTCTGGTTGCTTCAAGTATTTTCTTTTGACATTGAGAACTCTGGAATTTTGCTCTAATATTCCTGGGAGTTTCCATTTTGAAATCCTGTTCAGGTGGTGGTTTTCTTTTATGGATGTTTTCAATTTCCACTTCACCATCTGTTTCTAGGATATTGAAGTAGTTTTTCTTGATAATTTCTTTAAATATTATTGTGAGAAGTAAGAAAGTTCTGTTGTCCACATTCCTAGGTGATAAGGGTTATGACCTAGCATGGATAGGTTAGAGATCAGAAACTAATGCCCAGGCCCAAGGAGCTGTGTGAGGAAGGACCTATCAGAAAGGAGAGCATAGAGTCACATGGCCAGGGAATGGCATACTGGGAGATCAAAAATTCAGAGAACAGTATAGGAAGACCCATCTTTCTGCGTATGTTGTAGTCTTCCTGTAACCTCACTGAAGAGGCTACTCATCCATTCAGGGGAAATGGATGTAAAGATTAATAAAGGCTTTCCTGATTGATTCCCAACAGGCATTGTTCTTTATTTAAGGTGAACATATTTCTCACTATTGGGGGCTTGTAAAACAGACTCACTTCTAACATTATGTCTAGGTTCTTTTTTGATCATGGATTTTAGGTAGTCCAATATTTCATCAATTACCTCTCCTTCTTCTATTTTGTAAGTCAGTTCTTTTTTCAATGAGATATTTTGCCTTTTCTTCTATTTTTCATTCTTCTAAATTTATTTCTTTATGATATGTAGAGTCATTAGTTTCTACTTACCCAATTATAATTTTTAAAGAATGATTTTCTTCAGCGAAAAATTCCATTTCTTTTTTCCATTTGGACAATCCTAACTTTAAAGTAGTTATTTTCATTATGCAAGTTTTGTTGCTTTTTTAATTTGACAAAATCTCTCATTTAAAGTTTTATTTTCTTCAGTATTTTTGTGTCTCTTATCAAGCTATTATTTTTCTTTTCATAATTTTCTTACTTTGTTCTACTACTTTGCTTTGAAAAAAAAATCATTTTTAAGTCTTCCAGAAATTCTTACTGGAGTTGTATCCTGTTCACTTTCTCCCTTCTTGGCCTTGCTTATAGCTATTTCAATTTCATTGTTTTCTTCTGAGATTGTGTCTTCATCTTGCCTGCTATCAGGTAGTGTTTTATGTTCAAGTTATTTTTGTTGTCATTTGCTCATTTCTCCAGTCTATTTCATGACTTAGAACATTATGTCAGTTTGTCTCTGCTCATTTTGAGTTGTAGTAGAGAGGGCTGTGATTTTTTCACCATGTTGTTTTCATAGCTAACTCTAGGTTTCTATAAGTTTTCAGTACTTCCAAGGTGGTATAATTTGGGAATAAGTACAAGTAGGGATCTTAGTCTCTTGCAGACTCAAATGTTAGCACTCCTCTCTGCCATGGAACTGTGTCTAGAGTCCAATGCCTTGCAATTGTAATCACTTCCTAAAATTCTGAGAAATGCCCCTTTCCCTTTTTGAGTACCAGTGCTCTGCTCTGGCCTGGAACTGTGACCCAGAAATGTGTATGAGCAATAGAATTATCAGACAGACTTCATCCTGCATCCTGTGCTGGCACAGTATTTTCTGTTACTTCTTTTCAACCACTTGTCCAGTACCTTTACTATCTCTGATCTGAGAACTCTCGAAATTTCAACTGTTACTGTCACAGTCACCTCCATGGTCTACTGCTGGTATTATGACCATGTACACTTTGAACCAGGTTCCACCCAATGTCACAGACCTCTCATTCAGTCCCCTAAGTTGTCTTGATCTGGAAAACATTTAACTCCAACTATTTGTGGCTTATGCCACTCTAGAACTATATTTGATCCAGTTTTAAAAGAATTGTTTAGAAGGGAATTCAGGGAGGGTTTGACAGCAATACTCTCTCCACTCTAACATCTTGGCTACTCCTATGGAGCCTCTTCTATTTAGGGCAATCTTTGGATTACTAGATCCTTCCTCCAGAATCTACTCCATCTTCTTGCTATTTATTTTCCTTGACATCTTTGATTACTTTGTGGTTCTACTGAACATCCTTGTAACTCAAAAGACCAAAACATATTTTTTGTCTCTCAAGTCTCTCCTTAGAAAGTCACCTCCTTGAGGACAGGAATTGTTGCAGTTTTAAAAATTGTATCTTTACTACTTAACATTACTTTGGGCATAATGTAAGGGTGTTTACATATGACATCCTCTGTAGACAGTGGCAAAGACTTTTGCTGAGCATACACCTTCCTGTTTTATGGCAAACCCAAGTGAATTCTAACATTCATATATATTTTATTATCAAAGCTCAAATGATTTGAAAACATCTGTGGGAGAAATTTCATTGGAATGACTTCAATTAAAAGGTCTTAAGGGAGTAGTTTACTTTACTAAATCACATGCTTTCAAAAATAATTAACAGCAGACAAGCACCAACATAGCAACCTTCTTATATTCTCTATATCTTCTAGTCAATTGTGTGAGTGGAAAGATATCTTCCACTTAGAATTGTTAGCCTCTATCAAGTTAGAATTTGCTATTTTGACTGTGTGCCTATGTGTGTATATGTGTGGCTATATATGAGAGAGATATTCAGGATGAATCAATATTTTTCATGATGATTTTAATCAAAACTATGCCTCATGAAGTTAATTAGTGATTATCTTTCAAAAAAAGTGTCAACAGGATGCTGATTTGTGAACATGTTAATCACTTCTCTCTGCTACAAACAACTTCTCTAAATTTTTCATTATTCATTTTCAAGAGTGTTGAAAGATCACTAATGATGTTGATGGTTGTCTGTGTGAGCAAACATGACTGAAAAGAAAAAATGACAACTTGTCTTTTTCATATGTGTGCATTTATACATATTTTTAAAAGAAGCATCTTTGGATAGTGTCTGAAGATACGATTTTCAAAATTTATTTCTCTTGCTCATGATAGGTGAGATACTTAAACTTTCAACAAAGGAGTTAGATTATTAATTGTAATCTGATTTTCTCCCAAATTGCCTATGTCATATTATTGCTATGTATATTAATGATCTTATTCAAATTTGCTTAATTGTTTTTATATTCACTGAGCAATACTTTAGATTTCATAATTCATTAAAATGGTAAAAACTTAAACTATTTTCAATAATATATATTAACATTATGAATGAGAACAGGGAATTCCTATCAAATTAATGAGGTCCATTACCACTTAATAGAAAATACCTTAACAATGCTACAAGGAATGACTGAATTGCTTACATTAGGTTTTAATAGAGTTCATTTTTGATAATGCATTTGAGAAGTATAATCTCTTTCAAGCTCATTATAACAAAAGTAAATCAATGTTTCAGTAATGTTCTATGACAGAAAAAATTAGTAAATATTAAATATAATTTGCATTTTGTGCTATAAGCATATACTCAATTTGCCCTTTTCTGTTTCAAAGCTGAAGTTGTCTGCCAAGTATTAGAGGTCATGATGTGGCAGAATAGGAACTTGCAGACATTTGATGCATTCAAACAATATGAGCTCATTCATGTTTCACTATCTAAAGAGCTTGTTCACATTTTTCTCCAATCATCTTGGCAAAGAGACAACTTAAATTGTCTTTGTGAAGTCTTAGTCATGAGAAAAAAAGGGAGAAAGATTTCTGACGTTCAACAAAGGCCTCCATCATTGCATTTTGAGCATATCGTGTAATACGTCAATGCTTCTTCATGTGCATTTCAAAGCACACGGTCTTATCTTACAATTGAGATACATTTTAAATTGTCTAGCTTGCCTGTAGCTATTGACTGAGACATAAATCCAATCAGATATGACAAATCACAGGGAAATTACATCTGCCAAAAGTGGCAGCACTGACTTTTCCTGCAATAACTTTGCTCATTCTGTATAACTACTGAGATCTAACGGGGCTGTAATGAGGTGGGGGAGGGGCATTGCTTTGCATTGAACATTTTCAATGACATGAGATAGCCAGGAGTATTACTAAAACTTCCCTCTTTAGACCCCATAATAGTTTCAGATATTGCTTATATATCCTAGAACAAAAAACCAATAGCACTGGAACCTCAATGCACAAATGGCATGAAATGATGGGACAAAACTATCAAAAAAGCAGTTAAATATTAAGATGAAACAGGTTTAATAATCTGATCATTTCATACCAACTCTTCATGGCAACTACGACAAAACACATAATTTTTCATGTAAAAGTGTACAACAAAAATTATATATCATATTTTAATAACCCTATTTCCTCCATACAACCTATTTTGAGTGCTATTTTTAAATGTTTTATGTGTGTAATAAAACAACAGTAATATAAATTTATAATAGCTGGGGAATTACTTTTTAAAAAAAGTTAGAATTAGCCTTAAAGGCATGATTAAAAATTGAACAGATGCAACATTTCACATTTTTCAAGAAAGTCCTGCCATAGAAACCAGTGTTATAAAGATGAAATAGCTAAAATCAGTGAGCATAAGTTGCCTCAAGCTATACATCACTATATTACAATGGACCAATTCTTTTTCTTTCTTTTACTAATATTTTCCCAGATTTTTCCCCTCAGTGAGTGACTATCTAGATTCTATATCTTTTGACTATCATGTTTATGTTTATGTTAAAAATAAATGTAGTTTGGATTTCTGTGTGTGTGTGTGTGTGTGTGTGTGTGTGTGTGTATTCTACTCTCTTAACCTCACCTGCAAAAGGATTATTCTCCTCTTTTCTGCCTCACTCCTAGAATTTTTCAAATTTACTTCCAAATTGTAAAATAAAATGGAGATTTGCATTATATTTCCTTTTTTTATTCTGGTTTTCTCTGATATTTATAGAAAAGAGTGATATGTATATGTGTATTTGTGTATATACTATCATTAATAGTATATACATATGTATAGGTATTGATGAGGGGGGTAGGTAGCACATTGGATAGAGTGTTGGGCTTGGAGTCAAGGACAATAGAGTTAAAATTTAGCCTCAGATATTTACTAATTGGGTGACCCTGGACACTCAATCTTTGCCTCAGTTTCCTCATCTGTAAAATGAGCTGGAGAAGAAAATGGCAAACTATTCCAGTATTTTTGTCAAGAAAACCCCAAATGGAGCCACAAAGAGTTGGACTTGATTGATCAACAGTAATAGCAAAATACATCATATATCTATGATTTAATACATTAAAACTTGTGTAATAGTAGAAAATCCTGTTTGTGTATATATAATATATATGTGTGTATATATGAATGTATATTATATACATGCATATATACTTGTGTGTGTGTGTGTGTGTGTGTGTGTGTATAAGAGCTAGGTGACTCAGTGGACAGAGCACTGGGCTTGGAGTCAGGAATACTTAGATTCTTAAATTCATACCTGGCTTCAGAAATTTACTAGCTACGTGCCCTGGGCAAGTCACTATTAACCCTGTTTGCCTTACCTCCTCATTCACAAAATGAACTGGAGAAGAAAATGGCAAACAATTCAAACATAATTGCCAGAAAAACCCCAAAAAACAAAAAAACTCAAATGGGATCACAAAGAGTAGACACAACTGAAATATGTATACACATATGAACATATATGTGCACATATATACACACATATTCACATACATATATACATACACATATATATATATATTTATTGTTCAGTCATGTAAAGAAAAACTGAATTCTCCTCTCTCTCTTTCTCTCTCTCTCTTTCTCTCTCTCTCTCCCTCTCTCTTTCTCTCTCTCTCCCCGTCTTTCTTTCATTGTTGTGTACAACTATTTGTGACCCCATTTGAAATGTTCTCAGCATAGATAATGGAATATTTTAGCATTTACTTCTGCAATTTATTTTGCAGATGAGGAATGGGGGCAAACAGAGTTAATAGTGACTCACTCAGAATCCTCTAGCTAGTAAATATCAGAGGTTAGATCTGAGCTCAGGAATCTGAGTCTTCTTAATTCTAGGCCCAGCACTCTGTCCACTACATGATCCTAACACACTGTCTCTATCTTTGTCTCTCTGTCTCTGCCTCTCTGTCTCTCTCTATATATACTTCTACATATGCATATATATAAACATATATGCATATGATATATACGTATGCACATGTGTACACATGTATGTGTATGAATATGTACATATATGTATAGATATATGCGTATCTATATATGTGTATGTGGGTATGATGTATGTGTATTAGTCTATCTATCTATCTAACTGTCTGTCTGACTGTCTATCTATCTATCTAAACATTTATACAGGGCCTTCTATGTGCCAGGAAGGGAGGAATGGATCTAAGGACTTTACTGCTATTACTATGACGACAAAAACAATTACTCCTACTACCACCACCACCACCACTACTACCACTACTACTACTACTACTACTACTACTACTACCACCCCTAGTAAACATTTATATAATGCTTGCTAAGTGCTAGGAATTGTCCTAGTTCTTTTAAAGTTATCATCTTATTTAATTGTTACTTTCAGCTCTGGAAGGTACGTGCTGTTATTTTCACCATTTTACATATGTGGAAACTGAGACAAAAAAAAGTTAAGTGACTTGCCCAAGGTCACACAGGAAATATCTGAATTTGACCAGAGTTCTTTCTCATAACAAACCCAGTGCTCTATCCTTGTTGCCACCTACCTGACCCTCCCCCCACATAAGACTCTGTATACTTAATGTTTATGTGTGTGGTGTGACACATACAAAAACATTCACATTAATCCTAATGCAACCTTCTTTGTATTTTTAGTACCTGCATTTTTGCTGCAGATTTTATGTCTTTTTAGTGGCACTTATTTATCTTTTACTTACCTTGTGATCAAATTAAATTAATATAAACATTTTAGGACTTTTTAAGGAAATCCCTAAACAGATCGAAATGGAACATAGATACTGGACTCAGATAATGTAGTTTTCTTGTATAGACCTCAGTGTCATATACATGGCCATTGCACCAAAACTGCACTGAGGTTGTTCTGCTATGCAATCCTTCTCAGTTTAAGCTATACTATGTGGTTTCTCCTAGTTTTCTTTCTGACCATACATTAAAACAAGTGACAGGTTTGTTTGAAGTTATTTACAGTTTCTTGCTGCTATTGGTTTTTTTTAGTTGCATAGAACTACAAACTATTAGTTCCAAAATCTAGTAATATGACTGATTATCATATCATTATCAGAGAATGATTTATTTACAATTATGATAGGCATAACAGTAGTGGTCAGAAGAATACTATGTTATATGGGCTTGAATGCATCCTATGGAGCCAGGCATGTACTTTGACCCCTCGCTAAAAGACATTCATGCTATACGAATTCTTAGTTGGCTCTTTTTTTATTCTATGACTAGGCGGTGATTAATTATTGAGACTCAAAGAACTACCCATATGATAGACTATAAGATCTATAAAGAGGCAGCATTAGCCTTCTTTCTCTCCCATTCTCACTCCAATGGCCATGGCAACTATAATAACATAGGAGTTATAAAATATCCTTGACTAGATAAGCTTGTAAAACTACATTTCAAGTCTCTGGCTTTGTTTTATGGATTATTATGCCTTTACTGAGTTCAGGAAAGTGATAAGGAATCCTGAGTAGAAGCTTTCAGCTTTGGCTGCTACCTTTAGATTTTGATAGCTTAGAATTGCTAACATGGCACTAAGGAGTTGTTTTTTATAATTGTATTATTTCTAGAAAAAAAAGATGCCAACAAATCGGGAATGATAAAGCTAAAAAAGATTAGGAATGCTCAACCCATTATCTAGTTGTCATAGAATGTAGATTTTGTGAGTTGCTTAGATAATGTAGATCCAAAGTATAAGTGAAATGTTTGTTTAGTAGTTCTACAAATTTGACAACTACCCTTGAGAAAGTTATAATTAAGTATGATGGATTTATTAAAACATACATTTTATTTTATTTTTAAATAAAACAGTCATTTTGATAACAGTAGAATAAAAACAAAAGATTGCATAGGAAACTGCAAATCTATTTTATACAACTTGCTGTTCCTTTAAATATAATAAATTAATTATGTAAATGTCTTTCTTTCCCCTTTTTTCTCCCCTTGGCCTAGAGATGGCTAGCAACACACACATACACGCACACACACACACACACACACACACACAATTGTAAAACGATTCTATAGGTACTTCAATTTAAAAGTCCTTACTTTGGATAAAGACAGTATCTTCCTTCATTTGTCCTTTGTAGTTAAATTTGGAAATTTATAATATTCAAAATGACTTATTTGCTCAGTTATTCTTAAAACAACCTTGCCATTACCAGATAGAATGTTAGCTTACTTCTGTTTATTTTAAATTTCATCTTAATCATACTTATGAGTCTTTTATTTTTTAAGTATTTTCTTTGTGATCAAGAAAATATAGAGTTTGATCTATACCTGATATCTACATTTTATATCAATGAATTTTACTATTAGGAATCAAATTAATCTATTTAATGGGAGACCCTAGACATGAGTCATGTACCAGCTCTTTCTTAGGGATTTTTTTCTGGATTTCCCACCCTTCACAGGCATGATGAACTGGGCTGGTTCTAACGCCTTCTCTCTCTCTCTACCTTCCTTCCTTGAAATGAGGCTCCTTCAGGACTGAACCTAGTCAATGTATGTAATGAGCTGGAGCCTATTTGGGGAGGGAATCATGTTTAACATCATGGCTAACTCAGGCAATAATGTGGACTTATGAAGTAGATTTTTAATTTTATCTCTTCCTCCTGCCTCCATATTTTCCAAACTATTGTCCTTATAGCTAGTGAAGAGATATTCCTAAAATATACTTCCAATCATATCAACCCTCTTGTCCTACAAAGCTCCAAAGGCTTATTTTCTCTATTATAAATTGTTAACTCTTCTGTTTAAAGCCCTTCATAATCTATTACCAGCTCACCTTTCCAGAGTTACTACATCTTACTTTTTTCCTTCAGAGCTCTCTGTCCCAGACATATTAGCCTCCTTGTTATTCTCTTATTTCCACATCTTTGTATAGATTTTCTTCCATGCCTAGCATGTACTTTCTCCTTACTTATGCCTCTTACATTTTATTTTCTTCAAACCTCATTTTAAGTACCATAACCTATCTGAAGTCTTTCCTAATTTATGCAACTACTTCTGCTTATCACCATAGCTCTCACCAATATAATGTGCATACATACAGGCATACTTGTAAACATATGTGTAAATTACATATACATCCATATCCATATGTATTTGTATATATACTATGTATGATTATTTTTATAGCTATAGTTTTTACAGTATAGACATATCTATGTCTATAGCTAATAGATATGTATAGTATAAACATACCTATCTATAGTTGATAGATAATTTGCACAAGATGCTTCCACTGATTGAATGCATTGTGTAGGCAATGCTTGTGTTTGCTTTTTGGATTTCACTGACTTGCAAAGTACCTAGGTTATAGATAGAGCTGATTAATAAAAGTTAGTTGATTGCTTTGATGGACTGAAGCTAGTTTATATGGACTTAAGGAGTGCACCCATGGTCAAGAATTGAAGCAGCAAATGTAGATTATTCTTTCTAAAATTTAGAAGTGAATGGTGAGTAGGACAAAAGGCAAACCTAAAGATCTTTAAAGGCTAAGGGGGTAGGGCCTAGAAGTCAAGGTTAAAAGTTTATGAGAGAAAGGATACTTGATAGAGCAAAGTCTCAGAGAAGACAGAAGGCTAAAGCAGCAAAGGTACAAGTAGCAACTTTTAGGATCAAAGTTTAACAAAGATCCTGCATTGAAACTTGTGGATTCTTGATGACAGTCATGAAATATTTCATGTACTTATGCTTAAATATTGTATGTATGGAGTTTGGGAAGACATGAATTCAAAATCTATTTTACCTTTCCTGACACAAGTATTGAACTTAGATTTATTTAATCTTTCAGTCCCTCAGGCAATTGTCTAAGACTATTTACAGTAGGTACTGGGTTGCATTAATAGAAGGGATTTCTTTTTTAAGGAAAGGAGGAAGTTTTCTTTCTTAATGAAATAATAGATTTTTCCTCCCACTCACCCCCCCAAACTTACAAACTTAATGCTAAGTTTAAATGAGCAAAGCACAAGATATTTTTAAAACTGACCACCAAATAGAATGCAAGAACCAGCAACTTTTATGTATTTATTTTATACCATCTCTGATCTCTGATGGTATTTTTTGGTGCATTTTTGCAGAGTACAATTCCTTGTTATCATTTAGCTTTTATTTTGATGTATCTTTGCCTTTAAGCATCAACCCACAGAACAATCTCTGTCCTTTCTAATGATGTTTGAGATAATTACGTGTTATGCTTCAATTGAACTTGCTATTTAATGATCTTTTGATTACTGATCCATCATTGTATCATCTATCAAATTACTTTGACCTGTTGTTCATTAACACAGTGTCTTATTTACTCAGATTAATCTGAGTACAGTCAGGTGAAAGGAAATGAAGCATATTTCATAGATGAGGATTAGGATTTTCAGGAAATTGACTGCCTGGCAGGCTGCTTCCACCAGAGCTTTTAGAAGAGGAGGGAATTTGACTTTTATATGTCTAGTGCCACTGGCAATTCCAGTGGTACATTTGGGTCACAGCAACCTAGGCATGTACTCGATCTGTATTCCTTTCTTTCAAAATATTGCTATTTTCTTAAAATTGTAAAGGAAGTATGACCACCTAAACCAGTGGATATAAATGTCTTTCATTTTGCTCCCTTTATGCAACATTCCATCTCCCATCTTCATGTTTTGTAGAAGCTGGCTCTCCATCGTTGGAATTTACTCTCTTCTTGTTTCTGCCACTTTGATTTCTTACCTTTCTTCAATGTCCATCTCAAGCTTTACTGATACACTCATGAGTCTTCAACAACCCCATACCTCCCTTCTCTCCCTCTATCTGTGTATATGGTATCATATATTTACCTGTGGGCTCTCTGTCCAAAGGAATATAAATTTTGATCACAAATCTCACAAGACATCTTGGGGTTCACAGGCTAGATTTCTTTCTTAAAGACCATGCCTTAAACACAAATCATTCTGGCTCTCATTGACTGGTCAATAAGTGCTATCCCAAGTCTCACTTGGTCATTGTTTGGGCCATGATGGCTAAGAGTAGATGTAAATAGCAATTGTTTCCTTTTTGGTCAGAAACCCTGAGCATCTTCTCCCTGATTGATTTATTTTTGATGAGGTAAAAGGCCAATTTTTGGCCTCATTTTTTATATAACATTAATTAATCAATGAGTATTGTTTCAGTCAAACTGAGACCTGGGAAAGAGCTTAACTTAAACAAGCCATGGCCTCCCATTGCACTCTGAGTCATCTCCAGTCATCCTGATCTATATCTTGCCACTGTATCCAGATGGCTCTAGAGGAAGTGAGGCTGGTGACTTTGGACAGCTCTCCCTCACTTAAATACAGTTCACTGGCAAGTCCTGGCACCATCTTCCTCATGTAATGATCCTCTTCAAGAATGAAGGACAAACAACAAACATCATCTTCCAATTTATTTGGTATATTTTTCATTTTTAATTGTCTTTATCCATAAATCCCCTCAATGGGTTATTCATTTTTTATCTTTATGTTCCCAGTGCCTAAAACAATTTCAAGAATATGACAGGGGCTTAACAAATGCTTATTAATTTTTTGGTATGAGTCCTCTGTCTAGGGACTTAACAACAAACTGGCTGACTCTTACCAATAGGCTGGTTCTGAGACCTTGACCTAGTTTGAACCTGCCTATTTTAATCATGACAATCACTCAACAAACAATTAGTAAGTGCCAGAAATTAGTCTGATATATGGTTCATTCTCTGCTTATTCTGAAAGTAGGTTTTACTTTAGGCTAGATTATTAAGATGGTTAAAACAACATGAAAAGAGGGTTTTATAACTTCATATGTTGGCATTGAGAGTTTGTGTAGGATGCAAAAACAACCACAACCACACCCTCACTAGAATTCTAAAAATCGGGGATTAAAAAAAGTGAGAGAGAGAGAGAGAGAGAGAATTTCTGAATAGAAGGGAGACAAAGACAGGGAATCAAATACAATTATTCAAGAGAAGAATAGATCATGAGATGGTTCAAAGGAAAACAAATTTGGCCAGCATTATGGGAGTGGCAAAAGGAATTCAAGTGATGGGAAGGAAGGAGGGGCTAGGAAAGAAAAGTCAAGCAAATGGGATTAGAGAGATAAAAAGACACTCTTACATTTATTGACATTAGATGCGATGACCCATCAAAGGTAAACTACAGCATTACAAATTAATTTAGCAGTTCATTCCTTCTATTCTATTAAATCAAGTTGTAGAAAATATATCATACAGACCTGGGAACTTACATGTTCTTCCCCTGTAAAAGAATTGTAATGGGGTTCCATTTAATTTAAAAATGTACAATAAGAGAAGTAACTGACCTTCATAGGGATAGAGACTGGACTTGTGATTTCTTTAGTATAGGAAATTTCAATAAATGAAATCCATTCTATTAACGTTTGTCTCCACAACCAGTAATTACAAAGAGGTGCCAAGACCAGAGCCTTGAGAGATTTAATGGCTAATCCAGAGACACATGTCTAAACACTATGCCCCTACCTGACATATATGTTATATATTAAGGTTTGCAAAGTGCTTTATATTAAAAACAAAAACAAACACTCTTCAGAGACTCACAAAAAATCTGTGAGGTAACTATGAGAGTTACTATCCTCATTTAATGGATGAAAAAAATGAGGTTTAATAAGTTTTAGATATTTGCCCATGGTTATGTAGCTATTAAATAACAGATGCTTGTTTCAAATCCAGTTTTTAGATGGCATAGTATATAGAATACTAAACCTGGAAATAGTAAGAGTTGAGTTCAAATCCTGCCTCAGACATTTACTAGCTTTGGGATCCTGGGCAAGTCACTTAATCTCTCTCAGCCAGAGTTTCATCATTATAAAATGAAGGCAATACACCATGTAGCTCATAGGATTGAATGTAATGACATGTAAAGCACTTTGTGAAGCTTAAAGCTCTATAAATGTTAGCTATCATATTATTTTTTACTTCAAGTCCAGCATTTTGTCATATATTCTCTACTGCTTCTCATACATCTGAGGGTTGTACTGTCATTACTTCTATAGAAAAATATGTATTCTCTGGATAGCATTCTGGAGGAAAGAAATACAGACCAATTTTTAATGATAAAATGTAACCTTTATTCTGAATATATATACATATATGTGTATGTGTGTATATATATCTATATCCATTTGCATGTATGTGTGTATTTTTATGTATACATATTTGTATATGTATATATATATATACATATATATACATGAAATTTAATCAGTCTTTGAATAATGTGAGAGTAAATTGCTAAATTACTACTCAGGAATAACTGAAAAGTAAAAAAATATTTGTATATTCTTGAGCACTAGCAGGAAGCGAATTGGTATACAAAACAGTGTCATTCTAAGATACAAATATTTCAGTTTAAAGTCAAGAAAAATCTGCTCTTTAGGAAGGAAGCAAGTCATGAAAAAGGATTCGAGATCATGAGATGCATCCTTAGGCAAGCTGGCTGTTCATAAATAATGCCACCTTTTAACATGCCCAGATATACCTTGAAAAAAAATACTTAAAGGATAGGAGAATTCAGCACATTTTCTTCCCAATTATTTTTGAAGGGATTTTGACAAATGTTTTTCTTTGAGAGAAATGGCAGACAGTCTATTTTATTTTATTTTTATGGGACTTTTTTTTTTATCTTTTCATGGGAGGCAAATGGCAGAGCTATGATAAGGGCATGTTGTATAACACAATTTCAATTTATGCAGTTTTTGATGGAGTTCTCTCTAATCTGTCAGGAGTTGTACAATTCTTTTTCAAAAAAAGATGAATTTAGGGTTACATATTGAATAAATTCTATTTGGACAGTCTTTAAAAAATTGATGTCATTGGTTTATGGAAGAACTTGAAACAGAAAACAGCCATGAACATGAAATTCTTAAAAGGTTTTCTCAAACATGATACATCTGTAGAAGCAATATGCCGTAGAATAAAGAACATAGGATTCAATAGGGAAGACGTAAGCCCAAATTTTGCCTCTCAAACTTAATTGCTGTGTGACTATGAGGAAGTAACAATTTGTCTCTTTCATTTTTTATCCCCTATAAATTGGGGTTAGTGTTATCCATAGCACTTAAATCACCATGTTTTGTAAAGTTCAAATGAGATATACATCTAAAATTCTTCTCCAACTATTAAAAAATATATACATCATATTTTTTTCTTTGTTTTCTTTCGTAGCCAATGTTTATTTGGCAAATTAGTGAATGTTTACTAAAACTTTTTAGATACATTGTTTTTTCAATTGCATGTAAAACAATATTTAACATTCATTTTTAAAATTATGAATTTCAATAGTAAAACATTTACAAAATCAACTGTCACTGGAAATGAGTGTCTTTGGTTTATTGATGCTGAGGTAGGGAACAGCCTCTTGAAGATTTCATATATATGACTTTGGGTGATAA
The DNA here is from genome assembly GCA_028658325.1 of Potorous gilbertii. Lineage (NCBI taxonomy): Eukaryota > Metazoa > Chordata > Mammalia > Diprotodontia > Potoroidae > Potorous > Potorous gilbertii. Next base: position 621,255,392 of record CM053770.1, on the reverse strand, counting down.
TCCCTCACAATTGAAATACATTGACTTTATTTTGATTCCTAGTGATTTCTATAACAGCTTCCTAAAGGAGCATCATCTGTTAAGGTAATTATCTCACTTTTACGTAAGAATTTAACTGGTTTTCATAAAGATTTCCATGTTAAAATGAATAAAATGGCCTCTAAGAAGGAGGAGTCTTTGATCAAGAAGTCATGATCTTCCAAAGACCCCAGCTTTGGGGATAATGTCTCACTACTTGACAAAAACTGCTGGGAAAACTGGAAAACAACAGGATACAAACTAGGTATCAACCAGTATCTTACACCTTATACCAACTTAAAGTCAAAATGGATGCAATATTTAGACATAAAAGGTGACACTGTAAGCAAATTAGGAGAGCAAGAATTAGTCTACCTATTGTATCTAGTGAATGAAAGTATTCATGACCAAACAAAAGACAGAGAGCATTACAAAATGTAAAATAGATAGTTTTGATTATATTAAATTTTAAAAAATCTTTTGTATGAACAAAACCAGTGCAGCAAACATTGGTTCAGCTTTCCTTTTTGAAGGAAAGCTGAAAGCTGGAAAGCAGTGAGTCTTTGATAAAGGCTCATTTCTCAAATATATAGAGAACTGATTCAAATTTATAAGAAAACAAGCCATTCTCCAATTGATCAATGGTCAAAGGATATGAACAGGCAATTTTCAGATGAAGAAATCAAAGCTATCTATGAGCATATGAAGATGTGCTCTAAATCACTTTTGATTAGAGAAATGCAAATTATAGCAACTCTGAGATACTACTTCACATTGATAATGACTGGAAAATTTGACAAAAAAAGGAAAACAATAAATGTTGGAGAGGATGCAGGAAAACTAGTACAATAATACATTATTGATAGATTTATGAACTGATTTAAATATTTTGGAAATCAATTTGGATTTAAGTCCAAAGGACAGCAAAATTATGCATGCCCTTTGATCCAGCAATGCCAGTGCTACGTCTATATCTGAAAGGGACCATTAAAAAGGGAAAAATGACCTGCATGTGCAAAAAATACTTATAGCAGCCCTTTTGGGGGTGGAAAAACATTGACATTGATGGGATGCCCATGAATTGGAGAATTACTAAACAAGTTATGGTATATGAATGTAATGGAATACTACTATGCAATAAGAAATGAAGAACAGGCAAATTTCAGAAAAAAAAACTTTGAAAGTATTGTATGAACTGATGCGAAGTGCAATGAGTAGAACCAGGAAAATATTACACGTAGTATCAGTAACATTGTGATGACCAATTATGAATGACTCAACTCTTTTCAGCAACACATTGATTCATGAGAAGTACAAATGATTCAGGGAAGAAAATGGTATCCACATTCCGATAAAGAACCAACAGACTCTGAATGCAGATTGAGGTATACTTTTTTCAGGAATTATTTTTTCTTTTTTGTGGTTTTTATCCTTTTGATCTTTTTCTTTCACAACTGTGACTAATATGAAATATTTGACATGATAACACATGTATAACCTACATAAAATTACCTACCATTTTCAGAAGAGGGGAAGAGAGGAGGGATTTAAGAAGACAAATTTGGAACTCAAAATATTGTAAAAAAGGAATGATAAAAATGGTCTTGACATATATTTGGGAAGAAAAATAAAATACTAGTTAAAAAAGAAGTCATACCCCTCCATATGTCAGGAAGGAGAAGAGAATAAAGGGAAAAATAGCGTGTAAATAATCAAAGCTAATCATCAGATAATATGCTCTTCCCAAAGGGCGTGGAAATTATCCTTGAGAAGAGGAAATAGTCATCCTAGAATAGTCATATAGAAAACATTCCAGAAAATATAATATGATCACAGATTTAGAGATGTAAGGGAACTTTAAATATACATATTTACTATCCTCAATGTCATTTTACTTATAATCAGATGCCCTATATAAAAAATGCAGGGTAAAGGGAATATTCATGATTAGTGTTACCCTGGAAGGAAATTTGAGGCCATTTTTTTTTAATTTACTACCATCACCACCACCACCACCACTACTGCTACTACCACTATTACTACTACTATTTTATACTAAAAGAAGAGATGGAGATATAGTGAGAAGAAAGGGGAACAAGATATAGCCCTAGGCATATTTTCTGCTCCCCATGAGCTCTCAAAACTCCATAATATAAGAATTATGCAAAAGAAATGAAGCAATTATTTCTCTCTGTGAAGGCCAAGGTAACAAGAAGTTTACTGAGGTAATGAGCTAATGAATTAATAGCAGAGATAGCAAATTCTCAATCCATTATCAGTGGTGGATGGAAATCTTGCTAAAATCTTTTAATGGTAAAGATAGATATAGTTTGTAATTAGAAATGGGGACTTTAAATGTGAGTGTAAACTGAAGGGTGTAATATTTAAAAAGATGATTACCTCAGAGCAGGGCTGTGCCTCCATAAATAGCAGTTCATTTCAGGACAAGGAGAATAAGAATTTTTGTGGGCAATTGACAACCAGATATGTAGTAGTCCATGGATCTAGCAAGATTTCATGGAAAATGGAAAAAAACGGACCATGGGTAGGGACGGAGGATAGAATGAATCACATAAGGACAAAATTTTCTTTTTTTAAAACTTATTTATTTATTTTTAGTTTTCAACATTCATTTCCACAAGATTTTGAGTCCCAAATTTTTCTACTCATCTCTCCTCCCCTCCCACCCCAAGGCACCATGGATTCTGATTAATCCTTCCCTCAATCTGCCTTCCCTTCTGTCACATACCTCCCTTCCTTCATCCCCATCTTCTCTCTTTCTATGTAGAGCAAGATAGATTTCTGTACCGCATTACCTGTATTTCTTATTTCCCAGTTGCATGAAAAAAATTTCTTAATATTTGTTCCTAAAACTTTGAGTTCCAATTTCTTTCCTTCCTCACCCACCACCATTAAGAAGGCAAGCAATTCAATATAGGGCAAATATGTATAGTTATGCAAAAGACTTTCATAATAATCATATAGCAAAAGACTAACAATATTTCCCTCTATTCTATTCTGCACCCCATTTATTTTATTCTGTCTTTTGACCTTGTACCTCTCCTTAAGTGTTTGCTTCTAATTACTCCCTCCTCCCATTTGCCCTCCCCTCTACCATCCCCTCCCATAGCCCACTTATCCCCTTCTCCCCTACTTTTCTGTAGGGTAAGATAGATTTTTATGCCAAATTGAGTGTGCATGTTATTCCCTCCTTAAATGAAATGTGATGAGAGTAAACTTCACTTTTTCCCTCTCACCTTTTCCCTTGTCCCCTCCATTGAAAAAAATTTGCCCCATTCCATTTCTCCCTTTATCTTCCCAATATATTTATCACTCACCCCTTAATTTTATTTTTTTAGATATCATCCCTTCTTATTCAACTCACCCTGTGCCCTCTGTCTACATGTATATAATCACTTTCACTACTCAGATACTGAGAAAAATCTCAAGAGTTAAAAGGATTATCTTTCCTTGTAGGAATGTAAACAGTTCAATTTTAGTACGTCCCTTATGATTTTTCTTTCCTTTTTACTTTTTCATTCTTCTCTTGATTCTTGCATTTGAAAGTCAAATTTTCTATTCAACTCTGGTCTTTTCATCAATAATGCTTGAAAGTTCTCTATTTTATTGAATGAGCAGTTTTTCCCCAGAAGTATTATATTCAGTTTTGCTGGGTAGGTGATTCTTGGTTTTAATCCTAATTCCTTTAACTTCTGGAATATCATATTTCAAGCCTTGCAATCCCTTAATGTAGAAACTGCTAGATCTTGTGTTATCCTGATTGAATTTCCAGTGTTCTTGAATTGTTTCTTTCTGGCTGCTTGCAATATTTTCTCCTTGACCTGAGAATTTTGGAATTTGGCTATAATATTCCTAGGAGTTTATCTTTTCATATCTCTCTCAGGAGGTGATCAGTGGATTCTTTCAATATTTATTTTACCCTTTGGATGTAGAATATCAAGTCAGTTTTCTTTGATAATTTCATGAAACATGATGTCTAGTCTCTTTTTTTGATCATGACTTTCAGATAGTCTCATAGTTTTTAAATGATCTCTTCTGGATCTATGTTCAAGGTCAGTTTGTTTTTCAATGAGATATTTCACATTGTCTTCAATTTTTTCATTCTTTTGGTTCTGTTTTGTAGTTTCTTAATTTCTCATAAGGTCATTAACTTCTATCTGCTCCATTCTAATTTTTAAAGAACTACTTTCTTCAGTGAGGTTTTGAATCTCCTTTTCCATTTGGCTAATTCTGCTTTTTTTAAGCCATTCTTCTCTTCATTGGCTTTTTGGACCTCTTTGGCTATTTGGGCTAGTATATTTTTAAAAGTGTTATTTTCTTCAGCATTTTTTTGGGTCTCCTTTAGCAAGTTGCTGACTTGCTTTTCATGATGTTCTTGTATCATTCTCATTTCTCTTCCAAATTTTTCCTCCACCTCGTTTACTTGATTTTCAAAATCCTTTTTGAGTTCTTTCTGAGACCTGAGACCACTGCACTTTTTAGGAGGTGGTAGATGTGGAAGCCTTGACTTTTATATGTTTCTCTGATGGTATGCTTTGTTCTCCATCATCTGAAAAGTTGGAAGAAAATGCCTTTTTGCCAAGAAAATAACTTCTTGTAGTCACTTTTTCCCCTTTTGGGACATTTTCACAGCCAGTTACTTGACTTTTGAGTCCTCTGTCAAGTGAAGAGTATACTCTAGGGACATGTAAGTTCTCAGTTCCTCCAAGGTGGCACAACCAAAGGAAAGGAGTTTACTCCTCTCCTGGCCTTTACTCCGGTCTGGGAGCAACCACAAGTTATTCTGCCCATGATTGCCTAGTAGGAATCCCTCTCCACAGTCACCAGCTCCACCAACTCAGCTCTCCTCTTTACCTAAGACCACCACTCTGAATTGTGATTTGGTTCAGCTACACAGTTCCCTCAGGGTCTTTAGGCAGAGGGCTCCAAAAACGGATGCTGCTGCAGCAGTGGCTGCTGCTGCCTTGGAACCAGAGCTAGGGATGGACCCTGCTCCCTTCTCACCCAGGTGAAAGAGCTTTCTCACTGACCTGAAGCTATTTGGTGTTTGTAGGTTCAGAAATCTGGAAACCATAGCTATTACCTACAATTCTGCATTGTGCTGCCATGTGGCCAAGGCTAGGCTGTGCTCTGCTCCAATCCTGGTGTGATAGACCTTTCCTGTCAGCCTTCCAGGCTATCTAGGATTAGAAATCTCTTTCACACTGTCATTTTGTGGCTTCTGCTGCTCTAGAATTCATTTAGAGCCATTTTTATATTTGTTTTATAGGCTATGTTGGTAGAGCTAGAGTACATCCTTTCTTCTACTCTACCATCTTGGCTCCACCTCCAGGATAAAATTTTTTTAAGGGATAAGGTTGTCAAAAATTGGGAGTGCATCTATCCGTGTTTGGAAAGTACTAGGTTGGAAAATCCTTCTATTCATTACTGTTAAAGCTGACTACCTTTTACTGCCAATGCTGACACATTTAACTTATTTCCTATATTTATGTTATAATTAAATCTAAATTAACATTAAAATAAAGTATTTGCATAAAAAATTACTTAATAAATAGTTTCTCCCTAAACCTAAGAAACTTTGTTAGTAATTAAGCCATGAGAACAAATAGTGTGCACAATTTCTTATAAAAAAATCAATAGCATTGTAGATATTGGTGATGCCAAGTTGCCTCAGGTAATACCAAGGGAAATTTCCAGGGACAATGATGATTAAATAGTAGCATTATTGATTTTAAAACAGTGCCTGCTAATCAGGCATGTGTGAATTCCTTCAGGATATTCATTCAGCCTTATAAACAAAATACTATTTCTCCCATCTGATAGACATTCATCTAAATGAACCATTCTTTAAGGAAAATGATGCTACTCATTCTTAAGTTCTGTAATTTGGAAAAGTTACAAAACATGTTTTCCTTCTCCACACTGGAAAACCCAAAAATTCTATCTGAAAAAAATTTAAGTCAATCAAAGTTTGTCCCAGTTTTCAAAAGCAGAGAAAGGGTAAACTTTGGGAAATTACAAACTGAGAAACCAGACAATAAACAACAAAAATATTTCACACATTAAAATAATGAGTCATGAGCAATTAGTAATAAATCCAACTCTGTCACAAAATCTTACTAGAAGATCCTATCCATAGAATTCCTCAGCTATAGTGTATTTTGAATTTAACAAGTATCCCATGACATCACTCCAGCTAAGATGAGAAACACTAGTTAACTATATGGTTATATCATCATATTCAGAATGTGAGACTGATACAAAACTGAAGGGGAGAATCAAATACATGAAATATTATTACTAATACAAGTTAATTGAAAGTACAAATATTCCATGAATTACATTACTACATTTGAAACTGAACAAAATTATTATGAATATGTCAGAATCATTCATTTTAAAGATTATTTAAACAGAGAGAGATGTATTGAAAATGTATTTTTTGTTTGTTTTAGTATAAGTGTCTCTGATTGAACAGTGGGGTTAAAGAAGATCTTCCTCATCCATTAATGGGCCTGGAAGATTTGTAGGAAGGCCCACACCTTTTGTTAATGAGGGACTGGTTTTCAAGGGTTGTGCTCTGGCTCTAAAAGGTGTTTCAGTCTTCTGAGGGTGAGGTTTTACTTTGGGGCTTAGTTTTTGGAGGAAACACCAGATGAGACTCTGGGAAGCCACTAAACAATGCCCCCAACCCTCAGCTTTGAAAACCCAGATAGTGATGATTCCCTCTCTGGTTAACTATGTATATATGACCAGGAAATTGTATCTGTCTGTTGATTAGTGATGTATGTATTGCTTACTGTTAGGCAGTTTGGAAGCACTGTCTATTGACTTAGATTTCTCTGTATTTTCTCTGAAGATCAGGGTGCTGACTTTTCCCCCTGAACTAATTGACTGATACATGTCCTTGATTATAGTGATTGCTGACCCCTCAAAAGTTGCTTTCCTTTTAGAAATACAAATCTAAGAACTTGTGATATTAGGCTCCCCCTGGGTGTTTACTGATACAAGAGGTAGTATAATCAGTTGAAACTCATCAAGAAGATCTGGTTTCATATCTTTCTTCAGATACATACTAATTATATGACCTTGGACAAGACCCTTAACATTCTCTGACTTACTTTCCCCATGGAAAATAAGGAGTTGGACTTGATGGCCTCTATGGTCCCTTATAATTTTAAATCTATGATTCAGCTACAATTATGTAGTAGTATGATATAATGAAGGATCTACACTAATAATTCAATTAGCTTCCTCTAAACTCATTTGGAAAGTGAATTGACTTGGTGAAATAATCTTTCAGGTGAAGCTGCAGTCTTATGACAATTATATTTACAATGACTTTCCTTCTATTATAAAAGGATAAGATCTAAAAGTTAATCAACCAGAAATATCCATTGTGTTATTTAAATGCTTCATTCCTAATGATCATCTTTGAGCTATTACAAAATACTCAAGTGTTCTGAACCACCAAAGACAGATTGGTAATGTGATCTTGTCCGGGAGGGGGTGTTAAGAGAGGTATAGCTTCCTTACATGATAATAGGACAGTCCTACTATTCTCTACAGTAACCTAAATCCATCTTATGTGAAGGACATTAGAGTATTCACAGGGGGGCAATCAGGATAATGAAAGTTTATGCCAGATGTGGGTTCATTAAAATTATTTTGTTAGAGGAAATGTGTTATTGAGGGGGTTCTTTGTTATGTATAGAGTTGATTTTACTTCTGAGATCCCTTTTTAACATAGAAATTATGTAATTTTCTTGCTTGATTAAATAGAAGACACCAGTCCCAAATCCTGCTGGACAACAAAGTATAGATAGAAGTCACTCTGACTTCTTTGCAAATCAATTAATTAATTAATCAGTCAATGATAGTAACTAGTCATAAACAAGGCCTATGTATCTCTATTGAATCAATTATGCCATTTTAATTAAAATAACTCCCTTAACCAGGTGACAATACTATGGAATCATTCAATCAAGACTAAACCAGAGAAGTCCTAGAATGTTAATGGATAAGAAGTGCATTTAGATTGTTTAGCCAAACATGGACACATATCCAGTGGAATTTGTATAAAAAAACAAATAAAGCATTTTGAATTACAGTGTGTGATTGAAGCAGTTCCATTCAAAGTCTTTAGAGAAAATTGTTTGGGGACCTTGGATAGTTGTAGTTGAAGTGAAAAGTCCCTGTCTCCTACATACTACCAAGACCAGACTATACCTTTATGATCTTTAGATGAGCAGATGATTTGAATGGTTCATCAGCATCTTAGCTGCATCCCTTGGGATAGCAGTAACCAGTGGTTGTCTGAAACAAGAGCTGAGTACAAACCAAATATAATGAGAAATGGCAACTTCCGGACTCTACAAAGATCCCAGAAGACAACTACACAATATCTAAGGATCTAAGGAGAACATTTTTAAAGACTTCTCAAGATAACATCTAAGAACTTTTAATGAATTGATTTTCTCTTAGATGCCAGATGTATTTGTGGGAGAATATGTGACATACTTTGAAGGAAAGATTTCATACCAATTATTCTTACTATATTACCTCAATAAGGTTTCCATTTTTAAAAGTTAATTAAGTTCATATAACAAATTTATATCATCTGTGAGGAAAAGCATACCTATACTGACTGCAAATATCACCCCCAAACCTTCAGACTCCCTTAGAATCCTGAAGGAAGAAGTAGCTACCTGAGATATTGAGATCTGAACTATAAGTACAAGTAGGAATTAGTAGAGTTTCAGAGCATCTCTTATGCTGCCCATGACTTTTTAAAAATATGTTTTCAGAACCTATTGGCCCATTGGCTTAGGACAGATTTTATCCCCCAAATATAAATTAAAGAATGAAGAAAGAAATAAGAACCCTGTGATCAGCCTTCCATATACCAAATATCCTCCAATGGATCTTATTTATCTGAATTTATAGCTTTACCTTCTGATACAGAGACGACAACCTCTTGAAGGGGAAAACACAATTCTCTAGTAATACAGGGGCTAAGAAGATGGGGTTCTGAACACAAAAGCTAAAAGGTAGTCTTTAGATACCATCAGAACAACTGTATTGTGTCTGACTGAATTATTTTTCCCTCTATATTCTTGTCTTCTCTATTCACTTTGAACTGTCCTCCCTGATCTATTTACTTTTAACGTACTATCCTAGGTCCTTCCTGCCTAACTCTGGGGCCAGTTTCCTTTCCCAGTGTATATTACCCTCCTTTCATCCTTAATTAAATCTTATATCAGCCTGCTAAATCTACCACCTACCTACTTTGCCCTGGACCAACATTCTGGAATCCTTTCTAGGATTCTGATGCCATATTGAATTATATGTGACTCAGGCCACTTTTCTAATTTTCGTATATTTCCATTTGTCAAAAACTAAAATAACACATATTTGAAAACTTTAATAATGATTGAGGAAACCACATTTAAAGCCTTTAAACACAATTCACTAAATGAAAAGCTTAAGTCAACCGTAAAATCTCATGCTTTCGATTTGGTAAACTCCGACAATCCTCAAGCTTTGCTCTGTAGAGGAAAATGAAGACAATTGAGTAAATCCTGAGTTTAGTAGAGTAGCTCAATATCTATGAAAGAAAACCAAATGTGTGGGCAGTACAAAAGACAGGATGTTAATGTATTACTTTTATGTTTTAAATTAAATATACTATGTACTTGTTGCTGTCCTTTGCTCTTCAAGAGCACCAAAATTACATCCCTATGTTGGGGTCAAGGTACCGTGTGTCCAATTGTGGCTGATAAAATTTAAATGACCTTGGAAGACAGATCAGGCACAAATAGTTTATAACTACATTTGAAGTGGAGATGTCTGTAAATTTGTGGATCTCACACTGTATACTAACTTGGTGCTATTGTGTGCCACTTATATCCTCAAAATACTCTGCATATTTCTGTACATTTTGCAGTCTCATTTTAATAGCCTTCACATCTCTATTATTGGTTGAATCCTTCTCAAATAAGGTATTTACATATCACAAATATTATATTTTTATTATTTTTTAATAAATCAATTTTTAATTAATCAATTTTTATTATGCTCTAGTAGTGTCTGAGTCTGTAACTACAGTTGAAGTTTTCTTGTCAAAGATACATGAATCGTTTACCATTTCTTCTACAACTCATTTCACAGATGAGAAAATGAGGCAAACAGGGTTAAATGACTTATCCAGGGTTATGCAGCTAGTAATGCCTGGAGCAAGATTTGAACTCAGAAAAAGGCCTCTTCCTGACTCCAGACAGACCTAGTTCTTTATTCATTGTGGCACTTGTGTGATTTTTCCTTCCTTCTTGAAGAGGACCACGTTATCAGGGAGATGATGACATGACTTACAATTGACTTTGATTTGAGTCAGGGAGGGAGGGCTGTGCAAAGTCACCAGCATCCTTTTCTCCTCCACAGTCACATCTGAGTGCAATGGACTGATAATTATCAGCATGACTGGAGGCTAGCTCAGAGCAAGAAATAAGGAAGGGTAATTTTATGCTGCCAGGGTAGAAATAGTCAAGGTGAAGACAAAGACCTAAAGGGGTTAAAGGATTAGAAAATAAATATATTTAGTGTAAATCAGACACAATGACGTTCATCTATGTCTATTTCCCTCCCAGAAACTTGTAGGTCCAGACAGCAACAACCTGATCAAATGGGGAGATTCTCACCAGGTATGAAGAGTAAGGAACTTTCTCCCTCTAACTGTATTTTTCACCAAATTCTGGATATCATGTAAACCTACAGGTAACCTGCACAATCGACAAAGCATCATTGATATAATTAGGGGTACTTGGCTTTACACTATGTGACCATCACCTTCCGGTGTTGGAGTTGGAGTTTTTTTTTTCCCCATGTATATTAGAGGTAAATTTCTTTAATCATATTCTTTGTTAAAAACTGCAATCTGGTGGTGATCCCAGGAATATTGGTCAAATACTATTACCTAAATGGTTTTCCTCATTCTGAATCCAGGGGTTTTTCTATTATACAAGACTGATAAAATGATCTTGATGAGTGATCAATATAGGCTCACACCAAAAAAGGAGAGATTTAGTGAGTACAACTGTTAAAATCTACATTTTATATTGAAGTGAACAGTCATCCAAGTAATTGAATGGAAAAGCCATGACTGCACAGCATTCTATATGAGAAAGACCTAGGCATATTCGAAATGAGTCAGTAATGGGCAATTACTGTTATTTAAAAAATCAATATGATTTGAGACTTTGAGATCATAACTTTCAGTTCTGGGTGGTATGTTTTGAGAGCAATATATAAAAATTCCATAATGTAAGATAATGTGAGATCTCTGTAATGTGACTTTCGGGGAATTGAAAGTTGTATTGTTCTATATAAAAATGATAGCTAACATTTACTTGTTGCATTAAGATTTTCAAAGCACTTAAATTAAAACAACTGAGATACCACGTCACACCTATCAGATTTGGCTAATATGACAGAAAAATAAAATAACAAATGTGGAAGGTATAGGGGAACACTAGTATTGTGATGACCTGCTGGTGGAGTGGTTAACTAATTCAATCATTCTGAAGACAATTTGGAACAATACTCAAAGGGCTATATAAGCGTGCATAAACTATGAATCAGAAATACTACCAACAGTCAGTTCTGTATCTCAAAGAGATTTTTTTTTTTAAGGAAAAGGCCCTAGATGTACAAAAACATTTTTTTCATTTTTAAATAAATTTATTTAACTTTTTACATTCATTTTCACAAGATTTTGGGTTCCAAAATTTTCTCCCCATTTGT
>CM053770.1:621222679-621243054 GCA_028658325.1 Potorous gilbertii | reverse complement strand
ACTCCTGCCTGCCTCTTCTATGAGAGATAATTTATCCCAATCCATTTCACCCTCTCTCCTCCCACTCCATTTCTCTCTCACTGTTTACCTTGATTTCTTTTAAGATATGATCCCATCCTATTCAATTCACTCTCTGTCTCATGTACTACCACATAATCATTTTTAACATTTATAACAGGTTTTTTGTTGTTGTGACAAAGAATTGGAAATTTAGAGAATGTTCATTGATTGAGGAATGACTGAACAAATTATGATATATGATTGTGAGGGAATATTATTTTGATATAAGAAATGCCAAGCAACAGGCTCTCAGAAAAAGCTGAAAAGACTTATGTGAACTAAAGGAGAATGAAGTTTGCAGAGTAGGTGAATATTACACACAATAACAACATTATTGTATGATGATCAAATATGAAAGATGGTGATTGCCAGCAGTACAATGATCCAAGACAGTTCCAACGGACTTAGGGTAAAAAAAAAAACGAAAAACAAAAAACATGTTAGCCAACCCCGGAGAATGAATTGCTTGTGTTTGAGTACAGATCAAAATATATATATTAAAAAAAACAAAATTTTTCTTAATTTTACTTGTTTTTATTTATTTGTTTTTGATCTGTATTTTTTCATAACATGATTAATATGAAAATACATTTTACATGACTACACATGTACCACCTATATCAAATTACTTACCTCCTCAATGAAGGGATAGTGGAGGAAAAGGTGGGGGAAGAATTCAGAACTCAATTTTTTTTTAAAGATAGATGTTGAAAATTGTTTTCATATGTAATTGAAAAATATTTTTAAAAGATTTTCCAAACATCTTGAAAATATTATACCATTTATACATTAGTACAACCCTGGGAAGAAGGTAGTATTATCACGCTCATTTAACAAATAGGGAAAGTAAAGGAATATGGGGTTTTGACTTATTTAGAACCTGAGCAAGTTTCTGAGCCCAAATTTTAACTCTATCCAATGGAATAATAGGAGATATCCATTATACACCCTCAACCCATGACATACTGATGTTTAAAAATCTCCCCCTTAAATCAATGACATTAACACAGAATTTGCTAGGTCTTGGGTTGGTCCATTTCATTTTTACAATGTTCTAATTGTTGAAAAAAAATTCTTCCTTAGTCTTTAAGTCTTGTAACTTCTACTCATGTCCTAGTTTTGCCATGAGCCAAATAGAACAAGTCTAATACATCTCTCAGATAATAGTACCTTAAATTAAGCTATACAGGCCATACAGAAATTATGTGGCTCTTTTAGTTCATCATCATCATAAAAGTATCTTCATAGTCATATAACTTTGATAACCATTGACCTATAGATTAACAAAATCTTAAATTTGGAAGAAATCTCAGAAGCTATATCATCCAACTCTTTTGTGGTTGAGTATTTCCAGTTATATATGCTTCTTTATGACCCCATTTTGGGGTTTTCATGACAAAATTACTGAAGTAGTTTGCCATTTTCGTTTCCAACTCATTTTATAGATGAACACCTGAGGTAAACAGGGTTGAGTGAGTTGCCTGGAGTCACATGGCTAATAAGTGTTTGAGGCCAAATATGAAGTCAGAAAAATGAATCTGGACGTCAGGAATTGGAATCGACCAACTGTGCCACATAGCTGTATCCCACAACAGGTAATCCTCTCAATCACATCTCCAAAAAATGATCATGTAAAGGTGATTTGAAACCCCTCAGTAAGTGGCAATGCATCTGCACCCATAGCCATTGCTTTCACTCTGAGGCAGCATTTATCATTAGGATGTATTTTTTTTCCTTTTATTAAGTTAAAATTTCTCCTATTATAATTTTACCCATTGTTCCACCTATTTTGAAATTCATATTCCATATAATAATCCTTTAAATATTTAAGATAGTGTTCATGCCTCACTCTAAGCTACATATCCTTCATTTTCTAAAATGTAAAGTGCTTTTCCTCCCCACTAGACCACTTGGTTTTCATGTACACTACAAGTGTTAACAATATGTCACTGAGTCCAGAAGAGTTGCTCACAATAATCTTTGTATGCCACTAGATAACACTTTGAAATCACACTAAAGTTCCCTAGCCCCCTCCATTCTTTCTCCAATATGCGTACAAAGCTCCTCCTCTAACTTAGAAGGTCAGGATGGAAAAGGAAATGGAATAGAGAGATTAAGGCCAAATCAAAAATGTTTTGTTGTTATTGTTTGTCAGTTGTTTCAGTTGTGTCCAACTTTTTGTGGCCCCACTTGGAGTTTTTTTGGAAAACATACCACAGTGGCTTGCCATTTTCTTTTCCAACTCATTTTACAGGTGGAAACAGAGGCAAACAGGGTTAAATTACTTACCCAAAGTTGCCCAGTGGTCTATCCAGTATCCTGTGTCTTTCTCCCTCATAATGTGTATGTGTATGTGTGTGTATGTCTACATGCATGCTCATACGTGAGTGTGGTAGAACATGGTCATCATGGTGGCACTGTGCTAGAGGAAATGTGATATGATGGGATCAAAGACACAGGTAAATGGGCTGACCTTGGCAAAGAGAAGAGCTATCAATCACTTCATCAGAGCCAGGAGCTAAAGAGAGTAACTTGAGAGATGATACCAAAGAGATTTGTTTGTTGACTGGACAAAAGAGGCAAATGGCTTCTGTTTTCTCAGTAAAGTATGAAGTGATATTTTTATTTCTTTCCCAATCTCACAGGACCCAAAGGACTACATAGTAAAGTTATACATCAAAATACATTTACCAAATGAAATTGAGCATAAAAGATAATTGTGTTACATCTCACCATCTTCATCAAAAAGATAGATTAGGTCTCACCAATCTATTTCTGTTTAGACCACTTATGACAGAGATTTGTAAAGCATCATACACACACACACACACACACACACACACACACACACACACACTTAAAATAGCAAAGATCAAAGGAAAAATGCCACCATAAGGTTGGTGAAAATCGCCATATTACCTCCTGTACAGGAGACTTTTACTTCCTGGATGATTATGTGGTAGTACATGAGGTTTCTCTGAGAGCTACAACATAACCCTATTGTGCTTGTAAACTTGGGGTTTTATGATCAGTTTCAAAATGCTACACTCTAACCACACTGCTTCTCCGATGTATTTCTGGTGAGCTATTCCCTGGACCTTGTGTGGCATTATTTTCTGTAAATCAATCGACTGCCATTGCTGTTGTCAAGAGAAGCCTGCACATTACTTGACTTTTTTGTGCTGATTCAGGTTACATACATCCCCTGGAGTTTAGAAAGTCACTTAAAATTTCCATTCTTTTATTCCTTCAGTATAAGAGTAACTCAATAAATAAAATACAAGCAAAACCTCCTACTCCCTGCTTTTGGTTGGCGAGGGTCAAAAGTAAGAAATCTGGGAGCTTTTCCCTGATCCTCTGCAACCAAAGCACCCAGGAAATTCTTATCATTTTCTAGATATCTTGTTCCCAGGACTTCATCATTTCCAGAAACTCATGATACTGCAAGAAGAAATCACCTGGGAAACTCACACTTGCTCTGATCATTTCCCACCTCAACTGCATGATTCATCATAACTACCCACTTTCCACTCTTCTCCCCCCACCTTGCTGGGCAATCAATTCCACTATTCAGGTTCTTTTTATGTGTTATGTCACCCATCACATGGAGAGCTTCTTGAGGGCAAAGACTGTCTTATGCCTTTTTGTTTTTGGTATCCCTAATGCCAAGTACAGTGCCTTAATAAATGTTTATTGACTGATTCAGAAGGAATTTTTCTCTGGCTTATAAAAGTGCTTTCAGCAACTGCAGGATGAAATGATTCTACCTGTTAAGAAATTCCTAATAAGGATACAAATTTAAGAGAGACAGTTGTACTTTAGTTCTTCAGACTGTCAGTGGAGATTTTGTACCTAAATATTACAGACTTCAAAATATTCTCTTTAGCTTCAGTTTAAAAAATGACTTACAAGTTAGCTGTTATTTATATAGTCCAAATTACATATCCATGATTATTTTTTATGAAATTTCTGTGATATTTTGAATTTTTAGGTCCTGAAGGAATTACACACATATATGCATGTATACATATGTATATATATATATGTGTATGTGTGTTTATGTACATATATGTACATATGCATATTTGCATGTATGTGTGCATGCATAAACATATACTCAACATCTTTGTATATACATGTAATTATATACATATATGTTTAAATATATAATACATATATATGAGAAATTATTTCAAGAAATTATCTTTGATGTTCCTTTACTGCCCAGATCATGAAATTATCTAGTGGCTACCATCCCAAACTTATATACTTAAAATGGAATTCAATTGACTACTGAAAACAAGGTTCCCTTCAGTCTACTATAATAGTAGACAAGTCATGAGCATTTGTATATACACACAAATCTGAAAAACAGTGTAAGCCTTTTAAAAAATGTGAAGTTTACATAGATAAATTAACAGAGTAATTACTGTAGGCCTTTCGAAAATGGAAATATTATCCATGATTGCCTTATTTATGACTATTGATCAACTGAAACCATTGCCCCTACTCAGCCACTGAAAATTAAAAAAAAACCAAAAATACCTTAAAACATTTGTCTGTATCATATAAAAATATTTACTACATCCTTGAGGGGGAGAGAGAAAGATAATGAGAGAGAGAGAAAGAGAGAGAGAGAGAGAGAGAGAGAAAGAGAGAGAGAGAGAGAGAGAGAGAGAGAGAGAATAGAATTTGACAAGGTTATAGGATATCTAAGATATATTTTAGTTCTAAATGTTATTGTCTTATGGCTATAGTTCCACTAATGCCTTGCAGATGTTCTGATTGTCACTTTCCATTACTATGATTTTTGGTAAGTATAGCATTTCTATATTTGTCATTTTTTCATAAGAATATCATAGGTAGACTGTACATTAATAAAATATTATGTCATCACAACAGAAAAACAACTAGAAATAAAGTTAAATGTTCAGTTCTTCAGTTGTACTAAGTCAATCTTCCCATTCTTTTGGGAATTACTTTTATTGACCATCAAGCAATATAACAATATAAAATTTATATTGAGTAAAGCATTAAATATATCAAGTTGGATAACTCTGACCTTAATTATTTACAAAGTCTTAAAAATTATATTTAATAAATAAGATTTAAACCTTTACTAATAGGTAGTTTTTAAAATTGTTTTAGATAGGAAAAAATAGCCTGCTTTGACTTCAGTTAACAATAAACAAATATGACAACTGGAATAAAAATAGAAACAAAATTGCTTAGCGTTTCCTGGAGAGAAATACATTTCATATATCATGTCTTAGTCAATCAACTGCCAGGCCTAACTGTTATTTGACCTCAACTCTGAATGACCTAAGTGCCCTCAATATCAGTTCTCATAACAAGAAAAGAAGAATTTAATTTTTCTTTTTCTTTCCTGGCACTCATTTTCTGACCATTTCTGTTGAATCTATAGGTGACCTTGATCTCTGGAGATCACACATAAATACTCTATCAAGTCCTCATGGCTTTAACTGACTTCTAGGTCTTAACTAACTCTTCCTTAGTATTTTACTTCTTTGAAGTGCTTTAATACATAGAAAGTACCTCTTGAAATCCAGGTCACAGACTCAATCTTCTTTAAGGAACCACTAACTTAGCCCACAACTAAAATTCCCCAATTTTATATCAGTTTTTTTTCAGATGTTGACTTTTCAAGTTTTGACCTAAAAGTTAGATGTCAAGCACTCAATTATTCCTTCATATCCACTAAGATCTCTCAGGAATTGACTGAATTCTTCTCAAGCATTTTTTTTTTTGCTGATGCACACCAAAATCACATAATATTAAAAATCATCATAGGCTTCCAAGCTGTCATACACGATCATAAAAAATTATGCTTACTAATTTTCAGAAACTGTCTTCTAGAAAAAGAGTTTAAATTAGAAACCTATGTCAACAGTTCAGTAAAGATGAGGAGTGATGTTTATGCTTATTTTCTCTCATTTAAAGTATGCTATAATTTTTTTCAAAAGACTTTGGAATGGTCTCAGAAGTTTGAGAGATTAAGAAATAATTAAAATTCAAAAGTAATTGGAAATGGTTGATCTGATATAATTTTGTTACTTAACATCAGGTAAATCCTAAACCTGGTGTAATGTCTGATAAATAGTAGGCCATTCTGTCTATCAATAAATATTTATTAGCTGCTTTTTAAGTGTAGAACAATTTACTAACCACTGGGGATGCAAAGAGCATAAAAGGTAGTCTTAAGGAATTCATAGTCTAATGAGGGTGTTCATATTTAAATTACTATGAAAAATCTATCCCGAATTAATAGAGAAACAATCAAAAGATGGAAAGTACTAGAACTAAAAGGAATTGAAAAAGGCCTCTCATAAAAGATAGGATTTTGCTGGAACTTAAAGGAAGACTTAAATGAGGCAGCTAGGTGGCACAGTAGATAGACAGGTCTAGATTTAACAATACTAATCTCCCTGAGTTAAAATCTGGTCTCAGATACATGCTTGGTATGTGACCCTGGATAAGTCATTTAACCCTATTTGCCTTAATTTCTCATCTGTAAAATGAGCTGGATAAAGAAATGACAAGTCTTTTCAGTATCTTTGGCCCAAATGGGATCATGAGAGTCAGACATGAGTGAAACAATTCAACAGGAAGGAAGGCAAGGGAAAATTGACATAGTTGGGATTTGAATCTAGGTCCTCTAGCTCTACTTCCAACCAGCTTCCCTATGGTGCCATATTGGCACCTTAAAGACAAACCACATGATTACATGAGATGTATTAAACCTTGGGAGAACGATGCTATCATGTGTTTAGAGACAGACAAATTCGTGAATGGAAGGATCCATTTCTTCTCTATGCTCCGAAACTCTTTCCCGAACTCAGTAAAAACAAATAAACAAAAAAAAGCATAAAGTTTATTCTTAATAAATACTGATGGTGGCCAGTAAGTGTTGGGGGATATGGTCAGAAAATATTTTGATACATAGTTTGAAGATAACAAGTACTGTATTTATTGCACAAGGAGTAGCAGTTGAAAGGTTATAGAGGCACACCATACGCAAAAATGAATGAGTTGTGTTGAAAGTATGTTATCCAATGATATCAGTTCTCAGAGTTAGGGTTACCATAGCAGGAAAATGTACAGTCAATGACTGAGATCATTATCCAAGTTGGAGAAGATAATTCGTGATCAATGTGTGAGAGAGTACTGGTCACTTTTCTTCTCAGCCACATTTACAATACACAGACAGACTGTTATAAGCAACAAGAGTAGTTATCATTAATTATAGATAATTGCATGTGATGGCTGCATTAGACAGAGGTCTTTTAGTTGATGTACTCTCCCATAATGCCATTTTAAGTGAAAAAATGAGAAAAGCCACACTCCTTTCTAGGAGATTTCTACTTAAAATATCAAGCTTTAGTATCCATAATTGCTTTTATATTCTGACTATTCCCAAGTCTAGTAGGGAAAACACATCTTCATTTTTCTAAGTCTTATGAAATGTCTATTTCCTTAGGAAATAATGCAACAACTTAAAGCAATGACATGGAAGGAGTTTCATAGCTGAAAATAAATTAACATGTTTCCAAGAGGAAGTTTATAGTCATTTCTATAACTAATCAAACTTTACATTCCACATCATCAGGTAGCATTTCTCCTTACAATCTGACTTTCTCTGGCTAACTTTTGCCCAGTACTATTCAAGAGAAAACAATATTTTAAAAGTGAGCTCATGAAATGAATGCATTGGACTGAACAAACCACAATCTTTGCTTTAGTGAAAGTAAATATGATTTTCCACTGGTGTGTATTACAGATGACCCAAGGCAAATTGCAGGGGGCATTGTACACTGTAGCATCTGAAAAGAGTCCAAGGAAACATTAATTATGGGCATCAGTGCAGTAAATTAGTTTATATACTTTGCTAGTTTGGAACAATGAGTAATTGTTCTTTTTATTTCTAGCAAAAATTGGTGAGTGTTATATAGAAATATATGATTTTCTCCTCCTTTGTAATAACAACAAAAAAATAGATACTATTAAATAGAGGACGAAAAAGAGCACTTTTTGTTTGAGTTCATGAGCTGAGTTAAAGTTTTTCCCCAATAGAGTCCTTCAGTTGGGATATTATATTTTATTATTTATATCTTTTGATTAACATTAATTTACTTGTTAGTTCTAATGAATGCTTTCTCCTTCACTTACTCCCTTCTCCCTCATCCTTCAATATTTCTTTTTCTACTGGTGTCTTCTTCATTGCCTATAAAGTACTAAGCATAACTAGTTCTTTATATTTAAAAACAAAACAAAAGAAAACCACTTTCACTTTACACTGCCACCTATTAAAGTTATCTTCCCTTTCACAGCCAAAATCTTGGAAGAATTTATCTATATTCTTTATCTTTTTTTTCTCTTTCTACTCACTTCTTACCTAATGCCATATGGTTTCTGATCTTACCAATTAACTTCAATCACTTACTCCACACATCCCAAAGGATGTTTAATTGCCAAATTGAATGATCTTTTTTCACTCCTTTTCTTTCTTTACCTCCCTGTAGGACTGGATTCCTGACCATTCCCTTTTTCTGAATATTTTCTCTTCCCTGGATTTTCTTCTAACTCTCTATGTGTCTGACCATTCCTTCCAAGTCTCTTATGATGAATTAATATCTTCCCCCTTTGTTTGCATGCAACTGAGATCTCTGTCTTGGCCCTTCTCTTTTCTAAGTGTTCTCTCACTGATATTGTTACCTACCATGGTTTCAACGATCCATGAAAATAACTTCCAAATCTATATATCCAGACCTAGTCTCTCTCCTTAGTTTTTAGACCATATTACCTACTGAAAACTGAACTTCTCCAAATGAAAACATTTTCAGTATCTCAACATCAATATATCCCCAAGAGAAATTGTTATTTCCTGCGCCTTATCTGTGCCCTTTTCCGAACGTACAATTTCAATTGAGGATACCACCTTTCCTTCAGGACCTTAGGGAATCAGTCCCAAATTCCTCATTAGCACTTCTCCCTCCCTCCCTCACTTTTATTAGTTAGTAAATATTGCCATTTGTATATAGGTCTCTTGCAAACAGCCACCTTTCCCCACTCCCACGGCCTTCGTTCTAATTTAAGATGTCTTTCCTAATTCCTTGACTGAGCTATAGAGTTGGTCTTCGGTGATGTTTACTAATCCATCCTTCACACATATTTCCAAATAATGGTCTTCAAATAGAAATATGACCATGTCCCTCTTTGCTGCAGATTCTTCAGAGCCTTCTTATTCCTCATCTCTCATGTCTGGACTAATCTGCAACAGCCTTCAGGTTGACCTGTCTGCCAAGTCTCTTAGCACTCCAGCCTACTTTTGTAATGTTAATCAGAGTTAGATCTTCCCCTGTCCATTAATAGGCTTCAAGTGGAGCCCATTAAAGGATGTTTAATTAGGGGAGGCTTGTTATATAGGAAGGCCCACACCTCTTGTTAACTAATAAGGCACTGGGTCATGAGGGTTGTGATAACCCTCTGGTTTGGAAAAGTATATATTTATTCTGAGGTGAGGTTTTGCTTTAGGAGCTTCTTTGGAAGAAGGTTCATGTGAGAGATGAGATTCTGGGTAGCCTTCCCCCTTCCCCAGCTTTGAAAATCCAAATGTTGATGCTTGTCTCTTTGGTAACCATGTAAGTATGTATGTATGTAATGGCCAGACAGTTGGATCTGTCTGTTGATCTATGATATATGTATTGCTTATGGTCACACAAAAGCCCTGTCTGTTGGTCTTTATTTCTCTGCTTGTATTTTCTCTGTTGGTGAATGTGATTAAAGAAGATTGTTGACCCCTCAAAAGATTCTTTACTTTTAGAAAAGGAGATCTGAGAACTTGTGCAGCATGCCCTACTATGTATGCTGGGGTTCTTGCCAATACATTCTGTTCTGCTGCATCCCAAATTTGGCTTCTACAACTCTTCATAATCCATCTCCAGTCTACCTTTAGAGATACATTGCATGTCACTCTTTCTCACACTCTTTGTTCCAACCTGGCTGAACTTCTTCTTGTTTCCTGAATTCAGGATTCCTCTATATAGCTGTCTCTTTATGCTGGAATTCAATCTTTCTTGAACTTTCTCTAATTATAGGATTGCCCCAAGGATCAGCTTATACTATAATGCTATAGAGTTTTCTCAGAGCACTTAGAGTGTAAGTGACCTTTCTGTGATCACACAGATAATATGGATCAAAAATAGAACTTCAACTCATGTCTTCTGGTATACAAGGCTATCCTTTCGTCCACTTGTGCCATAGTGCTTTTGAATTCAAATTCACCTAGTATTGTTTAAATGATGATCTATACATATCATCTCCTATAATACTGTAAAATCTAGCCAGACTATAGAAGAAGAGTTTTGTCATTATGATAATAGGTAGCATTGATTAAGATCTTTAAAGGTTTGCTAAGCATCTTTAATGTTATCTCATTCCAATAGTAATGTTAAGTATGTATTATTTATCCTTTATTTTAGAAGAGAAACAATGACATCATGGAATGATGCCTTTACTCAAATGAATTGCATTTAAGTGAGGCAGAGTTGCACAAAGCAGTCAGCTTCATTGTCTCTCAGAATTTCAATGGCAAGAAAAAAGTCAAGATGATGGGCAATGATCCATAATGCATTGGATGACCTTGGCATCTTCAATGTCTGACCAAGCTATAAGCACTCCACAGCACCTACTTTAGCCACCTTTATGGCCATTGGAACAAATTGTTCTCATCTGCACATTTTGCAAGGGAAGTCTTCACATTCTTGGTTTGGATATAACCCTAACTCATCAATGGATTTGAGACCTGTCAGTTATTCTCAACTTGTTTCAGCCCATCACTGAGATGATTTTACCAAGGCATGCCTGCTGTGCATGCCACAGCTTCCTGGAGACACAGCTATTCATCTACCTTTGGTGTTCATTTGTCACCCCACTCACCATATACAAGATAGCTTGATGTATGTAATGTTAATGGGAGTTGAAGTTCTTCTCTACCTATTAGTAGGCCTCTGTGTATGGGAGTTTTGCTTACTTAAAGGCTTTCAGATCTTTTGGTAATTAGGCACATGGATTGTGATGCCTTCTGACTCTATGTATATATTCTGAGATTAGCATTTTGCTTTGGGGATTAGTCATTGAGAGAGTGTTTCTGTGATTTGGCCAGATGCAACTCAGGGTAGCCCTTAAGGAGCCTTCTGACTTTGAAAACCCAGATATTGGTGCTTCTGTCTCTGGTAAATATGTATGTATGTAATGGTCAGATAGTTGGACCTGTGTGTTGATCTGTCATGCATGTATTGCTAATTTTTCAGACAGATCTGTTGATCTGTCTGTTGATCTATGATATTTTCTCTGCTTGTAATTTCACCTTGTAATTTCTGCTTGTATCTTCTCTGAAGTTCAGGGTGCTGATGTTCCCCTATAACTAAGTGAATGATGCATATGTTTAATTAAAGTGATTGTTGACCCCTTTAAAGTTGCTTTCCTTTAAGAAAAGTAGATCCAAGAACCCATGCTAGCAGTTCATCCTGGGAATGCCAGTATGGTTGCTTTTACAATGTTGAAGCAGGATATGCAAGTAACTAAGACTACAAAGGCTTTCCATAGGAGTTGGCATCTGACTGCCTTCCTTAAAGGAAGTGAAGGATTCTGAGAAAAAGAACATTTCAGATATATAGGACAGCCTGTGTCAGGGTATGGAGTTAGGAGATGAAGTGCTGAGTTTGGGAACAGCAAGTCATCTATTTTGAAAACAATATGGGAAGAGTATATACTTGTTAGTTTAATGAATGTGGATTCAGTTCTTTAATGCACTGACTATTCTTTTGAGATTTCACTAGGGCCGTTGGAATTGGCTGTGCAATGTTTAGAAATAATATCCCATTTAAGTTGAAGAGTAACATTCTACACATAGGAAACCCTTAAATGTTTGTTGAAAAGATGTGTTGTACATTTTATAAATATTTGCTGATTGATTTATTGATTAATAAATGAATTAACCTCATAAAATAGCACAAAAAGTATAAATTAAACAAGTTCATCAAAACTTCAGGCAAAACCTTTAATTCATATTAATTAGCATTTCTTAAGTACTTACTATAGACCAGGTACTGCTTTTAATAAGTGCAGAAAATGGAAATATAAGCAGAAGGAAAGACAGTCCCTGAACTCAAGGAACTACCATTCTAAGGAAGGGAAGGTGAAAAGAGGGTAGGAAGACAAAAAATCAAGAGTCCAGGATACAGAGAGTTTCCAAAGTGCAAAGGTTTCTATTTCATTGTAGAGAAAGTGCCAGGAGTCAGGAATGAATGGATTAAAATATTGCAAAAAATTTAAAATGATTAAATTAATAAAAGTAAATTTGTTTGTATTTTGATTTCTTTGACCTCAGTTTTTAAGAGATGATATACAAAAGTTATTCTTTTCTACTCAACTTCACAGTACTAATAACTGCATAGCATATGAGCAACAATAAACAGTAAGCATTTAAATAATTACTATGTGCACAGTTCTGTAAAAAGCAAGAGAAACACCACAGTATCCTCAGAGAGTTCATATGCTCATAGGGGAAAGATGATGCAAAAATGAACAGGGAAACAAAAATACCACCTACAAGATAAATGAAACAGTATAAATACAATTTAGGAAAAAGTTTTGAATGATAGGTGGAATTGGATGACCTGTAATGAATTCTTGAAAATGTTAGGATCGAATATATTCTTAAAAGAGACTAGAGAATGTAGGAGGTTGAATTGAGGAGGGCAAGCATTCCAGCCTTGGGTCGGGGAGCAACAGTAAAAGGTCAAAGAGCAGACATGAAGCATCTCCTATGAGGAACAGTAATTAGACCAGTGATTCTGGATTGTAGATTCAATGGAAGGGGGTAAAATATAAAAAAAAAATATAAAGCTAGAAAGGAGCAAGATTTTGAAGTGCTTTCAGTGTCAAATAAAATGAAGGTGAGGTACTAGAGTTTATCGAAAAAGATGATATTCTTTTAATAAATATTTTCTCAATTGCATGTAAAAATAATTCTTAATAGTCAAATTGTAAAATTGTGAGTTTCAAATTCTCTCTCTCAGTCCTTTCATGTTCCCTGAGATGGTAAACAAATGTAAAATCATGCAAAATATGTTTCCATATTAGTCATATTTTGAAAGAAAACAGATAAAACGCACATACACAGAATGATTGGATCAGCTCCACCAACCATGAATTAGTGTTCCAACTCTCCCACATCTTATCCAATATTTACATCTTCCTATTTTGTCATGTGAGTCAATCTGATAGTTGTGATGTGGTACCTCAGAGTTGCTTTGACTTGTATCTCTCTAATCAATAGCGATTTAGAGCATTTTTTCTTATGACAATGGATAGCTTTAATTTTTTCCTCTGAAAACTGCCTGTTCATATCCTTTGACCATTTCTCAATTGGGGAATGACTTGTATTCTTGTACATTTGACATTCTTGTGTATGGTGCCAGGCATTGGTCTATGCCCAGTTTTTGTGATACTACTATCCAGTTTTCTCAGCAATTTTTGTGAAAGTGAGGTCTTATCCCAGAAGCTGGGGTCCTTGTGTTCATCAAACAGTGGATTGCTATATTCCTTAACTACTGTGAGTACCTAACCTATTCCGCTGGTCTATCCCTCTATTTCTTAGCCAGTACCAAATGATTTTAATGATTGCAGCTTTATAACACAATCTGAGATCTGGTAGGTTTAGGTCACCTTCCCTAGCATTCCTTTTCATTAATTCCCTTGATATTCTGGACCTTTTGCTCTTCCAGATAAAGTCTGATGTTATTTTTTCTAGATCTAGAAAATAATTTTCTGGTAGTTTGATTGGTATAGCACTGAATAAGTAAATTAATTTAGGTAAAATTGTCATTTTTATTATATTAGCTTGGCCTACCCTTGAGCAACTGGTTCTTTTCTGCTTACTTAGATCTGATTTTCTTTGTGAGAAAAGTGTTTTGTAATTGTGTACATAGAGTTCATGGGTTAGTTTTGTCAGGTAGCCTCCCAGATATTTTATAGTGTCTACTATAGATTTAAATGAAATTTCTTTTTCTATTTTTTGCTGTTGGGCTTTTTAAATCATATATAGAAATGCAGATGATTTGTGTGAGTTGATTTTGTAACCTGCAACATTGCCAAAGGGAGTTTTTTACTTGATTCTCTGGAATTCTCAAAGTATGTCATCATATCTGCAAAAAAATTGATAATTTAGTTTCTTCTTTGCCTATTCTAATTCCTTCAATTTCTTTTTCTTCCCTTATTGCTATAGCTAACATATTGAATAACAGTGGTGATAATGGACATTCTTGTTTCATCCCTGATCTTATTGGAAATGCATCTAGCTTATCCTCATGGCATATAACACTTGCAGATGGTTTAGGGAGATGCTGCTTATTGTTTTATGGAAAGCTCCATTTGTTCCTCTGCTCTCCAGTATTTTCAATAGGAAAGGCTGCTATATTTTGGCAAAAGCTTTTTCTGCATCCATTGAGACAATCATGTGGCTTCTGTTAGTTTTCTTGCTGATATGATCAATAATGCTCATGGTTTTCCTAATATTGAACTAGTCCTTCCTTCCTGGTATAAATTCTGCTTTATCATAATGTATTGTTCTCATGATAATTAGCATATTCTTTCGGTTAACATCTTATTTAATGTTTTTGTATCTATTCATTAGGTAAATTGGTCTATACTTTTTTTTCTCTGTCTTGACATCTTCGTGGTTTAGGTAACAGAACCATATTTGTATCATAAAAAAGAATTTGGCGGGACTCCGCCAATTTTCTCAAACAGCCTCTATAGTATTGGAATTAACTGTTCTTTGAATGTCTGCTAGAATTCACTTGTAAATCCATCTGGCCCTGGAGATTTTTTTCTTAGGGAGTACATTGATGGTTTGTTCAATTTATTTTTCAGAGATGGGCTTAGTTAAGTATTCAACTTCCTCTTCTGTCAACCTGGGCAATTCATTTTTTTTTAAAAAATATTCATCCATCTCACTTACATTGTCAAATTTGTGGGTATACAGTTAGGCAAAGTAATTTCTAATTGTTATTTTAATTTCCTCCTCTTGGAGGTGAGTTCTTTTTTATTTATGATATTGGTAATTTGCTTTTCTTCTTTTTTTAATGCAATTTGTCCAAAGTTTTATCAATTTTATTGTTTTTTTTTCATAAAATCAACTCAGTTTTATTTGTTAACTCAGTAGATTTTTCAATTTCAATATTATTAATCACTCTTTCGATTTCCAATATTTCTAATCTGGTATTTACTTGAAGATTTTCAGTTTGTTCTTTGTCTAGTTTTTTCAACTGTATGCCTAATTCTTGACTTCCTCTTTCTCTATTTTATTCATGTAGGCATTTAATGATATACAACTTCCCTGAAGAACTGCTTTTGGAGCATCCCATAAGTTTTGTTAGGTTGTGTCATTATTGTCATTCTCTTGAACTAATTTATTGATTGTTTCTATGATTTGTTGTTTACCCCACTCATTCTTTATGATTAGATTATTTAGTTTCCAATTAATTTTGGTCTATCTTTCCATGGTCTTTTATTATATATAATTTTTATTGAATTATGATCTGAGAAGGATGCATTGACTATGTCTGCCTTTCTGCACTGGATTGTGAGGTTTTTATGCCCTAGAACACGATCAAGTTTTTGAATATTTGCTATGAACACCTGAGAAAAAGGTATATTCCTTTCTATCACCATTCAATTTTCTCCAGAGATCTATCATATCTACCCCATGCAGAGTTCTATTCATCTCAACTTCTTTCTTGAGTTTAGATTTATCAGGTTCTGAGAGGGGGAGGTTGAGGTACCCCACTAGTATGGTTTTGTGTCTATTTGTTCCTGTAGCTTCCTTAACTTCTCCTCTAAGAATTTAGATACTATACCACTTGGTCCATATATTTTTAGTAATGGTATTGATTCATTATCCATTGTGCCTTTTAGCAGAATATAGTTTCCTTCCCTTTCTCTTTTGATTAGATGTTTTCCTGCTTTTTTTTAATCAGTTGAAACGTAATATATTCTGCCTCAACCTTTTACCTTTACCCTGTGCGTATCTCCCTTTTACAAATATGTTTTTTGTAAACAACATATTGTTGGATTATGGTTTTTAATCCATTCTGCTATCTTCTATCTGCCTACATTTTATGGGAGAGTTCATCCCACTCACATTCTCAGTTACCATTATTATCTGTGTCTTTCCCTCCATCCTATTTACTCATATGTTTTTGGTTTTTATTTCTCACTTCCCCTCCGCAAGAGATTTTTAATTTTTGACCACTGCCTCCCTCAGTTTTAACTTCCTTCTATCAGCCCCCCTCCCTTTATTTTCTCTTTTCCCTCACTACTTCTTCCCTCCCTTTTCTTTCCCCTTTCGCCTCCTACTGCCTATGGGCAAGTTAGATTTCTATACTTCACTGAGTTTACTGCTCCCTCCTTGAACCAAATCAGATGAAAGTAAATCTCAAATAGTGCTCATCTCCTTCACTTCTTTCACCGTACTGTAATATGTTTTTGTGCCTCTCTGATATAATTTACCTTTTCATATACCTATACACACACACACATTCTTTTTAGATATCATTATATATACATGTATATATATATATATATATATATATATATATATATATATATATATATATATGTATGTATATACACACACTTCTCAAGATTAACAAGTATCATCTTCCCTTATAGGGATGTAAACAGTTTCCCCATAACACATCTTTGGGTTTTTAAAATACTAGATTACTATGTTCATTTACTACTGCATCTTATGGACCTAGTCTATTCAACTCTTTTATCACTCTATTTCTTAGACAATATTACATTGTTTTGATGATTGCCATTTTATAATACAGTCTGAGATCTGGTACTGCTATGGTGCCTTCTTTCACTTTTTTTTTTCATTTATTACCTTGACATTTTTGACTTTTTTCTTCCATATACATTTTTTATTTTTCTAACTCTATACAGTATTTTGGTAGTTTTATTGGAGTGTCATTAAAAATAAATTACTTTAGATAGAATTTCCATTTTTATTATGTTGGCTTGGTCTAATAACAGTGAGCATTTTTCCAGTTGTCTAGAACTGACTTTATTTTTATGAAAAGTGTTTTGTAATTGAGTTCTTACAGTTTCTCTGTTTGTTTTGGAAAGTAGACATCTAGCTATTTCATTTTGTCCACAATTATTTTAAGTGAAATTTCTTTTTCTACATTTTGCTGCTGGATTTTGTTAATAATGCATAGAAATGCTGATGACTTTTGTGGGTTTATTTTATATACTGCATCTTCATTAAAGTGCTGAATTATTTCATCTCATATTTTTAGAACAGTCTCTAGAATTATCTAAATATAGTATCGTATCATCTGCAAAGAGTTATAGATTTGTTTCTTCATTGCTGCTTCTAGTTCCTTCAATTTATTTTTCTTCTCTTATTGCTATAGCTGGAATTTCTAGTACAATATTGAAGAATGATGGTGATTATGGGCAACCTTGCTTCACTCCTGATCTTATTGGGAAGTCTTTGAACTTATCCCCATTACAGATGATGCTTACTGATAGTTGTGGAGAAATATTATTTATCAATTTATAGAAAGCTCAATTTTTTCTTTATATGAATGGTGTTATATTTTTTCAAAAGCTTTTTCTGCATCTATTGATATAATTATTCAATTTCAATTGTTTTTCTTATTGATATATTCCATTGTGGTGATGGTTTTCTTGATATTGAACCAGCCCTGAATTGTAGGTATAAATCAAGTTGCTCATAGTGTATAATTCTTGTGACATATTGCTGTAATTTTTCATACTGTAACATTTTAATCTCACATATTATAGTGCCCTAATTGATGTAATAATTGCTGTACTCTAGAATTTTATTTATAGTTTTTTGCATCCATATTCATTAGGGAAAATGGTCTATAGTTTTCCTTCTCTCTTTTTCCTCTTCCTGACTCATAAAAGATATTTGGTAGGACTTTTCCTTTGCTTATTTTCCAAAATTGTTTATATAGTAATGGAATTAATTGTGTATTAAATGTTTGGTATAATTTACTTGTGATTCTATCTAGCCCTGAAGATTAGGAAGTTCATTTATGACTTGTTCTAATTCCTATTCTTGGGTGAGAGTATTTAATTTTTCTATTGCCTCCTCTGCTAATCAGGACAATATATATTTTTTGGTAAATATTCAACCATTTCACATAGATTATTATATTTGTTGACATATAATTGGACAAAAGAGATCCTTATAATTGCCTTAATTTCCGCTTCATTTTAGTGAATTCCTCTTTTTGTTTTTAATAGTGGTAATTTGATTTTCTTCTCTTTAGTTAATTAGCAAAAGGTTTATCTATTTAATTGTTGTTTTTCTCATAAAATCAGCTTTTAGTTTCATTTATTTGTTCAATTGTTTTCTTACTCTAAATATTATTGTTCTCGGGGGCGGAGCCAAGATGGCGGAGTAGAAAGACTCACCTATGCTAGGTCCGAACCCACAGCCCATAGATTTCCTGTAAAAAGAACTCCTGACAAAGTCTGGAACAGTGGAAGCCACGCAGCAACACAGTGAAGGAGATTTCCGCTGCAGACAGCCCTGAAAAACCGACCGCAAAGGTCCCCCGGACAGGAGTGGAGCCCTGCCCGGCCCAACGCTCCCCTTCCCCGCCCCGGCCACGTGGCACTGAGAGGAGCGAGCAGACCCAAGCAGGCGTCAGGGACCTGAATCTCCAGCGGCTGCAAAGGTCCCTCCACCCACAGACGCACAGGTCAGTGAGAGAGACAGGCTGAGAGGGGAGCAGGATATCTCCGAGACTTGGACCCCCTCGGGAGTTAGTGGCCGTGGCAGAGGCAGCTCTGCCAGAGACTCCCAGGGCGGGCAGGGGCTCCTCAGCTGGGACTCCATTGCAAGAGATCTCTGCATAAACCCCCTGAGGGAACTGAGCCTGAGAGGCGGCCCTACCCCCACCTGAGAACCAGCAGATAAGCCCCCATTGAAGAGCAGTCAAGCCTGCCGCCAAAAGCCCTGAGGCTGGGGAGCAGCATTTGAATCTCAGACCCCAAGCACTAGCTGGGCAGATCTAGGCCAGGCATGGCAAGGACTCTCAGAAGTCAAGTAACTGGCTGGGAAAATGCCCAGAAAAGGGAAAAAAACTAAGACCATAGATGGTTATTTTCTTTTTCTTTTTTTTTTTTTAACTTTTAACATTTATATTCACAAGATTTTGGGTTCCAAAATTTTCTCCCCATTTGTGCCCTACCCCCTCCCCAATACACTGGACATTCTAATTTCCCCTATCACCAATCTGCCCTCTCTTCTATCATCCCTTCCTTCTCTTACCCCATCTTCTCTTTTGTGTTGTAGGGCCAGATAACTTTCTATTCCCCATAACCTGTATTTCTTATTTCCTAGTAGCAAGAACATTACTCAACAGTTGTTCCTAAACCTTTGAGTTCCAGCTTCTCCCCATCCGTCCCTCCCCACCCATTCACTTTGGGAAGGCAGGCAATTCAATGTAGGCCAAATCTGTGTAGTTTTGCAAATGACTTCCATAATAGTCATGTTGTATAAGACTAACTATATTTCCCTCCATCCTATCCTGCCCCCATTGTTTCTATTCTCCCTTTTGATCCTGTGCCTCCCCAAGAGTGTTGACTTTAAATTGCTCCCTCCTTCCATTGCCCTGCATTCCATCATCCCCCCCCCCACCCTGTTTAACTCCTTCTCCCTCAATTTCCTGTATTGTAAGATAGGTTTTCATACCAAAATGATTGTGGATTTTATTTCTTCCTTTAGTCAAATGTGATGATAGTAAACCATGTTTTTTTCTTTTTTTTCTCTCAGCTCTCTTTTTCCCTTCATTAAGAAGACTCCTCCCTGCCTCATCTGTGAGAGATAATTTGTCCCATTCCATTTCACCCTCTGTCCTCCCACTCCATTTCTCTCTCACTGTTTACCTTGATTTAAGATATGATCCCATCCTATTCAATTCACTCTGTGTTCGACCTCAGTGTGTGCGTGTATGTGTGAATGTGTGTGTGTGCACTCCTGTACATGTGTATGTGTACGTGTGTGTATGTGTGTGTGTGTGTAATACCACCAACTACCCAGATACTGAAAAATTTCAAGAGTTACAAATATTGTCTTTCCATATAGGATTGTAAACAGTTCAACTTTGGTAAGTCCCTTGTGACTTCTCCTTGCTGTTTACTTTTTCATGAATCACCTACCCAGCAAAAGTGAGTATAATACT
>CM053770.1:621203758-621222179 GCA_028658325.1 Potorous gilbertii | reverse complement strand
GTCATGTTAACGAATATGATATGTGTGATGTGGTACCTCAGAATTGTTTTGATTTGAATCACTCTAATCAATAGTGATTTAGGGCCTTTTTTCCTATGACTACATGTCATATGAATATATATATTCTTTGACCATTTGTCAATTGGGGAATGATTGTATTTTTTTTGTATTTTTTGTATTGTTTTAATTTGTATTCTTCTCAATGTGTCTCAGTTCTCTATATATTTTAGAAATGAGGTCTTCATCACAGACACTAATTTTAAAAATTTTTTTCCCAGTTTTCTTCCTTACTCCTTAACTTGGTTGCATTATCTTTGCTTCTGCAAAAAAAATCAGTTTTATATAATCAAAATTATCCATTTCGCATTTCATAATGTTATCTATCTTTTGTTTGGTCATAAATTCCGACAAATAAACTATTTCTTCCTCTCCCAGTTTGTTTATACTATCAGCTTTTATACTTATATTGTATACCCATTGGGACTTTATTCTGATATATGGTATCAGGTATCAATATATGTCCAAATTCTCCCACGTTATTTTTCAGTTTTCCCAGAAGTTTTTGTCAAACAGTGAATTCTTACTCCAGAAGCTAAGGTCGTTGGGTTTATCAAACAATATATAATTTTAACCATTGATTACTGGGTATTATGCACCTAAGCTATTCCACCAATTTATCCTCTATTTCTTACTTAGTACCAAGTTGTTTTGAACACTGTTGCTTTATGATACAATTTAAGATTTAGCATGGCTATTCCACCTTCCCTACTATTTTTTTTATTAAATCCCTTGATATTCTCAACCTTTTGTTCTTCTAGATAAATTTTGATATTACTTTTTCCAGCTGTATAAAATACATTTTTGGTAGTTTTATTGGTATGTCACTGAATAAGTAAATTAATTGACATAGAATTGTCATTTTTATTATATTAGCTTGGTCTACCCAAGAGCAATTGATGTTGTTCCAGTTACTTATATGTGACTATTTGTCTGAAAAGTGATTTGTAATTGTGTTCATATAGTCACTGGGTTTGTTTTAGCAGATAGATTCCCAAATATTTTGTCCTGTCTACCCTAACATTAAGTGGAATTTCTCTTTCTAGCTCTTCTTTGTTAGTAATATGTAGAAATACAGATGATTTATGTGGATTTATTTTGTAACCTGCACTTTGACCAAAGTTGTTTATTATTTCAAGTAGTTTTTTTTTTACTTGGTTCTCTAGGATACTCTAAGTGCATCATCATCTCATCTGCAAAGAGTTTCTTCTTTGCCTATTCTAATTCTTTCAATTTCTTTTTCTTCTCTTGTTGTTAAAGTTGACATTTCTGGTACAATATTGAGTAACAGTGGTGATAAAGGATATCCTTATTTCATTCCTCCCCCCCCAAATCTTATTGGAAATGCACTTAACTGATCCCCATTATACACAATACTTGCTGATGGTTTTAGGTAGATGTTACTTATCATTTTAAGGAAGACTGTATTTATTCCTATCATCTCCAGTGTTTTCAAAAGGAATGAGTACTCTATCAAAAGCTTTTTCTGCATCTATAGAGATAATCATATGGTTTCTGTTGCTTTTGTTTTTGACATGATCAATTGTGTTGATAGTTTCCCTAATATTGAACAGGCCCGGCATTCCTGGTATAAATCCT
Source organism: Potorous gilbertii (assembly GCA_028658325.1). Classification (NCBI taxonomy): domain Eukaryota; kingdom Metazoa; phylum Chordata; class Mammalia; order Diprotodontia; family Potoroidae; genus Potorous; species Potorous gilbertii. The sequence continues at coordinate 621,220,523 of CM053770.1, read as the reverse complement.
ACCAGATTAAAGTATATTATTCTCAGGATAAATTGCTGTAATCTTTTTGTTAACATTCTATTTAAAATTTTTTGCTTCCTTATTCATTTGATAAATTGGTCTATAATTTTCTTTCTCTATTTTGACTCTTCCTGGTTTAGGTGTCAGCATCACATTTGTATCAATTTTACCAAATGGTCTATTAAGTATTGAAATTAACTGTTCTTTATATTTTTGGTAGAATTCTCTTATAAATCCATCTAGGCCCAGAGATGTTTTTCCTAGGGAGTTCATTGATGGCTTGCACACTTTCTGGGTCTGAGAGGTTATTTTACTTCCTGTTCAGTTAATCTGAGCAATTTACATTTTTGTAAATATTCTTCCATTTCCTTAAGATTGTCAAATTTATTGACATACAGTGGGGCAAAATAACTTCTAATTATTGTTTTAATTTCCTGATCATTGAAAATTCATTTGTGATACTGGTACTTTTTTAAAAAATCAAATTGACTAAAGGTTTATCAATTTTATTGTATTTTCCTGGTAAAAAGCTTTTGTTTTTTTTTTTAAATAAATAAATAGGTATTAAAATAAATTAGATAAATATTGAATAGTTTTTTAATTTCAACTTTATCAATCTCTCTTTTGGTTTTTAGTATTTCTAATTTGGTATTTAATTGGGGATTTTCAATTTGTTCTTCTTCTAGCTTTTTCAGTTGCATGCCTAATTTATTGATCTCTTCTTTCTCTTTTTTACTCTTTTTTTTTTACTTCAAAGATTTAAAACTTCCCCTAAGAACTATTTATATTGCATCCCATAAGTTTTGGTATGTTGTCTCATTAGTGTCATTCTCTTGAATGAAGTTATTGATTGTTTCTATGATTTGTTCTTTGATCCACTCATTCTTTAGGCTTAGATTATTTAGTTTCCAATTAATTTTTGGTCTATCTTGCAGTGACCCTTTCTTTATTACATATAATTTTTATTGCATCATGATCTGAAAAGGTTGCATAGACTATTTCTGCCTTTCTGCACTGGATTGTGAGGGTTTTATGCCTTAGTACATGAAAATTTTGTGCATGTGACATTTACTGCTGAGAAAAAGGTATATTCCTTTCTATCCTCATTCAGTATTCTCCCAAGGTCTACCATATCTAGCTTTCCCTGAATTCTATTCTCCATCTTTTCTTGTTTCTTGTTTATTTTTGAGCTTATATTTATCAAATTCAGATAGTGGGAGGTTGAGGTCCCCCACTACTACAGGCTTTCTATATATTTCTTTCTGAACCTATCTAAACTTCTCCAAGTATTTGGATGCTATATCACTCAGTGCAGATATATTTAGTAATGATATTGCTTCAATGTCTAGGTGTTTTTAGTGGGATATAGTTTCCAGCTGAAGTTTTTCTGAGTTTTTCTGTGGTTACACTGGAGTTTGTGTTGTGAGCTGCGGGGGAAAAGTGATTTGTCTTCTAGAGGTCCCCCCTTCCCCTAGGGTTGTGCTATAGCAGGGCAGGATCCATGACTGGTGGACCACAATCTGTGCAGGTGCATACGCAATTCCAATAGCTGTGCTAAGGCCTGCCTGAAGTCCTGGTGTTGGCTGCAGTCCTCTCGGACTCAAGATTTCCTGCCGGTTTGGTGAGGTGGGGTTTGCTGGGACACCTCCAGTACTGAACTGGTCCCCTTAAACCACAGCAAGAAGGACCCTTGCCATCAATCCCCCTAGCCTCCCAAGGTAAAGGACTGTTGTATACCTTCTTCCCCCACTATTCTAGAATATTTCCTGGTGCAATATGCTCTGGGTTTTTCAAGGTCAGCAAAGGGAGGATTAGAGCACTTACAGTTTACTCTGTCGTCTTGACTCTCATAAGTTCTGATAGGTGACTTGCAAACATTTAGTCTATGGACTGGTAGACTCAGGAGTAGCTGCTGCTGCTGGGATAGCCTCTGTGCTTCACTCTCACCCAGCTCCACCAGGCTAGACTTAGTCTGTTTATTAAGGTGTTATTTCCTTAAGTATTTGTGTGACTCCTTTACTGAACTGTTGCATCATTTATTTGTGATTTTGCTTTGTATCACTTTCATTTCTCTCCTCAGTTTTTCTTCTATCTATATTACTTGATTTTCAAAATCATTTTGAGACTTTCTGGAGGAAGTGGAGCCAAGATAGCAGAGTAGAAAGATGCACATACTCTAGCTCTTCCCCTGTAGCCCATAAAACACCTGTAAAAAAAGACTCAACAAATTTGAGAGCAGCAGAAGCCACAGAACAGGGGAGTGAAGAAGATTTCCAACCCACGATGACCTGGAAGGCCAATGGGAAAGGTCTGTCCCACAGGACATGGAGTGGACCACAACCCCAAGCAGGATTGCAGTCGTTGGGGGTGGAATTCCTGGCAACAGCAGTGAGGTTCCCAGACTCCCCAACCCACAAATGCCAGAGGCAACCACAAACATCAGTAAGAATACTTTTTCACCTCCCTGACAAGGGAGCAGTGTGCTCCTCTAGCCCCAGCGCAATGCAATTGGAGCAGCAGCAGCAGCTGACAGGCAGCTGAGGTTGTGGTGGTCACAGAAGGCATTGTTGGAGCCTCAGTATAAAGTCCCTGGGGAAATTGAGATTCAGCTGAGAGCCAGGCTGGGGAGTAAACTCCTCTCTCTGGATTGTGCTACCTTGGAGGAACTGAGAACTTACAGGTCACCAGAGTATACTCTACTCTTGATAAAGGACCCTAAAGTCAAGTAATTCATCGGAAAAATGCCCCAAAAAGGGAAAAAAATAAGACTATAGAAGGTTGATTTCTTGGTTAACAGGTATTCTCTCTCATCCTTTCAGATGAGAAAAAGCAATGTTTACCATCAGGGGAAGGCATAAAACTCAAGACTTCTGCATCTAAAATTTCCAAAATAAATATGTAATGTCCCAGACCATGAAAGAGTTCAAAAAGGACTTTGAAAATCAAGTAAGAGAGGTGGAAGAAAAATTGGGAAGAGAAATGAGAGCAATTCAAGAAAATCATGAAAAGTGAATCAACACCTTGCTAAAAGAGACTCAAAAAAAAGATGAACAAAATAACACCTTTAAAAATAGGCTAACTCAATTGGCAAAAGAGGTTGAAAAAGTCAATGAGGAGAAGAATGCTTTAAAAGGCAAAATTAGTCAAATGGAAAAGGAGGTTCAAAAGCTCACTGACCAAAATAGTTCTTTAAAAATTGGAATGGAAGTTAATGGCTTTATGAGAAAACAAGAGATTATAAAACAAAACCAAAAGAATGAAAAAATGGAAAATAATAGGAAATATCTCACTGGAAAAACAACTGACTTGGAAAATAGATCCAGGAGAGACAATTTTAAAATTATGGGAATACTTGAAAGCCATGATAAAAAAAAATCCTAGACTCATCTTTCATGAAATTATCAAAGAAAGCTGCCCTGATATTCTAGAACCAGAGGGCAAAATTAATATTGAAAGAATCCACTGATTACCTCCTGAAAGAGATCCAAAAAACGAAACTCCCAGGAATATTGTAGCCAAATTCCAGAGTTTCCACGTCAGTGAGAAAATATTGCAAGCAGCTAGAAAGAAACAATTCAAGTGTTGTGGAAATACAACAAGGATAACACAAGATCTAGCAGCTTCTACATTGAGGGGTTGCAGAACTTGGAATATGATATTTCCCAAGTCAAAGGAACTAGTATTAAAACCAAGAATGACCTACCCAGCGAAACTGAGTATAATACTTCAGGGGAAAAAATGGCTATTCAATGAAATAGAGGACTTGCAAGCATTCTTCATGAAAAGATCAGAGCTATAAAGAAATTTTGACTATCAAACACATGAATCAAGAGAAGCATGAAAAGGTAAACAGGAAAGAGAAATCACAAGGGACTTACTAAAGTTGAACTGTTTACATTCCTATATGGAAAGATGATATTTGTAACTCTTGAGATTTTTCTCAATATCTGGGGAGTTGGAGGAATTTTATGCACACACACACACACACACACACACACACACATTTGTGTGTGTGTGTGTGTGTGTGTGTGTCTGTGTGAAGGAATATATAAATATATATTCAAATTAAGGGGTGATGGAGGAATATATTCGAAGGAGAAAGGGAGAAATGGAATGGTGCAAATTATCTCTCATGGAAGAGGTAAGCAAAACCTTTTCAAATGGAGGGGAAAAAGGGAGGGGGAGAGAGGGGAAAAAAGTGAAGCTTAATCTCATCACATTTGGCTCAAGGAAGGAATAACATTCACACTCAACTTGGTATGAAAATTTTTCTTACACTATATGAAAGTAAGAGAGAAGGAAATAAGCAGGATGTGTAGGGGATGGTGGAAGGGAAGGAAAATGGGAGGAGGGACCAATTAAAAGTAGACACTCTTAGGGATGGACAAAATCAAAAGAGAGAATAGAAGAAATAAAGGTGCAAGATAGTATGGAGGGAAATATAGCTAGTCTTACACAGTATAACTATCATGGAAGTCTTGCAAAACTACACATATATAGTATGTATTGAATTGCTTGCCTTCTCTGTAGGGATGAGTGAGGAGGGAGGAAGGAAAAGAAGTTTGAACTCAAAGTTTAAGAACAAATGTTGAGACTTGTTTTTGCATGCAACTGGGAAGTAAGACATACAGGAATTGGGGTATGAAATTTATCTTGCCTACAGGACAAAAGAGAATATGGGGATAAGGGAAGGGAGGGGTTTTAGTAGGTAGGGCACATTGGTGGAAGGGGCAATCATAATGCAAAGCATTTTGGGGTGGGGGAAGGGAGAGATGGGGAGAAAATTTGGAGCTCAAAATTTTGTGGAAAGGAGTGTTGAAAACTTAAAACAAATAAATCAATAAATTTTTAAAAATTGATTTTGAGTTCTTCCATAGCCTGAGACCAATTCATAGTTTTCTTAGAGGTTTTGGATATAGGAGCTTTGATGTTGCTGTCTTCTTCATCTGAGTGATTTGATCTTCCTTGTCAACATAGTAACTTTCTAAGGTCACAATTATTTGTTGTTTGCTCATTTTTCTAGCCTATTACTTTTCTTTTAAGTCTTTTGTTAAAGTAAGGCTCTGCTTTGGGGATGGAGCACACAATGTTCCAAGCATCAGGGGTTTTATGCAACTGATTTCAGAGATACTTCCAGGCAGCTGTGAGTTTTCCATTATTCCAAGGTTGTGTGATCTAAGGAGAGGTATTTACTCATCTTCTGGCCTGTGCTCTGGTCTATTAGGGTCCACAAACACTCTTTGCTGTCTTGGAACCATGAGGGTGTTCCCTTTTCCTCTGTGGCTGCAACCTCTACTGTGGTAGTGCTCCTCCTCATCCTGGGATTGACACCCAAGACCGTGAACCCGATCCTAATATGGGCAAAGCAACAGATTCTTGCCCCAGTGCCAGCACAGAGACCCCTGTGATCTCCTGCTGATCACTTGTCATACCCCTTAACATCTGTGTTCTGAGAGCTCCAGAAGTTGCTACTTCTGACACTGATTCAGTCACCCCACACTTGCTCCTAGTTTGCTTGGTCTGTGTCTGAAATGGTCTATTCTGTGCTGACATGGCCTGTGCTCCTCTCTCACCTTGGTGCAATAGACCTTTCCTGCCAACCTTCTAAGTTATCATGTGCTAGCAAATTGTTTCACTCCATCTTATTGTGGGTTCCGATACTTTAGAAATTGTTTAGAGTAATTTTAAAGGCATATATGGAGGTTTGGAGGAGAAGTCATGTGTGTCCCTACCTTATGCCACCATCTTTATTCTGCCCCTCTCTTTAATAAAGTACTAATGGTATTTAGGTATTAGTCAACTATAAAGCTTTCAGATTTTAACCCCTCATACTTCTTTCCACTATCCTTCTGTATGGCCCCACTGGAATTTGGGCCATTGGCCATTAAAATATATATTAAGAATATTATTGAATTTTTCATAGAATTTTTGACCTGCACAACTTTTTAGGAGTTGATGGTTCATTACAAATAATTTCTTCTGTTTTTTTTATCAAATAATTACCATTAATACTTAGATATCACATACATCCAAATGCATTTTTTTGCTTTCATAAGAAGGCCTGAGCATCCTTCCATTTAATTCCAATTTCATTTTTTCTTGGTTAATTTCTGTGAAGAATGGCATAATCCATATGATCTGTTCTTCTGGCAGCATTTATATGCTGTAATTGAACAAGGAACTCAGATTCACAAATATAATAGTTATGATAATGTTTATATATGACCCATAAACTCTGAGTATCATAGTATCATTTCCATCCACTCTTTTTTTTTCTTCCACCCAGTTATCTCCACTGTACTTCAGAAGCAAAGGAGGTCTTCAAAATAAATGAGTATTTCATGTTGTCTTTATTTAATGAATTGCCATAGGAAAATAATATATCAGCAAGTGGAGACCTTGCTGTAGAGCCAAACTGATATTCATAGAATCTATGACAGCCATGAATATCCCAGTGAAATTCTAAAAAGTGAAATACAACAGACTCTCCACATGGAAGACAGAACCAAAACATTTATGCACACACTGGAAAGACAAGTCCTTTGTAATCTTTACACAGTAACAATGCAGAGGACAGCATGATCCTCAACCCTACCCTTTCTAGGCTTCCCCAAAATCAGCTCCATTAAACAAATCACAAACAAGCTCTTTCACTCACACTAGCCAGCAACCTGTATCCTTCCTAGCTCTGAATGTTCTCATGACTAACTTCCTCTCAACTCTCTTCCAGCTCTGCCTCTTCTTCTTCTACCATTCTTGCTCAACTCCTTCCTGTTTCACCTTTCAGTAAGTTCCTGCCACCCCAGACTCCATGTGACTCAGACTATTGCATAGACCTATTAATGGATGGGAAAGATCTTCCATTTTAAGAAGCTCAAAAAACCTACTAGCAATAATAATTTCTGTACTCTACTCTCTTCTTGGATAGCATATACAAACTGCTGCCATGACCATTGTGGAAGACTTTTCAATGCAATAAATCCTGCCAGAATTTGCAGTCCATTGAAAAAATATTTTGAGAAACCAAGATCACTTCTATACTAGGAAACATCATTGGAATAAAACTATGTGGAGGGGAATTAACATAAACACATTTTATTTTTCCCCTATCTTTTTCCTACACTTTTATACCAATCTCTCATCTATTTATTTCATCAAAATTGAGTAATAACAATGGACTTCAACTCATCTCCCCCTAATACTATTCTGGAAAGGTCAATGCAAGATTGGAGCATCTTTTGCCCTAAAACTATTATTCAGTGCAAGAGATGTAGATTTTTACTTGCTGAATTTAAATACATTTAATTGGTATTAAATGAAATAGATGGAATTTAGAAAAAACTAATTTCATCTTTTTTCTGCTTAGAAATGTAAATTTATTATTTTATTCTATTATTTGTCATAAAATCAAGACATATACAATATCAGCAACTTTGCTGATCAGTTCTCCAAAAATAAAACTGCAACACACCTTTTGAGTGCATACAAATATATTTTCCGAGGCTGCAGGGCTTTTCCTGACATTATTATAACCATAAATATGTCATAAGGAAATGTGAATGAAAATATTTTTAGATTTGGGTGAAGAATATGTTATTGCTACTCTATCAGAAATTTTCCAAATAAGTTATAAAGTTTATATATTAAAATGATAAATATAGATAAAATTTGTTTCCATTTTCTTTCATATATTTATTCTTATTCTAAATATAATTTCTAGTCTATGTTTTTGAATTGATAGGAAACCTATAGAGTGCATACAAAAAGGGGAAATCTTTGCAAAAGTTTTAGCTGTATTCAGCAGTTGCTAGCATCATTTGCTTTTCAGATTTTTAAAAATATTGTGTGAGCAAAAATAACATTTTAGTACCTTGTTCTTTGATATATACTTGAAATAATTAACATCTCTACTTGTTTTCTTATCTCTATAATGGGAAAATTGAAGAAAATCAGTGCTGTCAAACTCAAATAGAAACAAATCCCTAAAAGTTGCATATTAACTTAGACACTCACAGATTGACATTATGTACATTACATTTTATTTATTTTTGTGGCGCATTTCCCAATTATATTTTAATCTGTTTCTGATCACACTCAACAGCTGGCCCATTCAGTTTAAGGGTTTGACACTTATAGACTAGATGATCCCTAGTGTGGCAACCAAAACCAAAGTTTGATGGTTCTGGTTAGGATTTTTATTTTTAATAGTAGAGTGTCTTCAAATTGTCATATCTACATATGTTTATTTATATATTCTAGCATCCAATAAGATTGTTAGCTCCTTGAAACTCTTTTAATTTTTTCTAAAGAACTCCAAAGAAGGGTGGAGCCAAGATGGCAGAGTGAGAGCAGCTACTCACCTAACTCTATGACAAATTCCTTCAGATAACTCTAAAAAGGGAATCTGAACAAATTTTGGAGGGGCATAATCCAATAGAAGACAGACTGTGGCAGATTTCTAGCCCAGGACAGACTGGAAGGTTAAAGGTAAGGATGTGTTGTTCAGGACTGGAGGAGCGCACAGTGCACAAGGTCTACCAGCATGGCCCTCACCATGGTAGGGGTCAAGCAGGAAGCTCCAGGTAACCTGAAGCTGCAGAGGCACTGTAGATTCTCAAATATGCTCAGAACAGGAGTCCAGAGGAACTGAGGGACAGTGAAGCATATAACCCCAGGTATTTGCAGCAGCCACTCCTGAGACTATCAGCCCACCAATTAAATGTCCATAAGTCACCTACTTGAACTTCCAAGAGTCAAGGTAGTGGAGTGATCAGTAATTGCTATCTCCCTCCTGTTGTTGACTTTGAAAATTCCAGAGAATATTTCCCCAGGAAAAATCCTGGAACAGCGGAATCAACAGAAGGTGTAAACAGTCTCTTAGCCCATAAGGCTAGGAAAATCACTAAAGAGGGTCCCTCTTTCTGTGACTGAAGGGGACAAGTGCAGCACCTCAGGAAACTTGGAAGAGATCCTGAAACCCAGTGATGTGGAGCCTGCAACTGCCAACAACAGGACCACAGGTGTGTATCTGCACCCCACGGGAATTGAAAAAGCACTAGTGTAGATGGGGATCCTATGCTCCAGTTCAGCAGAACTGTCCTGTGACCACACCACCCCTCCCCCATGCTTAACTCAGAAGCAGGGTAACTCCAGGAAAACCCAGAAAGACTTCACCTGACCTCTGTTTTCCCACACCAACCAGCTCAGCACCAGGAAAGCTGCAGCATTTTAGCTTCTAGCTGACAGAACCAGAGGCCAAAACACACAAACCCTCAACTTCTAGGCACTAGAATTGTCAACAGAGCCCCCTGTGCCCCAGAAGCAAAGATCTACTTTAAAAGCCAGGAAAAAGATGATCATCATCATCATGAGTAAGAAGAAAAGTGGAAAAGAAAAGACCACAGAAAATTTCTATGGGGACAAAGACCAAAACACAAATACCAAATAGGTCAGGCTTGAGATTGTACTCTCACTTGAAACTTCAGAAGAGGATATGAACTGGTCTCAAGCCCAAAGAAAATTCTTAGAGAAGCTCAGGAAGTATTTTAAAAGCCAAATTAGAGAAATAGAGGAAAAACTGGCTCATGATTTTAAAAATATGAGAAAAATCACTAAAGAATTAAAAAGAAAAATTGAACAAATAGAAAAGGAAATACAAAACCTAATGGTAGCAAATAACTCCTTAAAAAGGAAGAATTCGACAGATGGAAAAGAAGATGTGAAAGTTAACTGAAGAAAGTAATTTGACAAAAAATAGAATCAGGCAAGTAAAAGCTAAAGACTCTTTGAACAAGAATCATTCAAACAGAATCTAAAGAATGAAAAGATAGAAGAAAATGTAAAAGATCTAATTGTAAAAACAACTGACCTGAAAAATAGAACCAGGAGAGAAAAATCTAAGAATTATTTGTCTACTAGAAAACTGTGACAAAGAAAAGAGCCTGGACATTAGCTTCCAAAAAATCATCAAGGAAAACTGCCCAGAAGTCCTAGATCCAGAAGTGGAAAAAGTTATTGAAAGAATCCACTGTTCCCCTATTGAAAGGGATCTGAAACTAAAAACACCAAGGAATATTGTTGCCAAATTAAAAAACTATCAAGTGAAGGAGAAAATACTGCAGGCAGCCAGAAAGAAACAATTCAAATATTGTGAAACTACAGTCAGGATCACACAGGACCTTGCAGCTTCTACTTTAAAAGACTGAAGTAATTGGAATATGACATTCAACAAAGCAAAGGAGCTGAAACTACAATGAAGAATCAATTACCCATTAAAGCTGAGCATAATATTTCAGGCAAGGAGGTGGATATTCAATGAAATAAGGGATTTCCAGACCTTCCTGATGAAAAGGCCAGAAATCAACAGAAAATTCAATCTTCAAACACAGGTTTCAAAATAGTCATAAAACGGTAAACAAGAAAAAAAATTTGTTATGCAATATGGGCAAACTGTTTACATCCCTAAAAAGGAAAATTATACTTGTTAATTGTAAGAATTGTATATGTGTTATGAAACATAAAAGGGATATATATAGATAGAGGGAGTGGGTATACATTAAATGATGTGAAGATAACAAAAGTGATTTCAGGGTGTGAAGGGACTGTAAAGGGAGATGTGAAAAGGAGCAGGAAGTAAAATATAAATTCCATCACAGGGAGAAGCACAAAAATATATTAAAATAGAGGAAAAGAAGGGAAGGAGATGAGCATTGTTTGAAAGGTACTCTCATCTTATTGGATTCAAGGAGGGTACAACAAATTTAAGCATACAAATACAGCTAGCTCTATAGGCAGTGGGAGGGGAAATGGGAAAGAAAAGGGAGGGGAGGAAAAGGAGGGAAGAAGTAGTAAGGGAAAAAGGAGTTAAATGGGAGTGAGGCTGAAAGAAGAGAGGGACGATGGAGGGAGGCAGCAGATAAAAGTTAAAATTCTATTGTGGAGGGGAAGGGAGAAGGGAAAAGTACAAGCATAAACAGGGGGAAAGTGGATGGAGGGAAAGACACAGATAGTAATTATAAATGTGAATATGAATGGGATGAACTCTCCCATAAAATGGAGGCAGATAGCAGAACGGATTAAAAACCATAATCCAACAACATATTGTTTATAAGAAACACATTTGAAAGGAGGGCATATACATTGGGTAAAGGGAAAAGGTTGGAGCAGAATATTTTGTGCTTCAGTTGATGTAAAAAAAGCAGGAGTAGCAGTCCTCATCTAAGAAAAAGTGAAAGCAGAAATAGATCTCATCAAAAGAGATAAGGAAGGAAATTATATCTTGCTAAAAAGCACCATAGACAAGGAAGCAATTTCATTACTAAGTATATATTCTCCAAGTGGTATAGCATCCAAATTCTTAGAGAAGTTAATGGAGTTACAGGAAGACATAGACAGCAAAACTATGCTAGTGGGGAACCTCAATCTCCCCCTCTCTGAAGCTGATAAATCTAACCTCAAAATAAACAAGAAAGTAGTTAAGGAGGTGAGTAGAACTCTGGATAAGGTAGATATGATAGATCTCTGGAGAAAACTGAATGGGGTTAGAAAGGAACATATGTTTTTCTCAGTGGTACATGACACATATAGACACAGAGATAGTCAATGAATCCTTCTCAGACCATAATGCAATGAAACTTATATGTATTCAAAGGCCATGGAAATATAAACTAAAAACGAATTGAAAATTAAATAATTTAATCCTAAAGAATGAGTTGGGTTAAATAACAAATTGTAGAAACAATCAACAACTTCATTCAAGAGAATGACAATAATGAGACAACTTACCAAAACTTGTGGGATACTGAAAAAATCAATTCATAGGGGTAGTTTTATATCTTTGAATGCCTACATGAATAAAATAAATAAAGAGGAGATCAATGAATTGGACATACACCTGAAAAAGCTAGAAAAAGAACAAATCGAAAATCCCCAAATAAATATCAAATTAGAAATACTGAAAACCAGAGGAGAGATTAATAAAACTGAAATTGTACCAATAAATAAAAATAAGAAATGATTTTATGAAAAAAACAATAAAATTAACAAGTATTTGGTCAATTTGATTAAAAAAGTAAAAGAAGAAAACCAAATTACCAATATCAAAAATGAAAAGGATGAGCTAACATCCAAGGAGGAGGAAATGAAAATAACAATTAGAAATTATTTTACCCAACTGTATGCCCATAAATTTGACAATCTAAATGGGATGGATGATTATTTAAAAATATATATATAAATTGCCCATATTAACAGAAGAGGATTTTGAGCACTTAAAAAACCCCATCTCAGAAAAGGAAATTGAACAAGCCATCAATGAACTCTCTAGGAAACAATCTCCAGAGTCAGATGGATTTACAAGTGAATTCTATCAAACATTTAAAAAATAATTAATTCCAATACTATATAGACTATTTGGAAAAGTTGCTGAAGAAGAAATCCTACCATATTCTTTGTATGAAACAAATATGGTTCTGATATCTAAACCAGGAAAAGCCAAAACACAGAAAGAAAATTATAGACCAATTTCTCTAAAGAATATAGATGCAAAGTTTTAAATACGATATTAGCAAAAAGAATACAGCAACTTATCACGAGAATGATGATTATTATGATTAGGTAAGATTTATATCAGGAAGGCAGGGCTGGTTCAATATTAGAAAAACTATCAGCACTACTGATCTAACGGAAACCACATGGTTTTCTCAATAAATGCAGAAAAAGCTTTTCGACAAAATACGACACACATTCCTATTGAAAATACTGAAATGGATAGAAATAAATGGAACTTTCCATAAAATAATAAGCAGTATCCACCTAAAACCATCAGCAAGCATTATATGCAATGGTGACAAGCTAGATGTATTTCTAATAAGACTGGGGCGAAACAACGGTGTCCATTATCACCACTATTATTCAATATGGTATTAGAAGTGCTAGCTCTAGCAAGAAGAGAAGAAAAAGAAGTTGAAGGAATTAGAGGGGTCAAAGAAGAAACTACGTTATCACTCTTTGCTGATGAGATGATGATATACTTAGAGAATTCCAGAGAATCAAGTCAAAAACTACTTGAAATAATAAACAACTTTGCCCAAATTGCAACTTACCAAACAAACCCACATAAATTATTTTCATTTCTGTATATTACAAACAGTCCCACAGCACAAGATAGACAGAGAAATCGCGTTTAAACCTATGGTAGATACTATAAAATACCTGGGAGTCTACCTGGCAAAACAAACCCAGGGACTATATGAACACAATTCCAAAACAGTTTTCACAGAAATAAAGTCAGATCTAAGTAGGTGGAAAAACATCCATTGTTTGTGAGTAGGCCGAACTAATATAATAAAAATGACAATTCTACCAAAATTAATTTATTTCTCATGCCATACCAAACAAGCTACCAGATAATTACTTTGTAGAGCTAGAAAAACTAATATCAAAGTTCATCTGGACAAATAAAAGGTCCAGAATATCAAGGGAACAAATGAAAAATAATGGTAGGGAAGGTGGCGTAGTCCTACTGTTCTCAAATTCTATTACGAAGCAGCAATTATCAAAACTATTTGGTACTGGCTAAGAAATAGAGGGGCAGACCAGTGGGATAGGTTATGTACTGAAGACACAGTATTTAAGGAATATAGCAATCTACTCTTTGATAAACTCATGGTCCCCAGCTTCTAGGATTGGACCTTACTGTTGGACAAAACTACTGGGAAAATTAGGTAACAGTGAAGGAGAAACTGGGTATAGATCAATACCTGACACTGAACACAAGAATAAAGTCCAAATGGACATATGAACTAGTTATAAAGATTGATACTATGAACAAATTAGGAGAGTATATTTGTCAGATTTATGGAGAATGGAGAAATTTATGACCTGATAAGAGAACCTTACGAATTGCAAAATGGATAATTTTGAGTACATTAAATTGAAAAGTTTTTGCAAAAACAAACTCAATGCAATCAAGATTAGGAGCGAAGCAGAAAATTGGGAAATAAGTTTTGCAGCTACTGCCTGTGACAAAGGTCTCACTTCTAAAATATATAGAGAACTGAGTCAAATGTACAAGAATACAAGTCATTCCACAATTGACAAATGATCAAAGAATGTGAAGAGAGAATTTTCAGAGGAAGAAATTAAGGCTAACTGTAATCATATGAAAAAATGCTCTAAATCTCTATTGATTGGAGAGATGCAAATCAAAACAACTCCAAGGTACCACATCACACCTATCAGATTGACTAACATGAAAAAACAGGAAGATGAAAAATGTTACAAAGGATGTGAGAGAGTTCAAACACTAATTCATTGTTGATGGAGCTTTGAATGGATCTAACCATTCTGGAGAGCAATTGGGAACTATTACCAAAGGGCTACAAAAATGTGCATACCCTTTTACCCAGTAATATCACTTCTGGGGCTCTGTCCTAAAGAGAGTGGGGAGGAAGAGGAAAGAATTCAAAGATACAAGGAAGTGATTGTAGAACACTGAAAACAAATAGAATCATTTAATAAAAATTTTAAAAAAGCATGAAAGGTAAACAAGAACAACTCTAGAAAGTGATTTCTACAGAATGTGAGTTTAATAAATGCTCTTTGGATAAAATTAGTTTTGTTTTATTTGGTCTATCTGCTACAAAGACTGCAGTTTGCCTCTTTTTGTGTGTGTATATGTATATGTGTATATTCATATGGAATAGAGAACATACACATATATATGTTATATGTGAAACACACATATTCCATTTTTTCATGCCTGTATGGAGTGTCTCATTAATATAACTCTCAACAACTACTGTCAACACATTGCAAATAAAAGTTAATAGATCCAGTCTGTTTTGTCAAAGTGGATTTCTCAAAATAGAGCAAATTGAGAAAATGGAGAAGGTGCGGAATCAAAACTATACTAAGAAAAGTAAATACAAATTGATGAAAAGTCCAAGATTTATGATGGAGGGGACTGGCTGTCCAAATCACTGGGATAAATTTTCACATGATTGGAATATACATTGTTTTCATGGTACTAAATTTATCTAACTAGATCTTTCAGTCATGTTTATTCTTTTAAATTTCCCCATGGATGTGTATTCTCAATTTAGATATATAACCACAGTGCCTACAAAGTTTCGTAGAAAAATTCCTCTCTAATTAAATACATGAGTTAGGAGCAGGGAGTAAATTCTGAAAAGTACTGATGAGGCAGTATGTTTTAATGGGTAGAAAGTTGTTCTCAAAGCCACACATGGGCTCATATCCCAATCTGACACATACTGATTGTGACACTGATAAATACACAATATTGCAGAGTCTGGGCAATATTCTAAAAGTATAAATTCCAGAGAAGATGATGACTTTCTCTAGTGAAAGAAATTAGCTTTCAGTGGAATTCTCCTTATATGAATGAAATCACAAGTCCTGTCCCTATCATAACCTCTTATGATTAATGATAGACATTAATATTCTATTAACATATGTCAACATGTAAAGAATGACTTCAGAGTAATTGTAATTATAATCCAGTGGCAAATTAAATACAACAATATCACATGAAATGCCACTGTGAATAAAAAGACAAATAAATAATCCTGACTGTGACCCAAAAAGGACTGGAAAATTGTTATGGTGACTTGTGAATCAAAACTTTTTGGAATGTAAACAGTACTTTTTGTAGTAATTTTCTAAAAATTCTTTTCACCTGTTTCATGAAATATTCCCTAATTACATGTAAAATTTTAATATATTTTATTTTTAAATTTTGAGTTCCATCACTCTTTCTCCTTCACAAATCTCCCCTCACATTCAGAATGGAAAACATTATTTCCATATTAACCATGCTGCAAAAGATAACAAACAAAATATGACAATAAAAATAAATGAAGTTAAAAGGTATACTTTAATTTACATTTAGAATTCATCAATTCTCTCTCTGGACAGCAGTTTTCGTCATAAATCTTTTGGAATTTTTCTTGGATTTTTGTACTACTGAGATCACAGTTGATCATTGTACATTATTCCTGTTCCTGTTTACATTGTCATCCTGATTCCATTCATTTCACTTTGTTTCAATTCATATAAATCTTTCAAGGTTGTTTTCTTTTCCTGAAAGCATTCTGCTCATCATTTCTTAAAGCACACTAGTAATCCATCACAATCATATAGCATATGTTCAGCTATCCCATAGTTAGTGGGCCTCCCTTCAATTTCCACTTCTTTGTCAACAAAAAGTTGCAATAAATAATTTTCTTTAATTTCTTTTCAATGCAGATCTAGTATTAGTAATGGTGGATCAAAGAATTCACCATTTTCATTTTTGACATTAGCAATCTGGTTTTGTTTCTTCTTTTAATCAAATTAATCACTCATTAATCACTACTTTTTCCATGAAGCCATCTCATATTTTTATTTATTATTATTATTTTTTAGCTTTCAATTTTCTTAAACTCTACTTTTGTATGCAAAATTTCCACTTAGGTATTAAATTGGCTGTTTTAGGTTTGTTCTTTTTTCTAGTATTTTTGTTGCATGCCCAATTCGTTGGTCTTGTCTTTGTACCTTTTATTGATGTATGGAGTTAGAGATGTAAATTGACTCTAATTACTGCTTTGACTGCATCCTATACATTTTGTGATGTCCCTCCCCGAGTGTTGACTTCAAATTGCTCCCTCCTCCCATTGCCCTCCCTTCCATCATTCCCCCCACCCTGCTTATCTCCTTCTCTCCCACTTTCCTGTATTGTAAGATAGGTTTTCATACCAAAATG
>CM053770.1:621183419-621203258 GCA_028658325.1 Potorous gilbertii | reverse complement strand
AAAAGAAAATTTGACTTTCAAACACAAGAATGAGAAGAAACATGAAAAAGTAAACAGCAGGGAGAAGTCACAAGAGACTTACCAAAGTTGAGCTGTTTACAATCCTATATGGAAAGACAATATTTGTAACTCTTGAAATTTTTCAGTATCTGGGTAGTTGGTGGTATTACACACATACACAAAATTCTCACTAAAGGAAAAAACACTATAAGAAATGAGTCATGGAGTCTGCTTAGAAGACACTTTTAAAAGAAACATCACAGAAGGGAGTTGGCCACGAAACACAGCCATGAATGTTTCTTGAAAAGGCTAGTAGGGAAATTTCCCAAATTGTATTATTCTCCTAACCAATCTCAGCATCTCATTCTCTGGATTACTTTTCTACATCCCTCTTTGCCCACTTGACTTCTCACTCTGAAAATGCACCCAAGCTTACAGCCTGTTTGTATCATTGGTGAGTTTCTCTTGAAACTTTCATTTGAGATGTTATCCAGAGCCTACTGGGATGTCATTTGTTCCAATTTTGTTCACATCTAACTTTCTTCAACTCCTGACTTTCTGATCTTTGCTTTTTACCTTGTCCCAGAGTTTACGTGTTGTCTTTCTCCTTTAGAATGTAAGCTCCTTGAAGTGGAGACATTCTTTTTGCTTGTATTTGTGTTTTTGTCACAGCACAGTGACTGAGGAAAAAAAATTAAAGAAACTACTATATGCAAAATTCTCTGTTAAGCAATCAGGATGCAAAGAAATAAAAGACAGTTCCAGCTTTCAAGAAGTCCATATTTTAATGGGAGATTACTGATACGGAAGGTATCAGCTAAAAGTCAGGAAGAAAAGGTTTCATGGTCCTTGGGAGGCAGTGGCAAAGTTGGTGGTGCTGTCTGCACTTTCCACTGATATAATCATATATATTTCTGTGCAATTTGAATGTGTCAAGGAGTTTGGTGACAAGAATTCTATTTATTGAAGTAGCTGTGGCTGTGGTACTTGCTGAAGCAGTAGTCAGGCTGCAACTCCATGGCATTATTTCCCAGATGACAGCTGCAGGCACTAGACTGGAATTATTTCTATTTCAAAGGCTCTTGGATTCAAAGTTCTAAGTTATCTCCAAAAATGTCTGAGGAAAGATGGTCACCAAAATAGCGGCACTGCTTTGACTTGCCTCACGTATGCCACCTTTTGTCCCTTTATCAGAGTGACTATCTACTTCATCTAGACTTACTCAATTGCCTTGTGTTTGGAATGGGCAGCTGATGAACTAATGTAGCTCCTACACTATAGAATTTACATCCTCAAGTGCTGCTTCTAGGGGTTATACTGGGTGTGCCAGTCTAGTAGTCCAGGAGGAGCTGTCATCCCCTGGCATTCTAAGCTTATCTACCCATTAGTGAGTGTTGGTCAGCAATGATTGCTGGTGATAGTGAGGAAGGTGGAGTCTTTCTCAGCAATGATTTTCCCCCACAATAATGCTTCTGGGGCTAGACCGGTAGCATTTCTATTCACAATTCTTAAGTTCAAGACCCAGAGCAGGTCTAGTAGTCAAGAGGCTGGTGCCATTCCCAAGGTTCATTATGTGTTGGAGAGACAACCAATTATTAAATTGTCAGTATGCACACTAAATCTCAAAGAAATAAAATGCGAAGCTACAAATCAATGGATGGTTTATTTTACTGTGAGTCTCTAGAATTAAGAAGGAGATTGAGAAAACATTAATGATAAGGAATAAATTTTGAAATGTATCATATGTTCTTAGAAAGTAGGATATTAACATTTATCAGTACACTGCTATAAATGAACTTATTTTATCTTGAATTGTTAAGCTCCTTATCTAATCTTAACCTTCTGATTATATGGATTGTTGTTTGTTCCTAGTTCTTAAAGAGGATGATGACATCAGGAAGATGCTGCCATGACTTGAAAATGAATTAGATTTAAGTGAGGGAGGGTTGTGCAAGGTCACCAGTCTCACTTTCTTCTCCAGAGCCATCTATGTCCAATGGCAAGATCAGGATGACAGGGGATGCCCCCTATTTCATGAAAGTTTTACAACAATCAATTTTATATTTATTATTTATTTACAACATTCAGTTTTTTTTTTTAAAGATTTTGAGTTCTGAATTCTAACTCTCCTTCCTGCTGTTCTGCCACCCATGGAGAAGTCAGGAACAGTGATATCAAGAACAGATTTGAAACTTTGTAAAGAATATTGCCATGTTAGATGTTACAAAAAAATAAGAAAAATAAAAAAAGGGAAAAAAATTACATTCCATTCTGTACTCAGACTCTATCTGTTCTTTCTCTGGAAGTGGGTAGTATTTTTCATTAGAAGCTTTATAAGAACTGTCTTAGAACATAGTATTTCTAAGAATCGATAAGTTGGTCAAAGTTGATCGCCATACAATACTGTTATTACTGTATATAATGTATTCATTTTGCTCACTTTACTTTACATAAGTTCATATAATTTCCATGATTTTGTGAAAGCACTCCTCTCATCATTGCTTATAGCACAGTGGTACCCCACCACAATTGTATACAACAACTTGTTCATTCATTCTACAATTATTAACTATTCACCCAAATTCCAATTCTTTCTCACCACAAAAAGAGCTGCTATATTTTTCCTACCTGTAGGTACTTTTCCTTTTTAATCTCTTTGGGGTACAGACCCCAAAGTGATATTTCTGGGTTGAAGAGTAAGCCCAGCTTAATAGCCCTTTGGGCATAGTTTCAAATTTTTCTCCAGAATTCTCAGATCAGCTTATAATATCACCAGCACTGTACTAATGTCATTATTTTCCCACATCCTCTTCAACTTTTGTCTTTTATTTTATCTTCCCTATTAGTCAATCTGAAAATATGAGGTGGTTACTTCAGAATTATTTTAATTTGCATTTTTCTAATCAGTAGTGATTTAGAACATTTAAGTCATTGCAGATAGCTTTGATTCCTTCCTCTGAAAACTACCTGTTAACATCTTTTGACCATCTATCAATTGGAGAATGACTCAAATTTTGATGAATTTGATTGAATTATCAATATAGTTGAAAAATGAAGTCTTTAGCAGAGAAATTTGCTGTTAATTTTACTCACTCCCCAGTTTTACACTCTACCATTTCCTGCTTATTTTGACTCCATTGTTTTGTTTGTGCAAAACCTTCTTCATTTCATGTAATCAAAAGGTTGATTCTGTCCCCTAGACTGTACTGTTTCTCAGCTTTAAATTCAGATTTTTTCTTCTCCTCCTCCTCCTTTTTCTTCTTCTCCTCCTCCTCCTCTACCTCTTCTTCTTTCTTCCTCTGCTGTTGATCCTACTACTCTTGCTGCCAACATTGTTACTACGACAACTAATGCTACTACTACTACCAATAGTACTACTACTACTACTACCAATATTACTACTACTACTACTACCAATCTTACTACTACTACTACCAATATTTATACTACTACTACCAATCTTACTACTACTACTACCAATATTTATACTACTACTACCAATCTTACTACTACTACCACTAGTTACAGAAATGATAGTGATATTTTGCTTATGTTCAAAAGAAATGGAAATTGCAATAATATGTCTGAAAACTTGTTTTAGAAATGTAATATTATCAAAATATGTGAGGCTGTGACTGTTCTTAACTTGGCTCCAATTTAATTTGAGACCCTATCTTAATTTGGTCTCTAATCCCAAACCTTGGTAATTGTTGGGGAGTTAGTTATGGAATAAAGCCCTAAAGTTCTCTAAATTATCCTCTTAAGACTCTAGAGTTCCGCTTCTTGTTATTCATGTTGACAAATTATAGGGAATTTTGAGAAGTAGTCTGAGATGAGAGACATACTTCTCAATTCTTTTGGTCTAGAGTTTTCCTTTGTCAGCAAATTACTTTTTACAACATGTTCTTTGACTGATATTGCTGTTGCCTCTATCTCTACCTGCATATTTTTCCTATCTCCTCAGGAGATATCCCTGAGTAGTTAAATCCAAATTTCTCCTCATTATTGTTTTGGCTCAGATTAGTGTATAAGAATGATAAAAACAGAAGCTTAGACTTTGTTATTTCATCAGACAGTTGCTTTTAAAAGCAAGGCATTTAAGCAACATTTAAGTTCATTCTGTCTGTTAAAAATGAGGATAAACAAATATTTACTGAGAAACATAAAGTGTTACATTTCTACATGGAGTTATGGAAAAGTAAAATCCTTGAAAAATTAAAATGAAGGATCATTTTCAGGACAGTGGGGGCAACAGCACATTTTAAACCAGTGTCACAACAGTCTTATATATACATATATATGAATATGAATATATAACATATATAGTAATGTAAAAGGTTATAGTAAAGCCATCTCTGACTGCCAAAGTTTTGAATAAACAAATTAAGCATGTACTGTGTCTACTATTTACCGATAATGAAAGGGCTTCAGAGTCAGAAAGACTTTAAGTCTTGCTTCTGACACATTTTGTATGATCTTGGACAAATCACTTGTAGATCAGCTTTGAAAAAAAGTAGTTTCCTCACTAGGGAATAAAATCATAGATACAGATCAATAAAATGGATTAAATTATTAAATAATAAAGTATAGAAACAGATGGACTATATCATGTATTTTATAGCTGTATCTCCATTACACATGTGTATATGAAATACGAGCATATTTTATTTCCTACAATGTAACATAGGTCTAGACAGAGGAGGAGGGGAATGAGAACAGCAATTTCACGTGGGTCAACACTGTCTATTGAGGTCAGAGAAGGCCTCCTCTGAGAGTTGCTCATATAATAAAAGAAAATGAAAATTAACATTCTATATGTTCTTTCATGATGTCTAGAGAATCCAAAAATGGACTTGTATCCAACGGGTAGACATGCATAGATCTGATTTTCATCTTTGGAGGTGATACCAAGACTGATATGATCACATGCCATTTGAAGTTTTTGAATGAAGAGGTTAGATACTTTCCTCACAGCAATATATGTAATACATTGTAATACTTATATAATAAGCATTAGTAATGCTATTTTACTGACGAGGTAACTGAGGCATCAGGGATGTTAAGTTACCCTCTCAATGTCACAAAGTAATTAATAGTGCTAGTTCCTGGCATTCCTCTGTTTCTCAGTTCAATGTGTCTTCTTATAGTACAACATACCCATTTAATTATATGAGTTTATAAAATCTGGAAACCTGCTTCTCTGAAGCAGTTATATTTGAAACTATAGGAAGAAAACTTTCCCCTTCCCACTTCTCATACTCATCCTTTAAATTAGAGTTTAGTCTGTTTTGTGGTGGCAGGATTGACTTTCAAGACCAGTGTTGACCATATTATGCACTGAAGCAAAATTCTTTCTAATATAAGCTTATTTTAGGATTAATAGGTCAAGCAGGGTAGGAAGACCAGAACAATATAACTCCTTATTATCTTTGGCACAGAAATCCACAAATCTTTCTGGCAAATGGGTGCTTAGGTATATCACTTGAATATCTTCCATAAATGTAAAATGGTGTTTTATAAAGCATAGCACACAATGAAACTCAAGTAAGAACTTTGTCTATTGAGCCAGAATGTGTGAATTTCAAATTGAATTTTTCACTTAACCTCTGGACTGACAATTCTTGGGGGAAAATGAAAGTAATATCTGTGAAATATCAAGCACATTTACAGCAAACAAGCTAAAGGAGAAATAAAGGTTGAAAATCCCATTGTTTGGTCAAGCATCAGCTTATACACAGCACATTAAAATATATTTTGATATTTGAAAAACAGTAATTGAAGGACTTATGAACCGATTTAATGTTTGTAAAGTGCTTTAAAATATCATTTCTTATCATTACAACAAATCTATGAGGTTATGATTCCCATTTTATACATGAGGAAACTGAGGCTGAGACAGTTTAATTCACTTCATCATTGTCAGCAAGTTTGAAAGTGTCTGATGTTAGATTTAAACTCAGGCTTTTCTTCACACCACAGCTCTATCCACTGTCCTGTCTAACTTTTTTTTCATTTTTGTATGATAAATCATCTTTTGAATAAATGTCCTATTTCTAGAGGCTGTCTTTCTAATTTTATTTATCAGATTTTAACTCATTAAACTCTTGAACCAACAAAAATATTTTCCCATGAGGTTTCTTCCTCATAATATTTCTATAATCAAGATATTTCTTAAGGTCAATTTTCTAAAGATTTTTAAAATACTTGATAATCTATGGTACTGATTTTATGACTTTAAACATACATACATCTTTTTTTTTCATTCCAAGGAAGTCAATACAATTCAAAATGCACACTTAAATAACATCTATATACATTTAACATTTGCAAAACAATATGCTAATATTATCTCACTTGATATTCATGATGCCTCCATGTAGATAATATCCTTGGCCAGTTTTACAAATTATTAAATTGAGGCTAAAATAGTTAAGAGCTTTGCCCTGTCTTCCTATAAATCCTCTATGAGGAGTAAAGCCAACTTGATCAATACCTTGTTTTGACCTTCTGATACTGTACGAAATAAAAATATGCATGTGGGCTATCCATTGGTTGTTCCTTAAATAACCATGACAATATGGTTATTTGACAATATCAAGAACATTACAATAAAAAATGACAACATCAAGAAGAGAGACAAAAATAAAAGGATTTTTATACAACAATGAGAATCCAAATGCCAAATTTGGTTAGATATTTACTTTCCCTAAACAGAGTTTGTGAAAAAAAAATTGGAGCATGATTTAATGGATAGAAAGTCAGCCTTGGAGACAGCAAGACCTATATTCATATTTTGCTTCTGTCAAATTCCGGTTGTCTATCTAAGATGTTAAGTTATACGGTAATTCCTTATCTTCCTTGGAAGAGAAAGTTTCCTCACCAAAAGTCCACTCAACCAATAAAATTGTTGGTCTCAGTAAAAGGCCTTGCTTCCTACATCTCTGGGCCTTGGTCTCTGCATCTGTCTAAAGAGGACATTGGATTAATTAGCCTCTTGAGTCGTTTCTAATCCTACATTTATGACCTCATTTCCAACATGGAAATTTAATCATGACATTCTGAATAATGAATATGTAAGGCAGTAACACTGATTAGAAAGAACCATAATGGCTTATAAGATATGAGAAGAGGTAAAGAAGTAGAAAATGATTATCAAGTTTCCATTCTTGTTAATAGAAAAAAAATGGTTGGTTGTCCCATTGATAGAAATGAAGCTAAGAGTACAGAAGGTTAAGTTTGGGGCAAAAATAATGAGTTTGATTTAAGACCTATTAGTACTGGAGTGCTAATCAATCATTAGAGAGAGATGCTCACTTTAATGACGTATTTATATAGTGTTTAAATCTTACCAAAACAGCACATTATCTTATTTGAACTTTATGTCAACCTTTTGAAGTAGATATTGCAAGCATTGTGATGTTAATTTTGCATCTAAAGTGACTGACACTCAGAAAAGTTAAGAAGTATCCCATGATCACAAAGCTGGAGGTGAAATTTCAATATAAATTCTCCTGACTTCAGGATTAGTAAACTATATACTAGGCTTTGCTTTCTGTCATAAAATTCTTTCTGTATTCCCTTCTTCCTCCAGATCCTTCCTTATTAGCCTGAAGTTGATCCACTTACTCTGCCCTAAACATTTCTCCAATCTGGATTTCTCTCTTTTCAGGAGAACTATAGTAAGGGAATTGGATTTCAAAGTTACTCTTTTTCCTATTCCCAGTTCCACTTATAATCATAAGTAAATAAATAATTCTCGGTGTTTTTCTAAGATTTATTTTCTAAAGATATATAGAAATAGACAAAGGGATAAACCTAATAAACTTAAGGCATCGATAAATTTATGAGAAATCTTCAAAATCTATGGTAATAACTCCTTTTCTATTCATGTTGATAATTTTCTTCTTGGGGATAGCATTCATGAATTTCTTCCTTCTTAGGTTTTCTCTCATCTCTTCTCTGTAAATACTGCATAAGAAAGTTGCTAATGGCAGCTTGAGACCCCAGTGGATCAAATAAAAATCATTTACATATAAGAAGAAACTCTCTGGTTGTGAAAATTTAATACTTTCTACTTGCAATATGGAGGAAAGTCAACTTTCATGATTTCATGACAGAAATATATTTACAAATATGGCATCAAACATTTGCTTCAAAGCCTATAACAGTCCTTTTGTGTGACAAGTAAAAGCAGAATGAAGATGACATGACTCATGGACTTCACATAGAAGAAGTGTTTTAAGAAGTGCCTTTGTTATTTTCTGAATTTATATGACAATTCCAATGTAGTTTCAAAGTTCTGGGGAAAAAAAATGTGGAATAGATGATTCAGTGGCCAAGACATTCATTTGTGCAATTTCAGCTTCGACTGAATCTCTTGTTACCATGTTTTCCCCCACTAACAAAGGATGATTTGATCAGTTTCAGGCAGCAAAATCAGTCTTTCAGTCAATGCAGAAGCTGTCGTCTGGACGAGGCTCCTTGATTCACCATCTGTTTGGGTAGTCACCAGAGCAGAAAGGTGGCACAGTTCTTTTTTTAAAGAAAATAAATGCTATGTGGATTCACTCTCTTTGCTAAGAAGAGTATTTGATTGTCAGCACATATGTAAAACTCCTTAATCCTCAGCTTCTGAAAATCTCAGCTTGTTGTATATACCATATCAACTGTTTTTATAATAACTTGAGATAGGAACATAAAAATATTGTCCCTAAAGACTTATAATGTTGTCTTAGGTTAATGGCTATGAACGTAAGATTCTGACTTGAACATATGTTCATATTGGAGGTTGAATTCTTTGCTGGGTTTACTGTTGATCAAAATATTCCTATAGGCATAGATTATCCCACAAATTATTATTTCTCTCCACCAATCTCTCTCTCTCTCTCTCTCTCTCTCTCTCTCTCTCTCTCTCTCTCTCTCTCTCTCTGTCTCTGTCTCTCAAAAATATACTACTCAGAAAAGGAAACATATTTTGACATTCCTTATGAAGGAGAATGAACAAATTAATGAATTAAAGCTTAGATGTTCTTCATCTCCCACTAGTATAAACTGACTTTAATTTTGTTTAAAATGTTTAGAAATGCTGCAAAATCAAAAATGTGGTATTTTGAGACCTTGGCAAATCACGCTACTGTGGATATTTGTTTCACAAGTACAAATCAACACCACTTTTCCTCTTCCTACAGAACGTAATTCTTGTCTAGCCTGTGCTGTCCATGACTTTTAGTAAATCCTTCACAAAGAGCCCTATCAATGGAATGATGACATTTTTTTCCTTTAATTAAATGTTTGGAATGCTCCTTAAGCATATGGCCATAGTGGGCATCTTATTTCTCACTAATGTTATATATTTGATTCAGTGCTACTTTGGATTAATGTGGATTGATTGCTTCTTAATCTGGAGGCTTGACATCGCAGGATCACATTTTAATTGTTTAGGTCATTGATTAACCTCTGAATAGATATGAGAATATCTCCACAATATAACTTAAGTGTTTATCTAGAATGCTTCATATGTGAATCATATCCTCAATTCCTATATTGTATAATATAATAATATATATAATACAATATAGTTATTTGACTATTCATTGAATAGACTATATGACATCCACGGAAAATCTATAAGATGCAAAAAGCTCAATGAAGTAAATGCAAAAGCACAAAGTATATAAGGAACTGATATTAGGTTTTGGCTTAAGACAATATTTTGTTATTCTGGCTAGTGTCTCTACAGTTTCATACACAATCTCTCTAAGATTTGTATAATAATATCTCTAAAATTATAAATTTAAAGCTAGTGGAGACTTTAGAAGTCAAGTCCATCTCCCAGATGAGGAAACTGAGGCTGAGAATTTGAAAATCTCCCAAGGTTGACTAGGGAGTATCTGAAACAGGAATTGAATTCAGATCTTCCTAATTCTAAGCTAATGATTCTATCCACTATATCACCTAACTGCTTCAAAACAAATCATCCTTTGATTAATCTACTTTTGAAAAGTAAAGCTTTGTAACTTTTTGAATGGATAAATGTATTCTAGTTATTTTTGCACTGTTCTTTTATTTTCCAAGTAGGAATACTGTAAAACATTCTCTAACTGAAAACCAGGCTACGGGTTAGTACTTATTGGGTCTAGCTGTCCTTTACTCCCTTTGAGAATTCTTCACCAGGTTCATTTTTCCAAATGTCAGTTAATGGACAAATTGTTCACCTGCACAGTTAGGTTGACTCTCAGTTAGACTAGGTCAGAAAGGTCTTTCAGTGAATCTTGTACTGATTCACAGAAGGTCAAGAAAGAATATGCACAGAGACAGACATACATTTTCAGACAAATGTACACCAGATGAGAAACTAAGGAAATAACGACTATTGCTTTTCCTGCCATCCAGAGGTCCACAGTATTTCTTTCTCTTCACTTGAAAGCTACCAGGAAAGAGAATGGTAGTTCATTCCTTCAGAACTTTTGTATATTCCCTGTTTCAGCACAGCAGCCAATTGAAAAGCTTTTCATGACCATGCAATATGCTTCCAGGAAAAAGTCAGAGAATACTTATGCATGTTCTGAAGTAGCAGGAGGAGAGTCCTATAACATACATTTGCAGATGAAAGTTCAGTAAGTTTTTGTGTTGGGTTTTGTCAGCTATACATAGTATGTATGTTTTAGAGACTGGACCCTTATTAGATTGTTCCCCCATTATATAAATTTATGTGATTCTTAGTCCCATCAGTTTCATTTTTGTTATTATTCATCTATTATCTATAGCTGTTCTGTACATCTCTTTGACTCATTATCGTTATTAGACTCAGGAAGTCAACCTACTATTGGCTTCTTTCCACTTAGCTGAGCCTATCCAAAGGCAGGAGGTAGTATGTGTGAACAGATATATTCTGAAAGTCATTTCTGCTTATTAGAACTAGTAAATTTTATATTTATCTGACATAGCCTCCAAACACCCAGGTTCTGCTCCAAGGTACAAAGAGTCACCAGGGTAGAATTCTTTGAGAGACATAAAAATGGATGAGGAATAAAATAACAAAAACCTAACAGCCTAAACACAACAGGTACAAGGAACATGCACAGATTTGTATATGTACCTATGTATATAGGTATTTATATAAACATATATTGTATATATACACATATTACATCTGCGTGCATGTGTGTGCATGCACATATATGTGTATATATGTGTACGTGTGTGTATATAACAGATACACACAAAAACATTCATGTACACATAACCTAAACATAACATGTATGTACAGCTACTGACCTAAACGTAACAGGTACAAGAAATGCACATGAACACACACACACACATGCACGTCACACAGAACAGGACTTCCTTGAAATAATCTTTCTTGACTTTCTGTGGACAGTGGATTCGTTAAATCAGACAGGAGAAAAACCCTGCAGTCATGGACATGACTTGGATCCCTTTTCCCTTGGTGAAATGCTTTTGAATTTTTTTATCAACCCACCTTTTTTTTCCCCATTGAAAGTTTTATAAGGATTGTTTACTATCTGACCTGCTGCTCTTTGATTTCTTCCAACACTTGGAACTGTAATCTTCACATGATACCTTCATGAGGTCTTTTTTCATATTCAGACAGGGGGCTATCTTTGGCTTTGCTAAATCCTTGACTGTATATTTTATTGCCAGCGTGTTTTCTGTTTCCTTTGCATATTACACTAATACCCTCAAAGTCTACAGAAGAGGCAAGTGAGAGGGGAAAATATCATTATTTTGCTTCTGTTTTTGTGTTGCTCTAAGTATAAATCTAATAGCATGCTGTGGAATCTGCTTAGTGTGTGGTTTAAGCCTGAAAAAGCTATTTCTTCTACGCAGTCTCTTCCACTCAGATACTACTTTTGATGTTTGTATAGTAAGCATCATGTGGTTTATAGATTCAGTGGTTATGAGTCTTAGACTGTTGCCTTGTCTTACATGTTAAGACTTTAGCATTTTCAAAGATGGACTATTAGTATCTAAGAAAGATTTAGAAGTCAACTCAAATTCAATATAATACATTATTAAGTAGGAGGGTATTTTTATAAACATGTTCTGATATCAGAAAGGAATATCTTAAGCTTTTTAATATATGTGGTAGACTTGTATGTATTATAATTTGTATAAATTCCTCAGAAATTTTTCTTAATAGAAGCTATCATAAAAGAAAACTATGGGTTGGAACTATACTCTGTTTCATCTCAAATGTTTTTAAAAGTGTATTATCTTGTTGATATTATATTCAGCTAATAAAGAAAAATAAAAAAACTATACAATGTGTTACAAAGTATTGATAAAATGAGACATATTTACACTCTGTGCCATTAGTAAACATTTGGACTTAAAGTAATGCAGTACTTTTATCACTCTTAAAAGTATTTCTTTTTCTCCTAGAAAGTCTATTAAAGCACATCTGCACAAGAGATAGAATTTGTATACTGCTCATGGGAAATCAAATAAAATACTTTTTCCTTTGTAGATTATTTTCATGTCTTACATTTCTTGCCAAGAAGGAATAGCAAAACATATTGGGAAATTATAAAAAATTTCCCAAATTCCTAAAAGTATGCACAGATACAGAAGTACTAATAGTAAACTATAAAGGAAGTCCATTTCACTTACTCTTTTCTACTTCCTCTGAGAGTAATTGATTTACAAAAGACTGGGATATAAAGAAGTAATGAAATGGACAAGAGAAAAGTAGTGCAAATGGAAAACAAATGATGTGGTAATCATATCTTCTTTTTCACAATTTTTCTTTTCTTTGAAAAATTTCCATGTTTATATTACTAGTATTTCTCTTTTTAGATCAGGCTTGTGATTTTATTGGTAGAGGGAACTATCAAAAGGAAAACCCTCATAACAATTCTGAACCATACCTATTCACAAATTAATGTAATAGAGTATTACCTGGAATATCTGTCTAGGTTCACTCAGTATGTTCCAGTAGCGTGCCATGGGTTCAGTTTTTGTTGATTCTGGGACCAATTCCCTGTCTATTAAGTCACACTGCCTCTCATCACTGACTTTCTAAAACTTTAAGTAGATTAAGGGATGGAAGGTACCACAAAGATATTGTAGAATAGTCATATTCCCCAATGTTATTGATTTTAGTAATATAGAAAAATAAAATGATTTCATAAACTCTTCAATATTCTATTCAGCATTATATATATATATATATATATATTCGCCTCTAATATTCACTTCCTACAACGAGAAGTCATTAAACTGGGGATGATAGAAACACTATGCATAAGATACATTGCTCATATTTGTGGATATTTTCTTTATTTGTACATTAAAGATTGTAAAAGCTATAGGTCATTTTATCTATTCCTGCTGCAGTTGTTAATTTACAGTGTGCCCTTGAACACGTCATTAAACTCTTGATCACTTATCTACAACATGGTAGGGTGAGATGAAAAGACATCCAAGGTTAATTTCAGTTCTATCATTTT
Organism: Potorous gilbertii; assembly: GCA_028658325.1. Classification (NCBI taxonomy): domain Eukaryota; kingdom Metazoa; phylum Chordata; class Mammalia; order Diprotodontia; family Potoroidae; genus Potorous; species Potorous gilbertii. The sequence continues at coordinate 621,189,783 of CM053770.1, read as the reverse complement.
ATGAAAGATAATGAGCATAATATCTAAATGGAACAAAAGAGATATACTAGTCTCACAATCAGTTCTTCTGCTTTGTTATTATGAGTGCTTTGTCGTCATAGCATTCACTAAGTCTCTTACCAGTCAGTCCTATAAATTCTTTGAGAATCTTTTACAGATTGTTAGGAAGTTATCTTTAAAAGGAATAATGAGTTGGGAATTATGCCCATTGTCTTGAAAGGAAAAGGCCACACATTATCTAGAGTAAAAATGCATACAAAAATATAGTTTCATAGAAATATAATTATAAAATGAAAAATAGCTTCTGAAAATGAGATATTTGTTTTGATTTTATCCTCTATATATCAAGACACAAAAGTAATCAAAAAAGAGAGGTGTAAGTGACTTGTACACACACACATACATACACACATAAGACTAACATATTTTTAAAACATTTAAATAATTAAAAAATTAAAATGGCAAATTTTAAAAACCAACAAATCTTAATTTTTAAGGAAGGCAAATAGAACAAAAGATATAAGAAATTACACTATCTTTTTAGTTGAAACCTTGAAGGAAGAGAGAAAAAGTGCTGAATATTGCTCAGTATAACTAGAAATAGTTAAGAAGTTATCCAAACTGTGTTCTATCTATATCATTTCCCATATGCCTACAGACATAAATATGCACCCAGGTTCACATTTTCTTGTCCTTTGATCTTGTTTTGTTTTTGTTTTTGTTTTTGTTTTAGCTTTTGGTCTAGCCTTGCCATGCATAACATTCAATAAAAAAAGAGGACTCCTTTCTTACCAGCTTTTCTCTGTATAGTTTCTTTGCTATTCTGTGTTGGCTATCTTTTCTCCAAGTTCAGACAATTCCTACCAATAGCCATCTATAATGCAGAAAGAATTGGGAGACTCTTTTCAACTCAATTGCTGCTTAACATTTTCATTACCCTTAGACTATTTTTCTGACAATAACTGGAAAGGGCAGATGAGAAGCCACTAAACATGAGTTAAATGACTTCTAATTCAACAGATAATAACCAATTATAACAATATTACAAAGACAACTAATCATGCGGCTGTCTAATAGTTCAGGGCACCTTATGCTCAGAGTAGATATATTGACTCCAGGATGCTCGCTCAATATACAAGGGGACCACAAGGGGACTTAGTATGGTATAAAGAGGTAGAAAAATGATACTTGAATTTGAGTTCAGGCTCTGCTGCTTACTAACTATATAATAATTAAAAAGTTATGTGAATCTTAATGAGTTTCTTTTTCTCATTCTTTAAAAAGCAAAATAATACTTGTTCTGTTGTGAAAAAGCACTTTGTTAATTATAAAATAGAATACATATGTATATATGTAGGTACATACATATGCACATCTATATCTATCAGAATCTATTTATCTGACAGAATAACTATGTACATGTGTGGTTAATTAATAACTGAGAAAATAATCTCAGAAAAATGATTTATCAGCTAGAGAGGTATTGCAAATTTGTCTGTGGATACCCCAGTCAATCCAAAGACATTGAATAAAGAGTGAGACAGATTTTTATGTATTAAAAACAATCAAATAAACCAATTAAATTTAAGAAAGGAAATAACTACGATATAAACCTGTATACAAAACTGATTTCTAATTGGAGGAAAGATTTGGGACTTTCCAAATTGGAAGGGGAAGAATGACTTTTGGTTAAATTGGGAATGGTATGAGTATGTTTGGGGGTTTTTCTAGTCTTCTAGTGCAGGGATGGCTGATATCCGTGTATCCACCTGCATTTATGAAACAACAGATGCTTTATATTATCTAATTTTCCACAGATGATTTACAGAAACAAGAGAGAGGAGAATATATGTAGCAGTAAAAGATGGAGTCAGTGTTAATGAGACAGATTCTGATTTTTTCTCTATTCTTACACAAAATTATATAGCTTCTAATGTAGTTGTGCTTAACTCTATCTACACACACACACACACACACACACACACACACGTTCTGTTTTATAGTTAACAAAGTACGTTTCTCACAGCAAATTCTTTGACTTAGATAGTATACATGTGCATGCATATATGTGTATTTTGTATATTTACATATGTATTATATGTTTAGTTAGTCATTAATGGTCAGCTAGTTGGTACAGTGGCAAGAATACCAGGTCTAAAGCTGGGAAGATTCATCTTTGTGAATTCAAAACTGATCTCAGGCACCTACTAGCTGTCTGTCCATCACTGTTCAAATCACCTAATCTCCTTTGCTCCAGTTTCTTCATCTAAAATAATCCGGAGAAATAAATGGCAAAATTCTCTGGTATCTGCCAAGAGAACCTCAAATGGGGTCACAAAAAGTTGAATATGACAGAAATGAAAATGAAATTAACAAAAATCATAATACATCAACTAAGATAAAATTATATTCCTTTAACATTCTAAATGTAATATTAAAAAGGAGAAAGATCAATGAGGTATAAAATTTAGCATTTTATCAACACTTGAAGAACCCTTAATGTTTATGTGTTGGGATTTTGTCATTAACTTCTTTTTTTATAAATGTATTTTAAGAATATAACAAAATCACTACAAAAATTCTGGGATCTCTTTCAAGTAGTGATCCATAGATTCTGTCCATTTCAATTTAACCTTTGATTCTAGGGTCAATTTTCCTTCATAACAACTTAGAATAGGATGTCCACTCCCTTTTGACTAAAATTGCTCCTCTCCATCAATGAACTATGAAATAGAAGGGGGTAAAGGCAAAGAAGTTACCAAACAACATTTGCTCTGGTCTCCAGTGCTAGCACAAAGATTCCTTTTAGTCTCTTTTCGACCATTTGCCAGATGCCCTTACTCTCTCTGTTCTGAAAAGTTCTCAGGCTGTTACTGCTCATTTTGCCACCACCTGGTCCCAGAACTTGTGTTTCATCCATGTCCAAGCCTCCTCTTCACATATTATAGATCTCTCTTTCCAACCTATTTTGCTTTGGGGTTAATCATCATCTTGCTCTGACCATTTGGTGGTTCTGCCATTCCAGATTTCTGTTTGAGGTGTTATTTTAAGTTTTTTTCAGAGGAAAGTGTTGTGAGAGCTCAGGTGAATAATTTCTCTACTCTGACATATCCTAAAAGTGAGAAGGAAAACTCCCAAGAATATTATAGCCAACTTACACAACTCCCACATCAAAGAGAAAATACTTAAAGCAGAAATAAACCATTCAAAATCATGGAGCCACAGTCAGTATAACACAAGATTTTGCAACTAGCACATTTAAGTAGCACAGGACTTGGACTATAGCATTTAAAAAGGCAAAGGGGCTAGGATTGCAACCAATAATATTCTTCACAGCAAAAGTGAGTAAAAATCCGTCTACGGATATTTAAAGATATAGAGGACTTTCAAACATCCCTGATGAAAAAAGAAAATTTGACTTTTAAATAGAATATATATATATATATATATATATATATATATATATATATATATATATATATCATAACGTACTGATGTTTACATTTTTATGTAAGAAGATGAGACATAACACAACAATTTTATCATTATTAGGACATTTAAAATGATTCGCTATAATCAGGTTTCAGGAGTGAGTCAATTATATTTGGATGACGTGAAAAAAAGGATAGGCAAGAAAGGGGAATACTACAGGAGAGGGGGAAAAGAAGAGGATGAATGTAAAATGGAAGAGATTTTAAGAGGAAAGGGAAATAGTGGATAGGGAAAGGCAACTCTTGTACTTCACACATCTAAATTGGTTTAAATAGTGCACACACACACACACACACACACACAAATATAATCAGTTGGTAATGTAAATTTTTCTTATACAACAGAGAAAGTGAGCCTGATAAAAGGGAAGGGAGATAAAAGAAGGCAGGGGCAGAAAGAAAAAAAAAAGAAGCTAGTAGTCAGAAGAAAAAAACATACTTTAGATGAAGGGACAGAATAAAAAGAGGGAGGGAAGGATAAACTGAAGAAAATGAGATACAGGGAAGGGCACAGTTAATAGCCATAACTGTGAAAGAGGATGCAATGAATTCTGCCATAAAAATGAATCTGATCAGAAAACAGAATCCAACAGTTTGTCGTTTACAAGACACAGAGTGAAAACATAGACATACACAAAGTTAAAATAAAAAGGCTAGAGAAGAATCTGTTATGCTTCAGCTGAAGGTAAAAAGGCAGAGGGAGTACTCTTGATCTTAGACAAATCAAAAGCTAAAATAGAACCAATTAAAAGGAATAAGCAGAAAAAAAATGCAACTTGATAAAAGGATCCACAGAAAACTAAGTAATATCAATACTAAACACAGTGCACCAAATATCATGCCATACAAATTATCAAAAGGAAAAATTAAGTGATTTACAGAAGGGAACACATAATAAAATTATTCTAGTGGGAGACTTAAATTTCTTCTTGCAGTGCTAGATAAATCTAGCCACAAATGAAAAAAAAAACAAATAAAGGAGATGAGTGAAATATTAGCAAAGTTGTCTGAAATAACTCTGGAGGAAATGAAATGGGAATAGAAAGGAGTATATCTTTTTCTCAGGTGCACATGTCATCTTCACAAAATTGAGAGTCAAATGCAGAAAAGTCGAAATTTCTAATACACCCTTTATAACTGTTCAGTTATTTCAGTCATGTCCAATTCTGGTAATTCCATTTCTTGGCAAAGATACTGGAGTGGTTTGCTGTTTTCTTCTCAAGCTTATTTTACAGATGAGGAAACTGAGGCAAACACCATTAGGTGACTTACCCAGGGTCATACAGCTAGTAAGAGTTTGAGGCTGGGTTTGAAAATCAGAAAGATTGGTATTCCTGACTCCATTTCCTTCATGCTATTCCCTGGGGCCACATAGTTGCCCATAATGTAGTAAAATTGTTTTTAATAAAAGGCCATAGAGGCATAAATTAAAAGGTAGTTGGAAAGTAAATGATCTAATTCTAAAGAATGTGTTGATCAAAGAACAAATAATATAAACCATCAATAAATTAATTAAAGAAAATATAGAGGGGAGGAGCCAAGATGGCAGAGTAGAAAGACTCACATATGCTAGCTCCAAACCTACAGCCCAGGGATTTCCTCTAAAAAGAACTCCCAACAAATTCTGGAGCAGTGGAAGCCATGCAGCAACACAGTGAAGGAGATTTCCTTTCCAGAGAGCCCTGAAAAACCGATGCCAAAGGTCCATCATGCACCGGACGGGAGCAGAACCGAGCCCTGCCCTGGCCGCATAGCACTGAGAAGAGCATTTCCAGCAGATCAGAGCAGGATTCAGGAACAGAATCTCTGGCGGCCACAAAGGTCCCACCACCCACAGGTACGACAGGTCAGTGAGAGACAGTTCTGGGCTGGCCAAGAGGGGAACAGGGTGTCTCCATAACTCAGGCCCCCTCGGAAGGAAGCAGTATAGGCAGCAGGTGGCCAGAGGCTCCCAGAGCAGGCAGGAGCTCAGGCAGGACCTCAGGTCTATTATGGAAGGTCTCTGCATAAACCCCCTGAGGGAACTGAGACTGGGAGGCGGCCCTGCCCCCACCTGAGAACTGATTTAATCTTACCCTGAATAGCAGCCAGGCCTGCCACCTAAAGCTCTGAGGCTGGGGTGCAGCATTTGAATCTCAGACCCCAAGCACTAGCTGGGTAGATCTAGGCGGAGGTGGAGAGGAATCTCAGAAGTCAAGTAACTGGCTGGGAAAATGCCAAGAAAAGGGAAAAAAATAAGACAATAGAAGGTTACTTTCTTGGTGAGCAGATGATCTCCCCTTTCCTTTCTGATAAGGAAGAACAATGCTTACTATCAGGGAAAGACATAGGAGTCAAGGTATCCCAAACATCTGAAATAGATATGCAATGGGCTCAGGCCGTGGAAGAGCTCAAAAAGGATTTTGAAAAGCAAGTTAGACAGGTGGAGGAAAAACTGGGAAGAGAAATGAGAGAGATGCAAGAAAAGGATGAAAAATGGGTCAATACCTTGAGAAAGGAGACCCAAAAAATGCTGAAGAAAATAACACCTTGAAAAATAGGCTAACTCAATTGGCAAAAGAGGTTCAAAAAGCCAATGAGGAGAAGAATGCTTTCAAAAGCAGAATTAGCCAAGTGGAAAAAGAGGATCAAAAGCTCACTGAAGAAAATAGTTCTCTCAAAATTAGAATGGAACAAATGGAAGCTAATGACTTTCTGAGAAACCCAGAAATCACAAGACAAAATGGAAGAGAATGTGAAATATCTCATTGGAAAAACAACTGACCTGGAAATAGATCCAGGAAAGACAATTTAAAAATTATGGGACTACCTGAAAGCCATGATCAAAAAAAGAGCCTAGACATCATCCTTCATGAAATTATCAAGGAAAATTG
>CM053770.1:621122004-621182919 GCA_028658325.1 Potorous gilbertii | reverse complement strand
CAAATGGGGAGAAAATTTTGGAACCCAAAATCTTGTGAAAGTGAATGTAAAAAGTTAAATAAATTTATTTAAATTAAAAAAAAAGAGAGAGAATTTTGTATAACAACAAGACTCTGTTAACTGTACTTTCTGTTCCCTAGAGTAAATTTTTGTTTTCCTAAGTCTTGGAAATGTTGGAGTGGTTGCCATTGAACCTCTTATATTCTGTAATCTTTTATTTTGAAAATTTTTAAAGTAACAACAGTATATAGAAAGTGAGGAAAAACCTGGAGGAAATCATATGGAAGGTTATGTGTTAATCATTTATCAATGACTGAGGGGCATAAGCAATGTCTGTCAGAATACACACACATATATATACATACACACATATATGTATGTGTGTATGTATATAATATATATGTATATATACATAAACATATATACATGCATATGTGTGTGTAAAGGACATATATATACACACAAACACACATACATGTGTGTGTGCGCGTGTGTGTGTGTATAAAGGACAACCCCAAGAGATATTTAGAAGGAAAAATAAAATTTGGGGACAAGGCTGCTGATTGATTGTGATGTGTAACATTGCAGAATGAAAATAACTTCCTGAATGGCTATTGTACTTTCAGGCTGCTCCTTCCACTCCAATTTTAAGGAAGACATACATGCTGTGTCTCATTGTTGTTGCTTTTATCTACATAATGCTCTCTCCCCTGGACTGCATTTGTCAAGAATTGTCAGCATCTAAAGGCTTCATGAGGCAAGTGGTTGTATTTCCAAGGAAGGACTTTTAGTACTTTATTTAACACATTCTGACAATGTGGATTGCTATTTACTGCTGTTCCTATTTGGAGAAAGAAGAAAAAAAGGTTACTTTTCTGCCTCATGGAGCATTGCCAAAGGAAAAAATAATGATGTATTTTCCTAACTGTTGGCAATGATGGACACTATTTCAATGACTTTCCTGACATGTTTGAATTTAAAACAATAGCACACTAAAAGTTGTTTTTACAAGACAAACATTGAAAACTCATGAGTATGTGTGTTAAGTCAAATTAACCTAATAATTCTGAAAAAAGTATTCTTTTACAACCTGACGGTGTTTTCTTTTTTCCTTTCACTCCAAAAGAATATTAAACCTAGAAAATCCTACTTTTATTTTTTTTGAAATTATACTGACAACAATGACTTCCATTAGAAACTCATTCCTTCAAAGAGAATACTTATAACAAGTTCTTCCAAGGGAAGAACCAAAATATTTGTTGGAATACAGAAAAAACTCAACTGAGCTCTTCTAACATTTGAGTCCAAACAAATTGAAAATAATGCCTCAAATTAAAATCTGGAGTGACAGATCCAACAAAAGGTCAGAATGAGACATTTTTTTCCAGTCTAAGACCACTTCAGATGTTGGAAAAAGGTATCTGTAGCCCAGTAGCAATTGGTTAGTTAAAATAATACCTAGAGCTGTCTGTGGCTCAAATCATGAGTTTCTTGTTGCAAAATTCAAAATTAAATTGTATAAAGTAGGAAAAACCATATAAGTATGACCTTAGTAAGTAATTAGACTTGGCAGAGAGAGTATCTGAAGAACTGTGGACAGAGGTTCAAAACACTGTGCCATTCTTTTTCTCTGGGATTTGATGTTGCTGCTACTGCATTCTGTACAATGTTGTACAAAAAAAAGAGCAAGAAAGAAAAATGAGTAATGAGGTATTACAAATACCAGAAGAGCATGCAAACCCAACTGAATTCAGAATTCTAAAAAATAGCAAGAGGAGAAAAGTTTTCTTGAATGAGCAATACAAAAAAAAATAGAAGAAAACAATAGAATTAGAAAGACAAGAGCCCTCTTCAAGAAAATTAAAGATATAAAAGTGAATATTTTATGCAAAAATGGATATGATAAAAGACAAAAATGGTAGAGACACATAACATAAGCAGAAGAGATTGAGTGGCAAGATGCAAAAAGGAAGGACCCTGACATATAGAGGAGGGCCCACTATCACAGATTCTTTGATCTCTTTTTCCAAAAGGAAAGGCAGCTTTTGAGGGGGTCAACAATCACTTTAGTTAAGCAAATGTATCATTCAGCTAGTTTAGGGGGAAAAGTCAACACCCTGTACTTCAGAGAAAATACAGAGAAATATAAATCAACAGACAGTGCTTCAACCTGCCTGACACAGGAAATACTTACATAGTTACCGGAGAGAAATGTACCAATATCTGAGTTTACAAAGGTGGCCAAGGAGAGTGGTGGTGGTGGTGGTGCTTTGATTTGCATCTCCCTAATCAATAGTGATTTAGAGTATTTTTCCATATGACTATAGATACCTTTTGCCTATTCATATCCTTTGACCATTTATCAGTTGTGGAATGACTTGTATCTTGTACATTTGACCCAGTTCCCTATATATTTTAGAAATGAGGCCTTGATCACACACAGTAATTGCAAAAATTCTTTCCCAGTTTTCTGCTTCTCTCCTAATCTTGGTTACATTGGGTTTGTGCTAAAACTTTGCAATTTAATGTAATCAAAATTATCTATTTTGCAATTCATAATATTCTCTACCTCTCGTTTAGTCAAAAATTTCTCCATTCTCCATATATCTGCCAAATACACTATTCCTTGCTCCCTTAACCTGTTTATACTATCCATCTTTACACCTTGATCATGTATCGACTTGGATTTTATTCTTATGTAAGGTGTCAGACAGACATTGGTCTATGCCCATTTTCCACCACACTGTTATCTGTTTTTCCCAGCAATTTTTGTGAAACAGTAAGTTCTTATCCTAGAAGCTGGGGTCTTTGAGTTTAGCAAACAGTAGATTGCTATATTCATTGATTATTGTATCGAACATATTCCACTGGACTACCCCTCTGTTTCTTAGCCAGTAACAAGTGGTTCTGATGGTTGCTGCTTTATAATACAATTTGAGATCTGATAGGGTTAGACAACCTTCCCTCACATCTATTTTCATTAGTTCCTTTAATGTTCTGTACCTTCTGTTCTTCCAGATAAATGTTGCTATTATTTTTTATATCTCTAGAAAATAATTATCTGACAGTGTGATTGGTATGGCAGTGAATAAGCAAATTAATTTTGGTAGAATTGTCAGTTTTATTATATTGGCTCAGACTACCCACAAGCAACTGACGTTTTTTGGCTTAGATTATTTATGCAAAAATGTTTTATAATTTTGTTCATATAGTCACTGGTTTTTTTTTTTGACAGGTAGACTCCCAGATATTTTATAGTGTCTATCCTAGCTTTAAATAGTATTTCTCTTTCTATTCCTGGCTGTTGGGCTTTGTTAGTAATATATAGAGATGTAGATGATCTATGTGGGTAACCTGTAACTTGGCCAAAGCTGTTTATTATTACATGTAGTTTTTTACTTGATTCTCTGGGTTTTTCTAAGTATATCATCTGCAACAGGTGACAATTAAGTTTCTTCTTTGACTATTCTAAATCCTTCCATTTCTTTTTCTTCCCTTATTGCTACAGCTAACATTTCTAATACTGTATTGAATAACAGTAGTGATAATGGACATCCTTGTTTCACCCTGATCTTATTGGAAATGCATTTAGGTTATCCTCGTTGCATATAATGCTTGCTGGTGGTTTTAGGTAGATACTGCTTATTATTTTATGGTAGTTCCATTTATTCCTATGCTCTCCAGTGTTTTCAATAGGTATGGGTGTTGTATTTTGTCAAAACTTTTTCTGCATCTATTGAGAAAGTCATGTGGTTTCTGTTAGTTTTGTTGTTGATATGATCAATAATGCTAATAGTTTTCCTAATATTGAACCAGCCCTGCATTCCTGGTATAAATCCTACCTGATCATAATGTATTTTTCTCTTGATAAGTTATTGTATTCTTTTTTACTAATATCTTATCTAAAACTTTTGCATGTATATTCATTATAGAAATTGGTCTATAACTTTCTCTATTTTGAGTCTTCCTGATTTAGATATCAGAGTCATATTTGTATGATAAAAAGAATTTGGTAGGACCTCTTCTCCAATTATCCAAATTATCTATATAGTACTGGAATTAACTGTTTTTTAAATGTTTGATAGAATTCAATTGTAAATCCATCTGGCCCTGGAGATTTTTCGTTAGGGAATTCATTGAAGCCTTGTTCAATTTATTTTTCTGAGATGGGGTTATTTAAGTTTTCACTTTCCTCTTCTGTTAATTTGGCCAATTCATATTTTTTAAAATAGTCTTCATTCTCATTTAGATTGTCAAATTAATGGGCATACAGTTAGAGAAAGAAATTTGTAATTATTGTTTTAATTTCATCCTCATTAGAGGTGAGTTCATCCTTTTCATTTTTGATATTAGTAATTTGGTTTTCTTCTTTCTTTTCTTAATCAAATTGGTCAAAGGTTTATCAAATTTATTGTTTTTTCATAAAACCAACTCTTAGTTTTATTTATTAGTTCAATGGTTTTCTTAATTTCAATTTTATTAATCTCTCCTTTCCTCTTTAGTATTTCTAACTTAGTATTTAATTGGGAATTTTCAATTTGTTTTTTCCTAGCTTTTTCAGCTGCATGCTCAATTTGTTCATCTTCTTTTTCTCTATTTTATTCATGTAGACATTCAAAGATATGAAACTTCCCCTAAGAACTGCTTTTGCTGCATTAAAAGATTTGGTAAGTTGTCTCATTTTTGTCATTCTCTTGAATGAATTTTTTGATTGTTTCTATGATTTGTTGTTTAACCCAATCATTCTTTAGAATTAGATTATTTAGTTTCCAGTTAATTTCTGGTTTATCTTTCCATGGCCTTTTAGAACATATAAGTTTCACTTCATTATGATCTGCAAAGGATGCATTGACTAATATGGCCTAGTACATGGTGAATTTTTACATATGTGCCATGCACCACTGACAAAAAGGTGTTTTCCTTTCTATCCCCATTCAGTTTTCTCCAGGTATCTATCATATCTACCTTATCCAGAGTTTTATTCACCTCCTTAATTTCTTTATTGTTTATTTTGAGGTTAGATTTATCAAGTTCAGAGAGGGAGAGGTTGAGGTTCCCCACCAGTATAGTTTTGCTGTCTGTTTCTTCCTGTAACTCTCTTAACTTCTCCTCTAGTAATTTAGATGCTATATCACTTGAAACATTTATGTTCAGTAATGATACTGCTTCACTGTCTGCAGTGCCTTTTAGCAGGATATAGTTTCTTTCCCTATATCTTTTGATTCTATCTATTCTGCTTTTGCTTTGTCTGAGATTAGGATAGCTACTTCTGCTTTTTTTATATCAACTGAAACAAAATATATTCTGCTCAACTTTTTTACCTTTGCTATTTGTATATCCCCCTTTTCAAAAATATTTTTCTTGTAATCAACATATTGTTGAATTATGGTATTTAACTCATTCTGTTATCCATCTCTGTTTTCTGCGAGAGTTCATCTCATTCACATTCACAGTTATGATTACTATCTGTGTCTTTCCCTCCATCCTCTTCCCCCATTTATGCTTTAGTTCTCCTTTTCTCCCTTGTCATCCACAATAGAATTTTAATTTTTGACCACCACCTCTCTCAGTCTTCTCTTCCTTCTTTCAGCCCCTCTCTCCTTTACTCCCCTTTCCCTTTACTACTTCTTCCCTCCCTTTTAGCCTCCTCTCCCTTTTCTTTCCTCCTTCCCCTCCTCCTGCCTATAGAACTAGTTAGATTTCTATCCCTAATTGAATTTGTTATTCTCTCCTTGAACCAAATGAGATGAGTAAATCTCAAACAATGCCTATCTCCCTCCACTCTCTCCCTCTACTGTCATATATTTTTGTGCCTCTTTCTTTGATGTAATTTCTCTTTTTCTGCCTCCTGTTTTTCACTTCTCCCATTAAAGTCCCTTCAAACTTTTAAGTTCCATTTTTATCAGCATATCATTTACTTTATACCCACTCCCTCTATCTACGTATATCCCTTTTATATATCATGATAAATATACAATTCTTGAGATTTCTAAGTATCATCTTTCCTTATAGGGATGTAAACAGTTTGTCCATATTGAATAACAAGATTTTTCTTTACCTGTTTACCTTTTTATTCATCTCTTTTGAGTTGTGTATGAAGATCAAATTTTCTATTGACTTCTGACCTTTTCATCAGGAAAGTCTGGAAATTCCTTATTTCTTTGAATGTCCATCTCCTTGCCTTAATAGTATCCTCAACTTTGCTTGGTAATTGATCCTTAGTTGTAGTCCCAGCTCCTTTGCCTTATGGAATATCATATTCCAATCCCTTCAATATTTAATGCAGAAACTGCAAGGTCCTGTGTAATCCTAACTCAATATTTGAATGGTCTCTTTCCGGCTGCCTGCAGTATTTTCTCCTTGATAGTTCTAGAATTTGGTAATGATATTCCTTAATTTTTCTATTTTGGGATCCCTTGCAGGAGGTGAATGGTGGATTCTTTTGATGAATATTTTCCCCTTTGGACCTAGGAGTTCTGGGCAGTTTTCCTTGATGATTTCTTGGAAGATATTGTCCAGGCTTTTTTTCATCATTTCTGTCTGGTACATTCATGGTTTTCTGGAAGGCCAATAATTCTTAGATTTTTCTCTCTTGGATCTATTTTCCAAGTCAATTATTTTCCAAATGAGATATTTTACATTTTCTTCCATCTTTTCATTCTTTAGCTTCTGTTTGACTGATTCTTGATGTGCCCGATTCCAATTTTTATCAAATTGTTTTCTTCAGTTAACTTTCCCATCTCCTATTCCACCTGTTCAATTTTTCTTTTCAAGGAGTTATTTTCTCTGATTAGATTTTGTACTTCCTTTCTATTTGTCCAATTTTCCTTTGGACCTCTTCTCTTTAGTGAATTCTTTTCTCATATTTTAAAAATTTTTGGTCAGTTTTTCTTCTATTTCTCTAATTTGACTTTTAAAATCCTTCTTTAGCTCTTCCAAAAATGTACTTTGGGCTTGAGACCAGTTCCTTTTCCTTTATGAAGTTTCAGGTGGGAATAAAGTCTCAATGCTGACCTCTTTAGTATTCATGTTTTGGTTCTTGTCCCCACAGAAAGATTCTATGATGTTTTCTTTCCTGCTTTGCTTGTTACTTATGATGATCACCCTTTTCCTGCCTTTTAAAGTGCTTCTGGGGGATGGTAGGGGAGAGTCCTGTCCCACAATTCTTGTGCCTAGAACTTGAGGCTTTGTGTCTTGTGGCCTCTGGTTCTTTCATCTAGAAGCTAAAATGCTTCAGTCTACCTGGTACTGAGCTAGCTGATATTGGAAAGCAGAGGCCAGATGAAGTCTTTCTGGGTTTCCCCAGAGTTAACCTGGAGTTAGTTGTGTTAAGTGTGGGGGAGGAGTGGTCTGGCCTCAGGAGGTCTCCTCTGCTGAACTAGAGCATAGACAAGCTCAGTAGTTGTTGAACCTGTCTGAGCTAGTGTCTTTCCATTCCCCCTGGGGTACTGAGGCACACCTGGGATTCCTGTTGGCTGTTGCAATGCTCCAACCCCTGAGACTCAGGATCTCCTCTTGGTTTTCTGAGGTCAGGCTACCTGGGACAGTTCTGGTCCAGCAATGGTCCCCTTCAGTCACAGAAAGAGGGACCCCCATTTTGCAATTTTCCTGTCCTTATGGTCTAAGAGAACTGTTTACCCTTTCAGATGATCCCATTTTTCCTGGATTTTTCCTGGAGAAATATTTTATGGATTTTTCAAGGTCCACAAGGGGAAAGCTACAGCATTTATTGATCACTCCTCCATCTTAGCTCCCAGAAGTTCAAATAGGTGACTTATAGTCATTTAATCTGCAGGCTGATAATCTCAACATTGGCTGCTGTAATTACCTGCGGCTACCAGCTCTCTTTCAGGTGATTTCACTGGACTCCCATCCTGTGCTGATATGCCTGAGATTCTGCAGTGCAGCAGCTGCCTCAGACTGCCTGAGACTTCCTCCTCGGCCCTGTCATGGCAGAACTATGCTGCTACAGCCTGTGCACTGTGCATTTCTCCAGCCCTGAGCAACAGATCCTTTCCCATCCACCTTCCAGTCTGTCCTGGGCTGGAAATCTGCCAAAGTCTGTCTCCTATTAGTTTTTGCCCTTCCAAAATCCCTTCAGATTCTCATTTTAGAGAATGAATACTAATTCTGCAAACCTGGACAATCTAATAAACCTCTGGGTGTTTGTCTTAGAGCTTAAGTGAGTATTTCCTCTCACTCAGTTATCTTGGCTCTGCCCCTAAAAGTATATTTAAAAGCATGTAGGAAATAAATACAAGGCAATTTTTGAAGAGAAAAAAACTAACAGTTGAAAGTATGGGGGGAAAGTAATATAAGTTGTATCAAAACTGAGTTTTGAAATAAAGTATGTATCCTAAGAGACAAATAACTTTGGAATTCATCAAGCATGAGGGTCAGTCTATAAAATGGCATGATGATGGGAAATGAAATGTCATATATAATAAACAACTAGAAGGCTACCTTGGCTTTTCCAAATTGTATATCAAAAGAAGTAAAGTGTGAGATGACTAGAAAGATACATTGAGGTCCGGTTGTGAAAAGTTTAAATGACAAAATAATGAGTTTGCAATTGCTCCTAAAGGTACTAGAATTTATTGGAATTTATTAAAGGACCCTGAAAGGATGCCTGTTTTTGAAATATCCCTTTGTCAGTTACGTGGATGAAAGATGTGGTAGGGGAGAGAATTTAGTAAGAAAAATACAATTAGGAAGCTGCTGCACTCATGGAGGCAAGAGGAGATGAAGGAAAGAACTACAGTGGTGGATATGAGTACAGAGAAACAACTGATAAAGGATATGTTGCAGAATTAGAATTTATAAGACAAAGCAACTCATTTGGATAAGGAGAGTGAGAATGACAAATAGAAGATGATAATGAAATTGTGAACCCAAATGTCTGCAAAGATGGTGGTGCCTTCAACAGAAATGGTAAAGTTCCAAAGAGTGAGGGATTTGGGGGTTAATAAAATTAACTGTTTTGGATGTGTTAAGTTGGATATGGTTAAAAATTATTGAGTTTAAAATGTCCAATTGGCATTTAGTGCAAGTAAAGTAGAACACAGAAAAGAGACTATGGCTTGATATGTATATCTGGGATTCATCTATAGATACGATAATGAATCCACTGGAGCTGAAGTGGTCACTGAGAAGGTATGTAAATAAAGGAGAGAAGATAGTACCTCAGGAGATACCTGGGATATCTACCTTAAACCACTGTCACATAAAAATGAATGCATGTATATATATTCACAAATATAAATGTATATATGTAAATATCTATATATTCATACAGTATATAGAATAAATGAACTCATAGGGATAGGACCAGAATCTGTTATATACCTGATAATGCAGACTCACCCCATCCTGAGGAAATTTCTTCTATCAATGCTGGTCAGCACCTTCTCTCCAACTGAAATTCATAGTGTTGTCCTAGAAGACTGGAAACTTAAGTAACTTTCCCAGTCACTTGAACTTGTTTTTTTTCCTGCCTTTATTTATAGATACCATCACATCATCTTAATTTTATATGTGATATATACACATACACATGTGTATGCTTATAGGTATGTATATTTACATATATAGATAGCATTTTCATATATATGTGTATGTCTATGTACAATTTTCCACTGGAATTTCCACACACCAAAGTAATCATAGATCTGTCTTTATCTTCAATTTAGATAAATCTATATTGTATATTCCTCCTCAATATAGATCTATCTATATGGTAGGCAAAGATCTAGATATATGTTATGGAAAGTTTCTCCACAAGTTCAGGTCTGTAATTTTTCTGTAATCTAAAGTTTTAGAGGTTATTCTATGACACTCAGAGGTTTATTAGATTGTCTAGATTTGCAAAGTTAGTAGATATGGATTTGTAGCTAGTTCTTTTTTTCTTATTTGTCACATTACTTCAAATAACTTTTAACACATGAAAAACTGAGGTAACTTTTACAAACTTTAGAGACCCTCTCTTCAAAATTTCTCATTTCACTGAGGAAAGCGAGGTCAAGAGATATTTTTCCGGTGCAGGAATAAATTTGTGAAGATTTCTCTAGTATATTGAAGTTATGTTGAGAACTAAGTGAATTGTGTACGACTGACTTATGAGTCATCCCCAAACATGTCTGTTTAATACTAAGTAATTGCTCTCTCCAATAAAAGAAAATAAAATGGATTTCTGGAACACTTAAGCTTACCACAGTTTTTTGATATATTATTCTATTTACTTTCTACCCATCTTCTGTTTTTTGCTTGCTGTTACAATTTTAATCTGTATGATTTCCAGGTAAAAAAAAAGTCATTCGACTTGATATTTAAATTGTAAAAAATTAAATTAGTGGCAAGATGATTAATTACTTTAGTGTTACCAAGGACAAAGAAAAGCTCTTTTGGATTTAGTAATGAGAGAAAATTCTTACAGGCTCTTTCTAAAGACAAATACTAAGGAAAGTGGTCTGCCAATAGTAATGTGATATTAGACTTTTGTTCACTTCCAGTCTTTGTCATTCCATACATATAGCAGGGAAAAAAAATGAAGCAACTCAGGAATGTGATTTCCTTTTCATTCTAGACTTTTACCTATAGTTTTAAAATTCTATAAATGAAGCTATTGGTAAAATAGATCACTAAAAATAGACTTTTATATGAGTCATTAGACTTCCTCTATATACACTCGTGGAAATTAGGACCAATGGATGGAAGTTATAGGTAATAAATTTTCTTCCAATTAGAATTCTCCAAAATTACAACTTACCACATTGTAAGAGAGTGAATTGCTCATCATTGGGAGTCTTTCTTTCAACTGAGACTGAATAGCAATGTGCCATGCATGACATAGTAGTGAATATTTGATTGAATGAAATATTGGGTTAAATCCCTTCAAGGGTCTTTTTGATGTTAATATTCTATTTTGCTATACTATAAGATCTACAAATACATTCATTAATTCAAAATATATTAACTGCAACCTACTCTGTGTAAGGCACTTTGTCAACTGCTTCAAAAAGGAAGTACAAGATGGAAAGACTGAAAAGTCCATTGAAATTGATGTCACTGCTTCAAATCCTACTGTTGTAAACTATTTGTGTTAGTAAAATAATAGGAAGCTTATCCTACTGAAATAGTCTCATTTTGTACTAGATGACATTATGTCAATTTTCATTATGCTACAATATGTCAATTCATTACCAAGCATAGATTTATTTGAATGTTTTTGTAGTCTCCTCTGTCTCCAATTTGAATATGGGTATTTACTCCATCAATGCAGATCACTACTCTGAAATGTCTTCTCATCATATACACTTCTTATTTAAATTCTTCTATAAGATTTCTGAAGAGCACCTATCCAACATGTTGAGGTCTTGGCCTAGACCTCTAAACATCTTATGTTTTTTTTTTCTCACACAATACACATACTATACCTTGCTCCTTCTTTTATGACCAAGCTTCTATTCTAATCACAAACTTATTTAGTGATTTCTTCATGACCACTTCTTGCCTGTAAATCATGGTTGGTAACATTCTGGAGTGTATGTATTTTCACTTTGACCCTCTTAATTGCTTTTTTGATTACCCACAATTTTGATTTTTCAGAGTTGATGAGGTTCTAATATTTATAGTTATATAGTACCTCCCAAAAACATTGATATTAAGATATTTTTGTGTCAGTCAATAAACCATAATTAATGAAAAGTGCTACAAAATTTTCCATATCTAATCTAATCTTTTCTCTTTATTTTTAGTGCCAGGTCATTTTCTAGCTTTCATTCCTGTTTTTCATACACATCCATGTTTATTTTTATAATACATATAACAGATATATATATACATATACATACTCATATATGCATGAGTATGCCTGAGTATGCATGTATGCATGGATGTTTATGTGGAGAGATAAGTATACACAATATACAAAACACATCATATATACTTATGTACCTATATATACATTTCTGCAATGTACACATATGTGTATGTGTTCTATGCATACAACCATGTGAATATTTTACAGGGGAAATGAGACTGTTTCATCATTACTGAGAATTCCCAAATAAAAACGACTGTAGAAAGATAAATGTATAAGAAAATTTGTAAGTTGTGTGTGTGTGTGTGTGTGTGTGTGTGTGTTTGTGGTTCATGCACAGAGTCTGGCAAAGTAGACAGAGAGACAAACCAGAATCAGGAGGTCTTTGATTCAAGCCTTATCCCTGTTACTAGACGCATAATGTTGAACAAGCTACTTAACTTGTCAATGTAATAGGTAATCATCAGGAACTATGTATTGCAAGGATACCATAGCATTTTTCTCAGAGGATTTTTTACACACGTGCGTACATACACATACACATGCATGACATACATGCATGCATATGTACATGCACATAAACACATAGAAGCGATCCAAGAAATGGGAAAAGGAAGTAGCTAGAAAATATGCAGGGATCATGATGATTAAGGTACCCATTCTATCTCCTTTACCTAACTTGAGCAATGGTATGTGGAATAAAAGAGTTGGCTTCATTTTTCAGGATTTCAAATACATATAGAATCCTCCTGAGCACCTCTCTGCTTCAAATCTTAGAAAACAGCTTCTTATAGTGTATATGTTCATATGTCTGTGTGTTTATGAATCATATGCAGAACTGAATTACCCTTTGTAGGTTCTTCTATATTTTAAAGGTTGAAGTCATAAGCTAGGCAAGGCAAGAATTTGATAGCTCCTTTGCTTTGTGGGGAATAAGTTATAGCACATAGCTAGGAAATTGAACTCCCATTATTCATGTGCTGCTGAATATAAAAGAAGGAGCTGTATAAACATATTAACTAGTTTCATTGCCAGTTTAGGTTACATAATTTTAACCAGACCCTCATTATCGGAAGTTGTTTTTGAAACATCCATCCTTACTATTTTTCTATCCCACTCATTACATAGATTGTTTTAAACAATTTATTGAAGTCTTCCAAAGAACCTACTTCCTGTACTACCTCATCTAAGAATCTCCACTCATACTCTATTGGGGAAATTGATATAATTTGCTGTATGCTTCTTCTTCCTTTCCTCTTCTATCATACCTTATTGATATCCTTTACTCTGGTTGCCAAGGCCACGCTTCTACATAAGATCTCCATCCAATCTCCTATTTAATTCAGTATATTACCCTCCCTATCACCAACATCCCTCCTCCTCCTTCTCTTCTTCTTCTTCTTTGACTTCTTTTTCTTCTTTTCCCTGTCTCTTTCGCATTGAATCTATTATTTTATTCCATGACATGGCCCATGCATCCTTTAAAATGTCTGCCTCCCTACCTGCTAATATACTTTATATTGTACATTTCCTCAATCTCTCTGGTTCTAAGAAACAAAAACAAAATTAAAAAAAAAACTTTTGAGATCCTGGGATCCCCATAAACTATTGTTATATATCTCTCCTCCATTCCTTTAACAAATTCTTCGAGGGGGAGGGGTATCACTATCTACAATTGTTACTTCTACATTTTTTCTAAATATTTTCAAATTCTCTGCATTTTGACTCAGTCTAGTCCTTCAGTTGTAGCTGTATTTTACAAAGGGACCAATGACCTTTTTGACAACTCAAATGGTCATTTTTCAATATGTATCCTTTTTTATCTTAACACAGCATTTGATACTTTAGGCTGTTCTATTTTTCCTAGATATTTTTCTCTCTCTGAGAGAGACACAGAGTGCTCTCTCTCTCTCTCTCTGTTCTCCTTCTTACCTGTATGATCGAGAATTCTCTGTCTCCTATACTGTATCTATGTCATATTCCCTAACTATAGGCATACCTTAAGGCTCTGTTATGAAACATTTTTTCCCATGTACTCTCATAGATGGTCTTCATCAGCCCACAGGGATCAAGTTCCCATGTGAATGACTTCTAGATTTATAGATTCAACTACCTGAAAACTCATTTGCCCCACATTACCAATTACTTATAAGGCATTTTAATTGAATGGCATGCAGATACCTCAAACTCAATCTGTCCAAAAAAGAACTTATTATCTTTACTGTCAATTCTACCCCATTTTGTAAACTTTCATGTTGCTATTAAGAGAGTACTGTTACCCTTCTAGTCATCAAGGTTTATGACATTCATAACATTCTCAGGTTTTTAATCTCAGGCAGTACACAGAAGCAATCAGTTGCCAAATAGTGTCATTTCTCCTACCACATCTCATGCATTTATTTTCTTCTGTACACTCACACAAGCTACCCCTTATTCAGGCCCTCATCTCTCTTGTATAGTATAATGTAATTGTGTTTTAATTGTTTTCCCAATTTTTAGTCTAAGCCAATTCCAACAAATCTACCATAAGTCAATGGTATTTTTCCTGAAAATCTGTATCATTTCATACCTGTTGCCTCCTTGAATCAATAAATTCCAATGAGTCACTATCAGCTCTAGGATCACAAAAAAAGAATAACTGTTTTGCTTTTGATACTCTTCAGACACTCGTCCTGATCTGACTTTTCAGCATTCCTTCTCATTTCTCTGCTCCAATATTTCTATTTAATGGTTTACAACCTCCAGAGGGTTGGTGATAGTGATCCAAGAGGTTTATTCAATGGCACCTTAGGAAATAAATCATTGTAGAATATTAAGAATAGCATACTAAATAACCGTGAGGACTCAAAGACATTTTCATTGATGAAAGGGGTTTGAAGAACAAAAACATTGGGAATCACTTAGCAATACGCTGATAAATGTTTAACAATCAGTTCTCCAAAAATGTACATACCGTTCTTTAAAGTTTAGTTCTCATTATTAATATTTCTCTAACATTTTTAAAAATCTGGACAGTTAAAAAAATGAAATAAATAAGTTTCTTTTCTTTTTTACAGTCTTCTGGCATATGGGAGTTAATTTCCAGAAGGAAGTAGAGGATCCCTGTAGATCATTGTTTTCTATGTTTGGATTTACAAAGCCATTTATCTCCAGATTAGGTGCAGCTACCAACAGGTTAAACCTTGTCCAGGTAATTGATTTATGGAGATAGGAAATAAGGAGTATCATCCAGCCAGAGATGTGAGGGAAAACAATCCTTTAATGAGTTCAGATGTTGAGAATAAACTTGTAAAACTATGGGATCATTTCAATGCAAACTTTTATTGGCAAGCAACGGAGAAATAAGGGGAAGGGGAAAGTGAAAACAGGATGCAAGATACAATCCAGAAACCATAACATGTTGCATAACTCACATAAATATGTGTGGGAGAGCACAGAGGCATAGGCCCATTCAATTGAAAACATATGTTCCAAGGTATCCATCGGAGTGGGGTAGTTATATCCTGATTTTGATGGCTACATGAAGTTGGCAACTTTCCCTGTCAGCATTTGTGGCACACAGTGGATTTTAAGGGTACACAGATGCAGGGTGAAAAACAAGATGACTGAAAGATGTTAATTTTGGTAGACAACTGTAAAGACAACTTAAAAATATTATTGTAAGTATTTTTACATAAATAGGTTCTGTAAACTGTAGGCTTCCTTAAGTGAAAAATGGCATGGTGATCTTAGACCACCAGACACAATTTTACAAGAAAATCTCTGACTTACAGCATTTGTGACTTACTGAAGTATAAATACTCTTGCTGAAAATGTAACAATTGACTCTCACAAGGCATATAACCTGGCTCCACCTCAGACTAAGGAACACTGCTCTATTCGTTGTACTCTTTGGTCTAGGTGTACTTGCTAACTTGTTCTTTATTAGAGGTACTTGATCACTGGACTTGATAAGTTGGTGCTTTTGAATATTTCCATCTCATGTCCACTGCTTGAAATCCCAGGATTCTTTCAACATTTAGCTCAATTATTTCATCCTGTATGCTGCCTTTCTTGTTTCACTCAATTGGTAATGACTTCCCCATTCAAGGTGACCTTTCATCTGCTTTGAAATTGTTTTCTTCACCACCCATGTATATGTGCTGTATGTTCCTCTATAAAAATGCTGACTTTTTTATTATAAGGTCTTGAAGTCAATGCCTTTTTCGGTTTGACACCTAGAATCTATCTAAGTATTTGGAACATGGCAGGATCCTATTGAAAATAATTATACTTCATTGACTGACAGAAAGAAAAAACACTAAAATTGTCACCCATCTCCTTAACTCCTCATTGCCTTTAACTTTTTGTTTTATAGCAATTTGTTAACATCTTTGATCACTACTTCAATGTGACTTACAGATACAAGCTTTAAACCTCCAATTTCCATAATTCCCTGGTGTACATTAAAAATTTTACAATTGAGTCAAATGACATTTTGATATCATTGAAAAGTTATATGTATTTGGAGATTTTAATATATTTCAATTATCCTTACATGAAATTGGCTCAATGAGGGAATAACACAGACACTCAGTTGGGTATAGAAACCTGTCTTACACCAAAGGGAAGTAAAATGAGAGTGGAGAGGTCTGCTAGAAGGGTGAATGGATTGGGAAAGGTGGGGGTTAGAAGCAAAACATTTTGAAGATTGAGAGTAAGAAGAAGAAAGAGAGAGAGAGAGAAAGACAGAGAGAAACAGCGAAAGAGAGAGAGAGATGAATGGGAAAAATCAGATTGAGAAATTTCATTCTTTCATTCTTGACTCAATGACATCAAAAGGATGATGTTTTGATTTCTGTATGAATTGACTTTATGTGAGGAAGAGCCATGCAAAGTTGTCAGTCTTACTCTGATTGAAAGAAATACACAGATAGTAAGTATAGCTGTGAAAATGAATGGGATAAACTCACTCATAAGATGGAAGCAAATAGCAAAGAGGATTAAAAACCAGAATCTGAAAATATTTTATTTAAAAGAAACACACTTGAAGGTGAGAGACACATACAAAGTAAATATGAGGGTCTACTATACTTTAGTTGAAGTTAAAAAAAAGAGGGGTAAAAATCATGACCTCAGAAAAGCTCAAGCAAAAACAAATCTAATTAAAAAGCAAGGAAGATAAAAAGTTATCATTAGCAATGATTTAATAATAATAGTAAACATACATGCACCAAATGATATAGCATCCAAATTCTTTTTTTAATGTACAGTTTATTTTTCAGTTCTTAGCATTCACTTCCACAAGAATTTGAATTCAAAATTTTCTCCCCATCTCTCCCCACCCCCAAACCCAGGACAGCATGCACCCCATCCACCCCTTCTTCCAGTCTGTCCTCCCTTCTGTTACCCTACTATGCATCCCCCTTTCCTTATATTTTTTTGTAGAGCAAAATAGATTTCTGTACTCCATTGCCTGTATAGTTTAATTTCCAGTTGCATGCTAAAAAATTTTTTAACATTCATTCTTAAAGTTTTGGTTTCCATATTCTCTCCATCCCTCTCCACCCACCCTCATTTAAAAAATAAGTAATTTCATATAGGTCATACATGTGTAGCAATACAAATCACTGCCATAATAGTTATGTTGTAAAAGATTAATCATATTTCCCTCTGTTGTATCCTGCCCTTCATTTATTCCACTAGCTCCCTTGACCTGTCCTCCCGCAATAGTGTTTGCTTCTGATTATCCTTTTCCTCAATTTTCTGTCCCTTCTATTATCTTCCCTCTCTTCTCTGGCTCCCCTTACCTTCCTGCAAGGTAAAATACACAATTTTATATACAATTCATACAAATATACAATTCTGTATGTGTTATTCCCTCCTTAAGCTGAATCTCATGAGAGTAAGGCTCATTTATTTCCTTTCATCTCCCCCTCTTCCCCTCCATTGTAAAAGCACTTTTTTCCTTCTTTTATGTGAGATGATTTGCTACATTCTACCTATCCCTTTCTCTTACTCCTAGTACATTCCACTCAACAGCAAATATTAATTTTTAGGTATTCTCCCATCATATTCAGCTCATGCTCTGTCCTCTATGTGTGTGTACATATATATACTTATATGTATGTATGTGTACATATACATGTATGTGTGTATATGTACATATACATACACCTATGCACAGATACATCCCACATATATATAATAAACACATACACACATACTCATACATACCTACATATAAATATTCCCTGTGCCTACCCTATTACTGAAAAAGGTCTCATGAGTTACAAATAACATATTTACATGTAGGAATGTGAGCAGTTCAACTTTAATGAGTTCCATAAGGCTTCTCATTCCTGTTTACTTTTTCATGTTTCTCTTGATTCTTGTATTTGAAAGTCATTTTCTATTCAGCTCTGGTTTTTTCAACAAGAATGCTTAGAAGTTCTCTATTTCACTGAAATTCCATTGCTCCCCTGAAGTATTATATATACATTTGCTGGGTAGGTGATTCTTGGTTTTAATCCTATTTCTTTTGACCTCTGGAATATCATATTCCAAGCCCTTCAATTCTTTAGTGTAGAACCTCTTAAATCTTGTGTTTTCCTGATTGTATTTCTACCACATTTGAATTGTTTCATTCTGACTACTTGTAATATTTTTTCCTTGAGCATAGTGCTCTGGAATTTGGCTACAGTGTTCTAAGAGTTTTCCTTTTGAGATCTCTTTAAGAAGGTGATTGGTGAATTCTTTTCCATTTCTATTTTGCCCTCTTGTTCTAGAATATCAGGGCAGTTTTCTTTGATAATTTCTTGGAAAATGATGTCTAGACTCTTTTTTTTATCATGGTTTTCGGATAGACCAATAATTTTTAAAATCAT
Source organism: Potorous gilbertii (assembly GCA_028658325.1). NCBI lineage: Eukaryota > Metazoa > Chordata > Mammalia > Diprotodontia > Potoroidae > Potorous > Potorous gilbertii. The sequence continues at coordinate 621,164,235 of CM053770.1, read as the reverse complement.
TTGTCCTGGGTCTATTTTCCAAGTCAGTTGTTTTTCCACTGAGATACTTCATATTATCTTCTATTTCTTCATTCTTTTGGTTTTGTTTTGTAATTTCTTGATTTCTCATAAAGTCATTAGCTTCCATCTGTTCCATTCTAATTTTTAAAGTATTATTTTTGTCAGTGAAGTTTTGAACTTCTTTTTCCATTTGGAAAATTCTGCTTTTTAAAGCATTCTGCTTCTTATTGACTTTTTGGACCTCTTTTGCAATTTGGGTTAGTCTTTTTTTAAAAATGTTATCTTCTTCAGCATTTTTTGGGTCTCCTTTAGCAAGCTGTTGACCCATTTTTCATGGTTTTTTTGCATTGCTCTCAGTTGTCTTCCCAATTTTTCTTCCACCTCTTACTTGATTTTCAAAATCCTTTGTGAGTTCTTCCATGACTTGAAACCATTGCATATTTTTTGGAGGTTTTGGATGTAGAAGCCTCAACTTTTATGTCATATCCTCTAATGGTATGTTTTATTCTTCTTCTTTTGAAAGGGTGGAAGAAAATACCTGTTCCCCAAGAAAGTAATCTTCTATATTCTTATTTTCTCCCTTTTTGGACATTTTCTCAGCTAGTTACTTGACTTTTGAGTCCTTTGTCAAGTGGAGGATATAGTCTAGGGACCTGTAAGTTCTCAGTTCCTCCAAGGTGGCACAATCAAGAGAGAGAAGCTTACTCCTCTCCTGCTGGCCTGCATTCTGGAGTGGAAGCAATGACAAGCATTCTTTTCTGCCCTGAATCTGTGAGTAGGCATTCCCTCTCTACAGTCACCACCAGCTCTACCATACCAGCACTTTTTCTCATCCCAGGACCACCACTCAGAACTAAGACCCAGATTAGATGCTTGCTTCCTCTAGGGTCTTTAGGCCAAGGGCTCCAAAAGTGGCTGCTGCTGCTCTGGGATCAGGGTCATAGAATACTCCCCTCTTACTCATGTGAAAGAGCTTTCTTACTCACCTTTAAAGCTGTCTTTGTTATTTGTTGGTAGAGAAATTTGAGAACCACAGCTACTACCCATGATTCCATGATTCTACAGAGGTGTGCTCCAGTCCTGTCTGTGCCACATGCTAAGACTGAATTGTACTCTGCTCCTCTCTGAGCTTAGGGCAATAAACCTTTCTTGTTGACTTTCTGGGTTGTCTTGGCATGTAAATCTCTTTCACTCTGTTGTTTTGTGGCTTCTGCTGTTCTAGAATTTGTTTAGAGTCATTTTTTACATGTATTTTATTGGCTGTTGGGAGAGAGCTAGAGTAGATTTGTCTTTCTACTCCACCATTTTGGCTCTGCCCCTAGCCTCTAGCTTCTTAAAGGACAAGTTAAATGAGATACAGAAAAAAATAGAAAGAGAAACAATGCTAGTAGGGAACTTTAAATTTTCCCTCTAAGAACTAGATAAATCACAGAAAGTAAATAAAAAGGAAATTAAGGAAATTACAAAAGTTTTAAAAATTTTAGATATGTGGTTATCTGGAGAAAATTAATGCACATAAAAAGGAATATATTTTTCTTTCCTAAAAGTTAACTGACATAAGAAATGAACCTCACAACAAAATGCAGAAAAGCAGAAATATTAAATTTGTTCTTTTCAGAAAATAATGCAATAAAAATTACATTCAATAAAAGGCCATAAAAAGATTAAAATTCATTGAACACTAAATTTTAATTATAAGGAATGAAAGGGTAAAAGAAAAATCATAGAAACAATCAATAATATCATTAAAAATGATGGCAACAACAAGAAAACATTAAAACATTTTTGGGATAAAGCCAAAGCAGTATATAAGCTAAATTCAATAGTTCTACATGCTTGAATCAATAAACGAGAGAAAAAGGGAATCAGTAAAAGAAAGAGGCAAATAGCAGATCAATTAAACTAAACCCCCCCCAAAAAAATCAAAAATCCCCAATTGAACACCAAATTGGAACTCCAGAAAGTCGAAGAAAACACAATAAAATTTAAAAATAAGGAAGTAATTGGACTGATAAATAAAAGTTAGATTTTGTTTTATGTAAAAAAAAGAAAATAAACTATTTGCTAATGTGATTTAAAGAAAAAATAGAGAGAAGAAAACCACATTACCAGTATCAAAAATGATAAGGATGAATACACCAACAACAAGGATGAAATTAAAACAATTATTGAGAACTATTTTGCCTCATTATTTACAATATAAGTAAAATGGATGAATATTAACAAATATATAAATTTTCCAAATTAAAAGAAAAAATAAAATACTTAAATAACTTTGTCTTCAAAAAATGAACACACCATCAATGAGCTCCTTAAGAAAAAATCCAGAGGCCTAGATAGTTATACAAGCTAATTGAACCATATTTTTAAAGAATAATTAATTCTAATCCAATAAAATTATATTAAAAATAGTTAGAAAAATTCTGCCAAATTCCTTTTATGAGGCAAATATGGTTCTGTACCTAAGTGAGGAAAGTGAAAAAAGAGAAACTATGAACAAATTTCTTTAATGACAATCACAACAAACCAGAAGCAGATCTTGGAAGTGATTGAGTCAGTAGCAATAGTGGTTGTTTCCAAAGCTCTAATCCCACAGATGGTAAGGGGAGCTTATCAGAAGGAGATTACAGGTGTCATTTTCATTTACTGTTTTGCCTACACTTGGACCCAGGTCCCGGATAGCAGTCCCAGTATGAGGAGGAAGACTAGCATAGTGGAGCTTGCAGCCACAGAGGAGGGGTGTGTGTGTGTGTGTGTGTGTGTGTTTGTGTGTGTGTGTGTGTGTGAGTGTTTTACAATTCTAGAGCAGAAAACAGTGCTTGTGGTCACTCAAACCAGAGCATGGACCAAGAGAGTAGTACACACCTCTCCTTGGATCATACCACTTTAGAACAACTGAAAGCTTACATCTCCCTAAAAATGTTTCTGAAAATAGCTGCACAAAACTAAAACTTGGGACAACCCACCCTCCACTCTAAAAGTAAAGCTTGATGTTAATAAAGCATTAAAAAGTCAAGTAATTGACTGGGAAAATGAGCAAACAATGGGGGAAAAATATCTGACCTTAGAAACTTACTTTGGAGACAAGGGATATGAAAACACACACTAAGAAGAAGATAACAATGTCAAAGTCCCTTCATCTGAAGGCTCCAAGAAAAATATGAATTAGTCTCAGACAACAGAAGAATCCAAAAAGGATTTTGAAAATCAAGTAAGAGAGGTAGAAGGGAAAAATGAGAAATGAGAGTGATGTAAGAAAATCATGAAAAACAAGTCAATAACTTGGTAAAGGAGACCACTCCCAAACAAACTGAAGAAAATAACATCTTAAAAAAAAAGACGAGGCCAAAGGGTAAAGGAGGTTCAAAAAGCCAATGAGGAAAATAATGTCTTAAAAACCAGAATTGGCCAAATAGAAAAGGAGATCCAAAAGCTCATTGGAGAAAATAATTTCTTAAAAATTGCAATGTAGCAAATTGAAGGTACTGAGTTTATGAGAAATCAAGTAACATAAAAACAAAACCAAAAGAATGAAAAAAAATAGAAGACTATGTGAAGTATCTCATTGGAAAACCAACTGACCTAGAAAATAGATCAAGGAGAGATAATTGAAAAATTATTGGACTATCTGAAAGCGATGATCAGAAAAAAGAGCTTAGATATCATCTTTCAAGAAATTATTAAGGAAAACTTCCCTGATATTCTTGAACCAGAAGGGAAAATAGAATTTGAAATAATACACTGATCACCTCCTGAAAGAGATCCCAAAATGAAAACTACCAGGAATATTGTAGCCAAAGTCTAGAATTTCCAGTTCAAGAAGAAAATATTGCAAACAGCCAGAAAGAAAAAAAATTCAAGTGTTCTGGAGCCACAATCAGGATAACACAAGATTTAGCAGCTTCTAAATTTTATCATCAGAAGGCTTAGGCTATGATATTCCACAGGGCAAAGGAGCTAAGATCCAAGGAACTACCTACCTACCCAACAAAAATGGGTATAATTGATGAGGGAGGAAATGTATATTCAATGAGATAGAGGAATTTTCAAGCATTCTTGATGGAAAGATCAGAGATGAATAGAAAATTTGACTTTCAAATACAAGACTCAAGAGAAGCATAAAAAGGTATACAGGAAAGAAAAATCATAACAGATTTTATTAAGCTTAAACTATGTACACTCCTATTTCTGAAGTTTGTTTTAAATGAATTTTTCAATGCCCTATGTTTCCTTTTTGCAATTTTCATAACATCCTCAATGTCTCCTCTTCTTTTCCCAACAAGTCTGATGTTAGGGATGCAATTGTTTCTTAGGATTGCTTCATATTAGTCTGCCATACTTTGTTGCATAATCTAGAGCTAGAAGTACTGTTGATAAAAATCAGTATGTAATCTATGTCCTACCATGGTAGATATTTCCAGTTTAGCTGCAATATAGAGTATTCATAATTTTAGTCCATTTCAGGTGCACATATTTTTTACTCACTTCAACGGCTAAAACCTGGACTACACTACTTCTAGGAGTTAGGAGAGGATGTTGGTATTTCTGATTTGTTCCAGTGTACGTTCCTTCTTATGATTCCAGAAAAAGAAGAAGCACCACTCTCTCAGCTATCTTGTGTGAGAAAATGATCATCAAAACACAATATAATCTTAGAGTATTTCATTATGCCCCAGAAGGATAAGTGATTTCCCCAAGGGATACATCCTTTATGTTTCAAAGATAGACCTTGAGTCCTTGAATTTTTAGCTCTAGCATCAAATCTCTCATCATCATCACCATCATCTCTGTTATTGTTGCTATCAACATTATTATTAGTTTAAAACTGACAAGGGAATAACAACGTGGCATTCATGGTAACATTTTCACAATGACTCCCTAGCTTCAACATTACACCTATATTTTATTTGAAGGAATAAAAGCTTTTATAAAAAGTGCTATTGTAATTGAAAGAAAATTTTCTACAGAAATCTTTTTGAATTTCATATCCACCAAAAAACCATCAACCTGAAAGTCAAGATTTATAGTGGACCAAATGCTTTTAATTACCTTCCAGTTGTAATTATGCATATGTCACAGATGGCAGGTAAAGCAGCTCTGGTATATGAAAGACAGTGTATGAATAATGACTATAATTTAAACAATAAAAGAAAGTTGGTTTTCATAAAAGATGAAGAAAAATCTTAACAGCTTCTCTGACTCAGCAGGACAGAAAAAAGAAATATAGCTGATGTGGCAGCACCATTAGTAAAATTTTAGTCTAAACAGTTTCACAAATGATAGAGAATTTATTTCAATTATTGTTCTAAACCCTCTTTGATTTTTTAAAAAATATATATTTTAGACTAATGTTTTAAAGAACATTCCATAGTTTCCAGAAGTTGTATGCATTTTTCCTCTCCAGTTATCCTAGTATTTTCATAATACAGAATTCTTGGACCAAATTCCACTGTTGCATCACCCTCTCCACCTACCCCCTACCTACCTAAAAACCTACCCCCTAAAACTTGCCTGTGTTCTGATAAATTGTAAAATTACAAAAGAAACAATTATTTTATAAATTTACACTTGAATTTCAATTCATTTGTGATAACAGAGAAAGATTGGAGTGGTAGATCTAAGAAAATGAAATCAAGTCATAGTTACTACTATTTCCTTAATTTTTCAATTAAGTTATGACATGATAAAATATTGCTATATTTGTATGTGATTTCAACTTTTTTGTGTTTGGAATATTTGTGTTATCATGACCATATATTATTATAAACATGAATAAAAGATGAACCATAAATTTTTTTTTCATTTTGCATCCTAAAAGGTAGGCAGGATTGCATAATAGATAGAGTGGTGGTCTTTCAATTAGGAAAATTTGAGTTCAAATACTACGTCAGAAACTTATTAGCTATTTGGTCCTGAGCAAGTCACACTTCCTTAGCCTCAGTTCTTTATCTGAAAAATCTGTATTCTAATAGCAACTACTTTACAAGGATGTTCCAATAATATGACTATATGTATATATGTGCGTGCGTATACACACATATATGTATATATATATATACACACACACACACATATATTTTGCAAATCTTAAAGTGATGTATAAATGCTATTTTTTTTTTACTGCTGCTGCTGTTACTACTACTACTACCTCCTATGCCTATTACTAACTACTACTACTACTACTAATACTACTACTGCTAGTAATAAAATTAGTATCACTACTATTAACACTACTACTGCTGCATGAAGAGCCGGTTTTAGACCCATGAACTTCTGGATCCTGCCACTAACATAAGTACTAATGGAATTGCTATGGGCAAATAATGTAACCTTTCTGTCCTGGTCAATGATCCAAGACTATAAATTACAGGAGAGTTGCTGGTCTACATTGGAAGTTGTCACAACCGAAATTTACACTAAAATAAAAGCACTGATGGAGAATATGGTTGATTGATTGGTTAGTTGGTTGTTGTGCTTCATCTTTGAAGAGAACCAAAATGACATCACCATGATAGAGTAAAATTTCAATGTGTCCAAGTGTGGCTGATCAGACCAATACAAGCTCAGAATGCTCTACCACATGTTAGACACAGATAGTCTGTGTGAAAATGTGGGGTGCATATCTTAAATTTGCATGTCCTGCACTTACATTCTGCTATCTCAATTCTGTTTTGCTCAAAGAGTACAGCACCTCTTCTGATGTGGGCATGCCATACTATGTGGTCCTGTGCCATTGTCTCCCATGTTGCACAGTCAAATCCAAAGTTCTTGACAGAGACTTGAGAGTGTTCTTGTATCACTTCTTCTGGCCACCACATGATCACCTGCCCATGCAAGTTGTCTGTAAACGAGTCTTTTGGGCAAGCATACATTTTGCATTCGAACAACGTGGCCAGCCCATCAAAGTTGTGCTCTCTCAATCATAGTTTGAATACTTGCTAGTTCAGCTCGAGCAAGGACTTCAGTGTCTGGTACCTTATCCTGCCAGGTGATCCTCAGAATCTTCCTAAGACAGTTCAAATGGAAGTGATTCAGTTTCCTGGCATAGTGTTGGTAGATTGTCCATGTTTCACAGGCATACAACATTGAGGTCAGCACAACGTCTTCATAGACCTTCAGTTTGGCAGTCAGTCCAATACCTCTTCTCTCCCAAACTTTTCTTCAGAGACTCCCAAATATTGAGCTAGCTCTGGCATTGGATGTATCAACCTCATTGTCAATGTCTACACCCCTGGAAAGCACATTACCAAGGTAAGTGAATTTATCCACAGCATTCAAAACTTCTCCATTTGTTGTAACCAATGATTCCACATATGGATGGTGTGGAGGTGATTGATGCAGCACCTGTGTTTTCTTGATGTTAACTAATAGGTCAAAATTAGCACAGGCAGCAGAGAATTAATCCACACTTTGTGGCATCTCAGCTTCAGAGGCTGCACTGAGTGCCCAATCATCTGCAAACAGAAAATCATGCACTAACACTCTCTTCACTTTGGTCTTGGCTTGTAGCCTTTTCAAATTGAAAAACTTACCATCACTATGGTAGTTGACCTTGATGCCATGTTTGTCTTCATTGACAGCATTTGTCAACATGGCTGAAAACATCATTCTGAAAAGCATGGGAGCAATCACACAGTTCTGTTTCATTCCATTGGTGACTGGAAGGTACAAGAACCTTGACCACTATCCAGCCTAGGCAAACATAACATCATGAAACTGATGTACAATATCGAAGAACTTGTCTGGGCAACCAAATTTTGACATAATTTTCCATAAGTCCTCACAACTAACAATGTCAAAGGCATTGGTTAGATCTACAAATGTTGTGTATAGACCTCTGTTCTGCTCCTGGCATTTCTCCTGGAGTTATCGGGTAGTAAACATCATAGTGACTGTTCCTCAGTCCTTTCTGAAGCCTCACTGGCTCTCAGGTATATGACCATCTTCCAAGTGAAGGATCAGTCTACCCAAAAAGACTCTAGCAAAAATTTTGCCAGTAATAACTAAAAGAGAGAACCTCCATGATTGTCACAGAAAAATCTATTCCCTTTACCTTTATAGAGATGAACAATGGAGGCATCCTTGACCTCCTGGGGGTTAACCTCTTCTTGCCATATAACCTGGAAAATTTTAGTCAGCTTTTGTATGAGAAATGGTCCCCCTACCTTGGAAATCTCAGCTGGAATAGAATCAGCAGCAGATGTTTTGCCACATGAAAGGAGTCTAATGGCTCTCTCTTCTTCAGTTGGAAGTTCAGCTAAGGAAGGATTGACTTCAACCTGAGGTAAACAGAGACCTCAGCATTGATTGATGATGGTCTGTTAAGAATACTATGGAAGTGTTCAGCCCTTTTCTCTAGGATCATGAGCTTATCACTAATCAATGTGGCCCCATCAGCACTGAGTATTTGTGATGCACCATAGGTTTTTGGTCCATAAATAGCTTTCAAGGAATCGTAAAAGTGCTTTGGATTGTTAATATCAGCATAAAATTGAATTTCATCTGCCTTCTTACTGAGCCAGGAATCCTTCATCTCTCTAAGCTTTGCTTGTACTTTGATTTTGATGAAATTAAATGCTTCCTTCTTAGAAGTGAATGCATTATCCTGCTGGTATATCCTGTGGAGTTATCATTTTTCATTTAGAAGCTTCTGAATTTCCCCATCATTCCCCAGATGGAAAATATACATGCTTGCACAATAGCTGAAATATCTACTTAATCCATGTAAAGCCTCAGCAACTGTCTAAACTTTATTTTTTTCAGTGAAAAAGATATTTCTCATCTATTTAACATGATTGTGAATTAAAAAAACACATTTACTCTTTTTAGAAAATCAAAAAGTATCCTGGAAGCTGCTGTTGTAAGAATTTACCAAATTAGACAAGCCAACCATCTCCACTCTCACATGCTCCAGTTAATTGTGGTACTTGCACCACCTACTTTACCAGATTGCAATTCAGTGTGAGTTTCAGAAAGTGGCATTTTAGATAAGACATAATGTATGGCATTATGGAAATTATAATCTTTCAGCCAGAAAGTCTTCTAGGCTTCCCATTCACCCTTTCAGTATTAAACTGTCATTCAAGTAATCATGTTTGGAAATTCTTGTCAATGGATGTACATTGGGTATTGACTTGACTGACTCTCTGTCTCCCTCTTCCTGCTCCTTCTTCTTCTCCTCTTCCTTCTCCTCTTATGTTTCTCAGTGAAATGCATAAAGAACACCTACTAAGCATGGAGACATTGTCTTTTGTGTCAGTCAAGGGCGAGTATATGAGCAGAGGTAAAATAAAGAATCTGGGAAGTGCTAAAATGTAGACTAATGATGTTCTATAGAAAATTATAAACATGCTTTATTCTCCTTTCATGAAGTTAATAAATTTGTTTTGACTAATTAATGTACTTTCTTTTTCTGCCAAGAACACAATCAATGACTTACCATATCTAGAACTCACAGAATTTGGGTCTGTGATTTGTGCAATTTATTTAAAACAGTGAAATGTATGAAAAGTTTATAATGTCAAAATGATTTTTGAAAGCCAGTATCCTTCAATTTCAGAAGTTTTTCCCATGGCAGATGTAGAAACACAATGAATGTTATAAAAAAACACAGTAATGCTTTCCATTTAGAAAAGTATGAATTGAAAAGAGGCTATTATTCCACTCAAGTAAGGAAATGTAACAAGTTCTCAAGGAATTGATTTTTAATATGATAAGAGAGTTTTAGACTGTCACTATTTTGCAATGATAGATACTGATCTATATCTTCAAATTGTGTTTATAAGCATATACAAAATGTGTCATGTTCATAAATATGAACTTATTTTGTAGTTCAGGTATACACAATAGCAATTGAATATCCATTCTTTTCATGAAAATGAGGTTTATTTTTACATTTCTGTTCTCTGAGTGTATATATATATATATATATATATGTTTCTATGTGTGTGTATGTGTCTGTGTGCGTGTACATGCAAGTTAATGTATAAAGTATCAATAATGTTAGAAATATAGTGATAGATTCATAATATATTATTATACTGTAATATGTTGATGATTTCCTGTGTGTTCATATATATATATATATATATATATATATATATATAAAATTTCAAAATTGACATAAAATGCAATAGTAACATAATTTTCCTTCAGTGCTTGTAGTTTTCATTATTCTTTTCTTATGAGTTTGGAAAATACTTTCAGTTAACTCTAAAAAAGCATATGCAAGTGCATTTTCTGCAACAAATTTTGGTCATTTAAAAAAAAGAAATGTAGCCCTAAAACCAAATATCTTGAGAAGTTATATTAAGGAATGAAAAGTTATCTTCTGAAAAAGAAATTAAGATAAGTTAAGCTTTCCATCAGGAGGAGAATGCCATATTGTGGAAATAATTCTTAGATTTTTTTTAAATTTAATTTTATAATCTAGAAAAAAATTTCCTTTTGTGTGATATGAAAAATACATGTCAGAATGAAGACAAAATATTTCAAAACACAATATTAATAGTAAAAATGCAGGGAATAATATACAAATTATGTTACATGTATATTGATAGGGACACCATATAGGCTGGTATCAAAGTAAAATCCATTGGGATTAAAAAGGCTGTCAGTTTTTGCATAAAGACCTAGCAAGCATGATGGCTTTCTAATATATACTTTTATAAATGATTAGAGAAATTTGTTTATATTTTGATTCATATGAACTTACCAATTTCTTTACCATCATTAAATATTTTTAAATTATTTGTATTTTCTATTTAGTTTATTAAAGCAGCTAGTGCTTATTCTGAATAAATTTAAATGAATACATTTCTTCTAAACATGTTTTTTCTTCATTGAGAACTTACCATGTGGTAATTATTTATATATTTTTCTTATACTATAATCCTTTCATATTGAACTATGCATGTGAAATGAAAGCATAAGTGTAGATTCAATCAACATAGAGAAAAGAAATATATTGAATTGATTATGATAGAGGAAAGTTGTAAGAATGTCAAATATTGACAAAAATCCATCAATTAATGAGCATATGATAATTATGTTCTTTGTTCTATATGCAATGCTAAGCACTGAGAATGCAATAAAAAAGAAAACCCAAAAGTAAATAAAAATTGACCAATCAAATATAAAATATTTTCAACCATGTTTCTTATCTGATTGAGCTTACATTATAATGAGAAAGAAAATGTAACTGAACAGCCATATACAAAAAGAAACAAAATAAACTTAAAGGGGAATGTTTTAGTATATGAAAGTTTCGATGTGGAGGCGTTGCAGGAAACATCTCTGGTGGAAGATGGTGTTTGAAATGAGTCATGAAGTTAGGGATTTTCTCAGGCACTGGTGAGAAGGAAGAATTTTCAAGGCATATGGGTAATGAGTGCTAAGTCATGGAAATATGATGCATAGTCTCATTTGAGAAAAACAACAAACAGCCCCATACAATTAGATCACAACTTTGGACAAGGGAGTAATATGAAAGAAAATTTGAAACACAGTAAGTGGATAGACTCTGAAGAGATTTAATATTATATATAAAAATGAATGACATATCAGCAGATTTTGAACTGCAGACATCAATAAAAACAAAAGCTTTATTATTTATTTACATGTTTCAGCAAGAATACTCACAAAATTCTCCTACCATTTTCTGTCACATAATTTGTAAGAAATTATTTTCACTTCAGTCTTGTTGTAAATAAAAATCCAGAAATAAACAACATATAATTAGATTAAAAGTTATATTTTTCTGATATTGAGTCAACTATGTTAAGCCTTTGTTGAGATAAAAAAAAGTCCTGAATAAAAATTAACTTTATATATGATATTATGCTATGTTGAAGTCTTCCACATTATAAATTATTTCATTAAAATGTCACTTATAAGACAACAAAATTTATGAAAAATTTCATGTATCCTAGTACATAATAGCAAGTGTTCAATGTTTTACTAGATTACATTTAATTCTTACAAGATTTTCCACATAAAGTATTTATAACTATTTTAGAGTTTTACAATTTCATGTTTAGAGGCTTATAAGTATAAGTAGAATAAACTTTCATAATTTTTAAATATGATTTTATAATGTTATTTTTAACTTTGATTTTGGGGAAATTTTTTCATTGTATTTATTGGAAGCACTTAAAGAACAAATCTAAAATAATATTATGATTAGTATATTAAAGTATTCTTTGAGCAAACAACATTTTTTGTTGTTGTTGAAAGGTCTTAGGGAATAAAAACATATTGGGAACCACATTCTAGCATCTTCTCCAATAGATCATAAAAATCTTTTTAAAAAATAAATTCAATGATCCGAGAGACCCATGGCTAGGTAGTTGATTCTCAGAGGGGTAAAGTGATGGCTAAGGCCACACAGCTTGTAAGTAGATGGAATCAACAACATTCTATATTCTCTTACTCTATAATAGAGAACTCTTCCTACTTAATCCCAAGTACAGTGTAGCCATGGATGTAATCCTAAGAAATGTCTGAAACATGTAGCAGATCCAAAGCTCTGGATGATGGATTAATTTATCCTGTTAAATTATAAGATGTTTTGCTCCAAGAAAATCTACAGGTACCCACCCATAAACTGAAAGAGTATGCCCCAACTAATATCATCTTCTTTAGAAACAGAGTTAAGTATACCTGACTGGACATGAACTAAAGATCTGCATGCAGTGATTCATCAAGATAGATGACAAAGTCCATTTTGCCATTACATATTCTGTAGATTTTATGGATGTCATTTGAATTAAGAAGACAGTCAACATTTCCATTTGGTTTATGACATGAAAGGATGCTTTGTTGTTCACCGTATCATGGATGAGAAGGCAAAATATAAATTATACTAAATGAGAAAAATCATTTGTGCAAAAAGTATCCCCAACCTGGTGACCAATGATGCCTATCCTCTGTATTACCCAGATCTTCTAATCAAAGTGAATAACACCATTCAAATTTATTTAGAAGCTGGTAAGACCACTGATTTCATCAAGTTCAATACTGGTAACCTATATATCATGACCAGAGGAGGTAACTTAGGTTGAACTGAGATCACAAACAGGGAGAAACATCCTGACTACTTTGATATTGTCAATACTCCATGAAAATGACACCAATGGTAATAGTTCTGTTGCTGGCTCTCAATTTTTGTTTTTGGCTATTGGAAAAGGCAATAAACTTTTGATTTCTCTCCCCTGAGAAGAGGGTATACCTACCTCAAGATTGTTGAAGAAACAGACTAGAGACTGGTTATTTAAAAGAGCAGTGGCTAATTTTGGAGATAAAAATATAGGATTTTCCAATCTAATTAAGATGTTACAATACAATTTTTAAGAATAAAGGTGATAACAAAAAAAAATAGACAAATTAAACAAGAAATAGATTTGGTCTAATGAAGTGAAATTCAATAAGTCATAAGTATATTTCTTTTCTTTCCTTGAATTAGAATTCTGTGGATATGAATACTACATAAACTATTACAAGATACAGTTGCATTGGCTTTGTTTAACTGTTTTTCTTTGTTACAAGAGAAGGTTTGCTGGTTTGAAGATGGATAGGGTTGCAAACCAAAATGACGGATGTAAAAACAAAAGACCGATAAAATGTCAAATAAAAAATAATAAAAATGCACTAAAAGAACAATATAGATATACTAAAAATTGTGAAAGGAATATCTAAAATTTAAAAAACACATGGTTTTAACAAACTTTAAAAATAAACAATAGCTTACCCATCTTGCAGGAGGCAGTGACTACTCTGTGGGAAAACTGAAGTATTAATTGACTTTCATTATGTATCATTACTGCCTAGAAACTTAGAAAAAATGTTTTTCTCTCAAATGAAAAAAAGAATCATTCTATCAGATATAGCCATCCTTTCTTTCAGAAGCAGTGCAGTTGCAACAATGGCCAAGAACATACCTTGGAGACAAGATGGCAGAACTCAAGAAGCAACTCAGATGAACTCTCCCAACATTCACCTCCAAACAACTTTAAAATGATGCCTCAACTCAAATTTTGAAGAAGCAGAACCAACAAAAGATCAGGGTGAGAAATTTTCCAGGCTAAGATGAAAAAGGACATCAGTAAAAGTCTGTGACAACAGGTTTGACATTGACTCAGAGTGCAGCAGCAGCATTAGGGGTTGCCCTTGGAGGAATCAAAAATAGGAGTCACAACAGCTTTGGGAGTTTTTAAACCATAGTCAACAAGGGAGTTGGAAAACTGGTCAGAAAGAGATTTCAAGTGACCCTTTGGTGGCACTGGATGAAGCTAGAAATGATTGAACAATTCTTTTGCCAATACATTTCTAGGTTGCAGATTTAGGGCAAGATAGGAGGGCTTGTGTCTAGTTTACAAGGCATAAGGAGCATGGTCACAGATCATTTATGGTTGTAAGAAATTAGGGTACTTGGTCACAGTTCCAGAATCAAGGGGAGTACTAGAGCTTGTGGTATCAGGAAGCTGGAATTCTTACATAAAAACCAGAGTACAGACCAGGAGAGCAGAGATGATATCTCTCGTCATATCAGATCATCTTAAAAACTTGCAGACTCCCAGAACTAAGTCTGAAAATAATAGCATGAAAAAGGTTGACATATGGGAAAATGCCTTCCCACCCTGAGGTGGGGAGAATCCAATTTTAACATAAAGTTCAAAGTCAAAAAAGAAGCTGTAACAATGAGCAGATGGGAATAAAAGAACTTGAACACATGGCAGGGAAGATCAAAACAAATGCAGAAGATGACAAAAATATGAAAATAGTTACAACCAAGGTAACAAATAAAATTATTAATTGGACACAAATCAAGCAATAATTCTTGGAAATATTAAAGAAAGAGATGAGTAGTACAGGAAAAAGTGAAAAAAAGAAGAAATGTGAGTGATGCGAGAAAATTACGAAAAGAGAGTTAATAGTTTAGTAAACTTGAAAAAGCCCAGAATTGTCCTAATGGTAAGGAGCACCAAAATTCACTGAAGAAAGGAAGCTATTAAGAAGCAGAATTAAACAAAAGGAAAAGGAGTTACAAAAACTCACTGAAAAAATATAATTCAGCAACGGGAAACTAATAACTCCCTGAGACATCAGGACACAATAAAAACAAAATGAAAAAAATGAAAAAAGAAGAAAATGTGAAATATCTCATTGGAAAAACTACTGACCTAGAAAGTAAATCCAAGAGATATAATTTTTAAATTATTCTCCTACCTGAAAGTCATGATAAAAAGAGTCTAGCCATCATATTTCAGGACATATATGTGTGTATGTGCATATAGGTATACACATGTGTGTAAGTATATGTATATAAACACATAGAATATACATACACACATGTATACATATGTATGTATGTATTGTCTTTATATTCTAGAACTCAAGGAAAAAATGAAAATTGATATAATCCAATTACCACATCTTGGAAAATATCATAAGATAAAAGCTCACAGGAATATTATTGCCAAATTTCAGAGTTTCCATGTCAAAGAGAAAATAGTTCAAACAGTCAGAAAAAGAAATTCAGACATTGTGGAACCACAGTCACAAGATTTAGCAACTGCATGTTAAACGAAGGAGAAGGCTTCAAATAATATTCCAGAAGACAAAGGAGCTAGGATTACAACCAAAAAGAATTTCTCTAGCAAAATTGAGTATAACCCTTCTGAGGGAAATGTATATTTCATGATATAGAGGAATTTCAAGCAATATCAGCGAAAAGACTAAAGATGAAGAGTAAATCTGACATGCAAACTAAAGACTCAAAAGAAGAACAGAAAAGTAAAAGAGAGCTAGGTATTTAATATGTTTAAGCTGTTTACAATCCTATATGAGAAGATGGAACTTGTAATTGCTAAAAGACTTATTTCCTTTATTATGGATCTACATAGAAAGAGGGCATAAATATGAGTTAATTATGATGAAATGAACACAACAACAACAAAATAAGCGAGTGAGAAAGAGGGATACACTTGGTAAAAAGGGGAAGCAAAAGATAGAACTGGGAAAATTTCTCAAAAGAGGCATGCAAAGAACATCTTTTAAGGTGGAAGGGAAAGTTGGTGTGGTGCTGTCAGGCAATAGTTGAACCTCGCTCTCATCAGAATTGAATCATAGGGGAAAGAAAATATACATGCACACAGTTAGATATAGAAATCTGTCAGACTAGGGGAAATAGAGATATAAGGAAATGATAATAGGGAGCGTAAAATTAAGGGAGGCAGTGGTCAGCACTAAAAGAGACCTTGGAGGAAGGAGAATACACAAAAAGAAAGACAAACAGAAAAGTATAAAATAGAAGGAAATATGGTAATCTTAATTGTGAATGTGAATGGGATGAGCTCACCCACAAAACAGAAGCTGAGAGAAACCAGAATCTAACAACATGTTGTTTGCAAGAGACGCACTTGAAACAGAAAGATACACGCAGAGTCACAACAAAGGTTGAAACAGAAGCTATTAGGCTTCAAGTGAACTACAAGAAGAAGGGAGTGGTAATTATGATCTCAGACAAAGCAAAAATAAAAAAAACAATTAAAAGAGGTAATCAGGAAAACTACATTTTGCTTTAAAAATATAGCAGCAAGTTTATCTGAGAAAGGTCTCATTTCTCAAATATATAGATAATTCAGTCAAATTTACAAAAAGTATCATTTCTCAATTGAAATGCTCAAAGGAAATGAACAGGCATCTTTCAGAAGAAGAAATTAAAGTTATCTAAACTCATATAAACCATTCCATATCACTATCAAAAGTGAAAAAATGAAACAATTTTGGGGTACCACCTCACTTATACCGTAAGTGACTTTCTGGAGGGGTTGGAGGAAAATATGTATAATAAAACAACTGTTGGAGTTATGAACTAGTCCAATCATTCTGAAGTCCAATTTAAGCTGTGCCCAAAAGGCTGTAACATTGTCTATGCCCTTTAACTCAACAATACCTCTATTGGTTTTATCTCTCAGTGAGACCAAAGAAAAATGGGAGGAGAGATCTATATGTATAAAAGTATCTATAGCAGCTCTTTCTGGGGTGCCAAAAATTAGAAATTGAGGGGATAACCATCAATTAGGGCTTGGCTGAACAAATCGCAGTACGCAACTGTAATGGAATACTCTTGTGCTAAAAGAAATGATGAGCAGGATGGTTTCAGAAAAAACTTGGGAAGACTTAAATGAACCAACTCAAAGTGAAGGCAGCAGATTCAGAAAAACATTGTTAACAGCAACCTTGTAATGAGATTAACTGTGAAAAATATTGTTCTCATATTTAAAAACTTGAGCTACATACTGATTTGGGGAAGAAGGAAGGGGATCATTTTATTATTCACTGAAGAAAAAAAATGAGTATTACTAATCTATCCATTCAGAAAGTTCTACAAAAATCTAATGTGGATAGGTATTAATTATGAAAATATGTTGCAGAAGAAACGCACTTAATTAAAAATGATACCTAGATTTCTGTAACAACACAGACACATTTTTTCATGATACATGTATATTTTGTTTACAGTTTTTCAGATGAACTCTCTAAGACTATAAATTGCAAAGTAGATTTTTACCTGTATTGATAGAATTTCCTCCTCAAAAGTTTTTGAAGCAATTACAGGTCCAGTGCCAAATGCAGAAATCAAATTGAATCAACAATGTTAGTGATATCTTTTTAGATGTATCCTCTGTAGCTATCTAATATCCCTGAAATACAAAATGTCTTTCATATAAATAAACAATGCCTATTCTAGGTATGCATCTAAATAAGATCAGAGAAAAAGGGGAAAAATGACCTAGATGTATAAATGTATTTATATCAGCACTTTCTTGCGGTGGCAAAGAATTGTAAATTGAGGGGATAGTGCTTTCTGTTAATTAGCTATCTTGTCTGTGTAAAAACAGACCTCCAAATGTGAATACCTGCTAGCTCCTGGGTCTATGGTCCTTTCTCACTCTAAGGATCTTGGTCCTCTCATACAGGATTTGATTGTAGAGGACCCAGGCCTCTAAAATATGAGTGAGGGCTCCAGATATATTTTTCTTTGTCTCTGAATTATTAATCCCTATTACTCTTTTTTTGAATCATTGCATCCCCACATTAAACTTCTGTGGAATTTTTTTTGTAGTCTGACACATCCAAGATATCCCCAAAGTAAATTATCAATGATCCTTCTAAAAAACAGTATTGAACCATATTAAAGATCTCTGAAATTTCCTTATCTGATCATAATCTGTTTTCATTGCACCTCTCCCTCTGCCTTACAAATCCTAACCTTGATTTTGTCCTTAGTGTAACCTCCAATCCCTTGACCCCTCATGTTTTCGCCAGGCTTGAACCCCTGTCTGACCACACTTGACTTCCCAGTGAATCAGCTCAACCATCCACATTCCTGTACTTTGAATCATTTGTTCCCTAATCATATTGCTCATTCGACTCTGATAACCCATATTCTTGGATTACTCAGACCTTCTACTACCTTTACTCCTCTTCGTATATTGCAGAATAAAATCTGATAAAAATCATAGCTCTATGGTGACTGGGTTCCCTACAAAATTATATTGTATGACTATGTTTCCTTCATCAAAGAAAACAATCACCTTATTTATCTCCACTAATTATTGTCCTATATTTCTACATTTCTTCTTATTTTATGGCTAAACTCTTTGAGAAAACTGTTTATATTAAGTTTCTCTACAATTCTTTCCTCATATTTTCTTAACTCTCTGAAAGTGAAACTTTGTCATGTTCAAATTTGTCAATGATTTTTCAATTTTCAAATAAAATAGTTCTTTTCAAACTTCATCCGTCTTGATATTTATATAGCTTTTATAACTAATGATCATCCTATTTTCCTTAACATTATCTTTTATCTAGGCTTCCCTTGCACTACTCTCTCTCATCTCATCTACCATCTCATCTCACTGTTTTTTTGTTTTCTATATCCTCATCTGGATCGAGCCTGCTAGCTGCAGATTTTTTATAAGTCTCTGTCCTGAAATATAATCACTTCTCCTGCTGATATCATCAAATCCTGTGTATTTAGTTACCATCTCAATACAGATGCTTCTCAGCTCTATTTATGTTTAACCTCTTTCTTGACCTCTAATCTCACATATCAAACTGTCTATTGTAAATCTCCAACTGGATATCCAATAGACATCTTAAACTCAACACGTGCAAAACTGAACTCATGAAAATCCTCCCAATAAAGGCTATGTTCTTCCTGTTACACAGGTTCACATCTTCAATTCCTCACTCTCTCAACTCCAATTTTCAAACTATTGTCAAATTCTACCTGGAATGCTGTCCCTCTCTGATTTTTTCCCCTAGATTCTTCCAAGTTTGAGCTAAAATCCCCTACTTCTCAAAAAACATTTTCTCACAATACCATCTTTGCTCTGAGATTACTTCCTTTTATATATATGTATATATATATATATATATATATATTATATCTTGTTTATGCATATGTTTTTACATTGGCTCTCTGCAATAGAGTGTAAGATTCTTAAGGGAATAGACTACTTGAGCTTCTTTTTGTATCCCCAGCACATGGTACAGTCTCTGGTACATGTTAGTCATTTAACAAATACCTGTAATTAGTTGGTACAACTGGAAATTGACAGGTAAATCAAGTTTAAGACAGTTATGTATTTCTTTCACTATAAAAATAAACTATTAATACTATTATTAAGTCAATTAAATATTATTAATACTATGATTAAACTACTTTTTACAGAGCTGTTCTTTTCAATGAATTCTTTGTTTTTTCTTTTGTCAATTGCATTTTTAATACACTTACCCGCAACTCAAAACTTGGAATGCAAATACATAATTCCTATGACATTATCATTAAAACATCAACACACGAGCAATTTTATGGGACATTTTTTTCCTCAGTTTCATTGTATGTTGTCCAAATAACTCTTGCATACTCTACATCTTCTAATATGGGTTAGGCTCATTCTCTCTGTAAGTATCTTATCCTTTGAGAATTGTTATATTAGCATCTAATACTGCCAGTCATCTGACTTTCACCATGACTCAACTTCTTTAGAAATGTGGTGGGGACAGTGCTAAAAAATCAGGCTTAGTATTTCTGTTTGGTTACTCGTGCTCATGGAAAGAAATTTCAAGGAGAAAAGTCATTTAGATCTTTGCTCATGTCTTGGGTTTGCTTGGTCAGTCTGGGGGAGGAGAAGTTACAAAAAAAAAAACAACTGATTATTAAGCCACACATTCAAAAGAGTCAGAGGAAAAAGAAAAAGCTGCACTTCCTTAAGAATCTATTGAGCAGGCAACTACTGTTGCTTTAGTCTTTTGTACTTTGGTAGAAGAAAGGCAGATGTCACATAAGGACCAGCTCAAAGCCCCTGATTGCACATGCTTTTGAACAAAAGAGCTACTGAAAAGGTCAATAGGAAATGTGATCCTGAAAAGTGTAGAGTGCCTGGAACAACAGATGTCCTAGAAAGGGACTACCCATAGACCTGAAATCCAGAAGGGATGTCTACTGTTATACTTGAAAGATATATTGTTATTTTAACCCTATATCTTTATTCTCAGAGTAGCTTAATATTTTCTTCCAAGTGAACATCCTCAGCCTCTATCTTATAATCACATTGTGTGTTTTCTGTCATTTCTCAACTATTGACATCTATAGTATATTACTTTAAACTGATATCTAATGAGAGAAATTGTCTTTCCTTCGGAGGCTGTTTGACTCCATAAAAGAGTTATTATTTGATCTAAAAGAATGCTTTACTTTTACTTTACTTCATCCTATGAAAGAGCCCTAAAGTTTTCTTGACATTTTTACTCTATGTTACTGAATTAGCAGGTCTCATGTCAGTGTACATTTGTCATTTGTCTAACAAGAATGCTCTCCATATATTCAGAACAATAAAATGATGAAATATTTGTTATTTTTTATTACAATTTCCTCGTCTGCTTCTGTACCTACTTTTTACCTGTCTATTTTTTCACCATCCTTTCAATATTTTGAAGAAAAAAATGTATCTTCCCAAAAGATACAAAGGTAATACAATGAATGAACTCAGCTTCTTTACTTTTCATTCAGCATAGACCATTCATTACCCCAGGAGAGGGAATGAATAGTCTATATATAATTCTCTCAAATCTTATATAAGCCAGATCAACAGTAAAGGAATCAGTACTGTGCACCACAGTGACTGCAATTCACCTAAATAGGAGAGTCAAAAGCATGGATCCTAAATTACTGACCTGATTTTGCTACTTAACCTTGAAATCATCTGTGATTAAGATCAACCATTCCTTCCTTCCTTCCTTTCTTCTTTCCTTCCTGCTATCCATCATCTTTTCCTTCCTTTTTCTTCCTCCCTCTCTCCCTCCCTGTCTTCCTCCTCTTCCATCTCTCCCTCCTTTAAAAAAATCCATTTCTCTTTATTTTTTTGCTTTAAGCATCTTTGCTCCATATCCTCCCCCACGTTCCAAAAAAATTTCCATTGTAATGAATATTTTAAAAGAGTCAACTGAGAAAATGTGTGTATATCAAATGACAACAAATAGAACAATCTGCATTGATGGTACCCCAAGGAAAGGAGCAATATTCCTAATGCATTTTTTAAATCCTGGAATCAACTTGAGAAAACCCTATTTATAGTTTTGATCCTTAACCAATCTGTCCCTTGGAGACAAGAAGACATTATTCAGGTTAGACTAAAAAGTACTGG
The DNA here is from genome assembly GCA_028658325.1 of Potorous gilbertii. Taxonomy (NCBI): domain Eukaryota; kingdom Metazoa; phylum Chordata; class Mammalia; order Diprotodontia; family Potoroidae; genus Potorous; species Potorous gilbertii. The sequence continues at coordinate 621,142,519 of CM053770.1, read as the reverse complement.
CTCTGTGACCTTGAACAATTCATTTAACTTCTCAGGGCTCCAGATAACTCTCTATGATGTTACATTTCAGAGAATAGGAATAAGTAGAAGAAATTTCCTGTCCTCTGATGTCCCTGTATCAGTGAAATCAAAGATCCTATTTATATTTCTATAAAAATAAAAGATAAATGGAAAGAGAAGTAGAATATTAAATTGATCAGTTATCAACAGAGGATGTCAACACTTGATTGTTTTTCTGCATTAATATTTTTCTGAATGACTCCCAGAAAAGATGTACTCATCATTAAAATGAGTTTATGTCACCAAAACAGCCATATGTGGAACCATCGGTTACAGCAAAAGAAGTTTTGAATGCTATGGATAAGTTCACTTACATTGGTAGTACAATTTCTAGGAATGTACATATTGATAATGAAGTTGATGCATGCATAGTCAGAGCTACCTCAGTGTTTGGGAGTCTCTGAAGGAAAGTATGAGACAGAAGAGGTATTAGACTATCAAAATGAAGGTCTGAAGAGCCATTTTGCTGACCTCATTGTTATATGTCTGTGAAATCTGGGTGGTTGACTAACACCATGCCAGTAAACTGAAAGGCTTCCATCTGAACTATCTTAAGAAGAGTTTGAAGATCACCTGGAAAGATAAAACACCAGACACTGAGGCCATTTCTCAAACTAAACCGTCAAGCATTCAGAAAATCCATCTAAAATTGGCTGGCCATATCTTTTAAATGTCAAAGATGTGCATGCCTTAAAGACTACCTATAATGTAATTTAAAGATCTCCTAATGTACCTCCTTTCATTTGTTAAAATTCAAGTATTTTTCTCTAATAATTTTGACGTGAAATTTGTTAAATTATTTTCAGTGGTGAATATATCTCTTATTTGGCTATACAGATAAAATAAATAATAATCAAAAAAGCTACCTTTTGGTTAAGTAAGTATTCAAAAGTGAGTTAAAGTCAGCTGGTCCTGGCTATCCATTATAAAGTTCTCAGATTGAGCATTTGGACTTCAAAAATTGACAAAAGTTACAAACCTTGACTTGATTTTGTTTTGTTGATTACTCAGACTAAGAAGGTGATAGAGAAATGTTTAGTACTACAGATTATACTTAATATGTATTTTTCAATCATCTGGTTCTTAAATTTTTGCCAACATATTGGGGTCCATATTCAAAACTTATTTAATCCCTAAATTAAACCTTTCCCACACCCCTCACACTCCTCACTCCAGAAGTTTGAGAAACATTACTTAATGTTCTATTGTATACTCCATTCAACAAATAATTTCAAGATGATTTAAAGTTCAGATTTTCTGGCAGCTTTACTTTATACATTCTACAATGGCAGTGACCAGGAACACAAGAGCAAAAGAGCCTGTCAAATTAAAAAAAAAATTGACATTTTGATAGTTTCATTTTTTAATGCTCCAATGCATCATAGGCACCCCTGAACAAAAGATCTCAAAAATGAGCAATGAGACGTCTTCTCATTGAGTTCTTTATACTTTTTATTTGCTAATGAAGCTAAGGTCATGATATGTCAGTTGTGTAGCTAGTCCATTTAGATTAGACAGAAGGCCTTAAGTATTATTAAGTGTGTGTTAGAGTTAAAGATATTTTATAGTTGCCTTTTAAATGCTTTGTCTTTCCATAATCTTCTCTTCTTTTATGCTTGTAACAAGATTAAAGTCTTTATATTTTAAAATAACTATCATTATCTCTTTCATCTTGAATACTCATATTTTCCTGAACTTCTGTTTCTTCATAACCAGAGTTTAATAAGAAAATTAAAATTAGTCTTATTTCAATACATCAATGATATATAGTTTCACTGATATAGAAACTCCTTCCACTCCTATAGTTCACATTGACTCCATCTATGCCTTTGTGGATAGGACAGTCTTTGTATGTTTCTATTACTGAGAAAATAGTTATCACCAAGAGACTAACCTTATGATAATGAGCATCCATCCACAGAATTAATGTAATTAGTCTCCAGGTGATGGACAAACAGTTGTAGGCTAAACTCAAAACCTTTCTAACATGCCAAGAACTATCAGTGTTTTCACATATTTATCATTGTCTTTCAGGATATAGTTATCTCTATATCTCAGTAAGGAATTGGAGTATGCCTTTGGTGAAATAAAGCTATATTTCACATAAAAGCTTAAATTTATCATGCACTTAAAGCTGAAGGGGAGCTTAGAAGCCATAAAGTCCAATGTGTTGATTTTAGAGATAGTGAAACTGAGGACAAGAGACTTCAAGTGACTTGCCCTGAATCAGAAACGTGCTAAGCATTTGAAGCAATATTTGAACATGTCTTCTTGAATCAAAATTCTGCTATCTCTTTTTAAAAAGTTTGTATGGTTTGGCATTATTTTTATAAATTCTAGTAGGAAAATTGTGATATTCCCTCTCATACCTTATGGACCATATTTTGGAGAGCCCCAAAAATTAAATACACTTTTACAAAACTCATGTATTTTTGTCTATTTTAAGATAAACTTGACTCACTCAACGGTAGAGAAGAAGAAGTCTTTACCACCATATTTTACTGGATTTAACAGATTTCCGTTGAAAGGGGTATGTTAACTTAGATTATATTATTAAGGTCTATTCCTTTCTAAAGCAAAGGGAATATAAATCATATCTATGCAACATTATGATAAAATAAGAGATACAGTTATCAAAAAAACATTTTCACGTGATATCAATGACACTTGGTATATCTAGTTCATTTTTGACTATTTAATTTTTATCTTTCTGTTTTAAAAATGATAAATCAATCAACCTTTAATTATTAATATTATTTTTGTGTGGACTAATCTTAACCAATCAATTCAACCAAGAATGACAATTTAAAAATTTAATTATGGAGAACATGAAGACTTTAGTGTCTGTGGGGAACAAGAAAGTCCTGTTTTCCACAATCCTAGGTGATAAGGGTTGTGACCTAGCATGGATAGATTAGAGGTCAGAAACTAATGCACAAGCCCAAGGAGCTGTTAAAGCAAGGGTTTATTGGAGAGGAAAATATGGAGTCACATGGTCAGGGGACAATATCTTAGGAGATCCAAAGTTCAGAAAAAAGCATAAGAAACCTTATCTTTCTGGATGTGTTGTAGCTATCCTGTAACCTTACTGAGGAGGGTACCCATCCATTCAGGGGGAATGGAATAAAGATTAATAAAAGCTTTCCTGATTTCACAACAAGTATTATTTAAGGTGAGCATATTTCTCACAGTTGGGGGCTTGTTAGACAGGCTCACTTCTAACAGTCTCTTTTCATCTCTAAGTAGATTTCAATGTTTAATCATAAAGTTTTTGCTTTAAATAGTATTTTCTTTCCTCCAAGTATATATCAATAAAATATTTTGGCATTCATTTTTATAAGATTTTGAGTTCTTAATTTTTCTCCCTCCCTCTCCCTCCCTTCCACTGTTCTTAAAATGGTAGGCAGTTTGAAAAAGTTTGTTCATGTGCTAGCCTGTAAAACTTTTTTTTTCCATGTTTGTCACTGTTGTAGAAGAAGAATCAGATCAAAAGTTAAAAATGAAAAAAAAGTATATTATAAGTAAAAAAAACTATACTTCTGACAGCATTTGGCAGTTCTTCAAGTCTTTATCTGGTTAAGGGTAGCATTTTCCTTCATGACCCCTTTTACTTGTCTTGGATCATTATGTGAGAAGAGCTAAATCCTTCATTGTTGATCATCACACAATGTTGCCGATATTGTGTACGGTGTTTTCACTTTGCCTCAGTTGGTACAAGCCTTTCCAGGTTTTTTCCTGAAGTGTGCCTGTTCATCAATTACTGTTGCACACTAGTATCACATTACCTTCATGTACCATAGCTATTTCAGTCAGTCCCCAGTTAATGAGCAAACCTCAGTTTCCAACATTTTGCCACAACAGATAGGACTGCTATAAATATTTTTACACATGATGGTCCTTTTCCCTTTTTTTATGATCCCTTTAGAATACAGACATAGTACTGTTATTGCTAAATCAAAGGGCATACACACTTTGGCTACCCTTTGGGCATAGTTACAAAATGTCCTCTAGAATGGTTTAATCAGTTCACAACTCCAACAACAGTGCATAAGTGTTCCAATTTCCCATAATCGCTCCAGCATTTATCATTTTCCTTTTTTGTCATATTAGCTGATAGGATTGATGTGAGATTGCATTTCAGAGCTATTTTAATTTGCATTTCTCTAATCAAAAGTGATTCAAAGTACTTTTTCATATGTTTGTAGATATCTTTGATTTCTTCATCCAAAATTTTTCTGTTCATCTCCTTTTATCATTTCTCAATTTGGAAATGGCTTGTATTCTCATAAATTTGATTCAGTTCTCTATATTTGAGAAAGGAGGACTTTGTCAGAGACACTTGCTATAAAAATTATTTCCCAGCTTTCTAATTTCCCTCTGATCTTGATTCATTGGTTTGGTTTGTATAAAAGCATTTCAATTTAATTTGATCAAAATTATCTTTTTTCCATTTCATAACAAACACTCTCTATCTCTTCCTTGTTCATGAATTCTCCCCTTCCCCATAGATCTGATGGATAAACTATTCCTTGTATTTTTAATTTGATTGCATCATTGTGTATGGTACCTTTTAACAAGATGCAGTTTCCTTCCTTATCTGTTTTAATTAGGTCTATTTTGTTTGCTTTTCAGATCAGGATTTCTGCCCCTGTCTTTTTTTTTAAAGTTCAGGTGAAGCATAGTAGATTCTGCTCCAGCACCTTACCTATATTCTGTGTGTGCTTCTCTACTTCAGGTGTGTTTCTTGTAAACAAAATATTGTAGGATGCTGGTTTTTGTTCCACTCTGCTATTTGCTTCCATTTTATGAGAAAGGTTATCCCATTTACATTCACAGTTATGATTATACATTATGAAATATGTATTTCCCTCCATTCTATTCTTCCTCCTGTTTGTCCTCTCATTTCATCATTTTCCATTTCATCAGTGTTTTGCTTCTGTATACCATCTCCCCGATTTGCTCTCCCTTCTGTCCATCCCTACCCCTCTCCCTTTACTTAATCTCTACCCCCCCCCCTTCTACTTCACTGTTGGGTAAAATAGATTTCTATATTCAACTGATTGTGTATATTATTCATTTTTTTGAGAAAATATTTATGTGAATAAGGTTCAAGTGATGCCCACCACCCATCTTCTCATTGTCTACTCCACTATCACAAGTATTTCTTGCCTTTTCATGTGAGAAAATTTACCCAATTTTAGCTTTCCTCCCTTCTTTCTGCATCCATTGTATTGCTCTTTCCTATCCCTTTTTTATGGCATTCCCTCAAATTCACCTTATACCCATACCCTCTGTTTATATGTCCCTTCCATCTGTACTATTAATGATGCAATTTTTAAGCATTGCAAGTACCATCTTCCTTGTAGTGATATAAAGAGTTAAGATTTATTTAATCCCTTTTGTTTCCTGATACCTTTTGCCTATTTATGCTGTTCTTAGGTCTTGATAACAGAAATAAAATTTTTGGTTTAATTCTAATTTTCTCTTTATGAAAACTTGAAATCTTTCTATTTTCCTGAATGACCTTTTTTTTGTTTGATGCATTATGCTTAATTTTTCTAGGTAAGTAATTCTTGGTTGTAGCCCTAGCTCCTTTCCCCTATATAATATCATGCTCCATGACTTCCAACCTTTTCAATATTGAATCTGCTAAGTCCTGGATGGTCCTGATTGTGATTCCCCAATATTTAAATTGTTTCTTTCTAACCACTTCTAATATTTATTTTTCCTTGCTCTGACAGTTCTGGAGTTTGACTGTAATGTTCCTTGGAGTTTTATTGTGGAGTCTCTTTCCTGAGATGACCACTGGATTCTTTCAATGCCTATTTTGCCTTGATAACTTTTTGAAAGATGCTGTCCAAGTCTTCCTTTAGATTATTACTTTTAGGTAACCCAATGATTCTGATATTGTGTCTTCTGGATCTGTTTGCCAGGTCATTTGTTTTTCCCATCAGATATTTTGTATTTTCTTCCACTTTTTTACTCTTTTGAATTTGTTTGATTGATTTATGATGTATCATAGACGTTCCACTTGCCCAATTCTCACATTTAAGGTGTTGTATTCTTCAATTAACTTGGGCACTTTCTTTTCCATTTGCCAAATTGAAGTCTTTAAGGTATTGTTTTCCTCAGAAGATTTTTGTATCTCCATTTTCATTTATCCAATTCTACTTTTTAAGCAGTTGTCCAAGCTGTTGACTCCTTTTTCATCATTCTCTTGTATCACTCTCATTTATTTTCCCAATATTTCTTATACCTCTCTTATATGATTTTTAAGCTCATTTTTGAACTCTTCAATGAGTTCTTTCTGGACTTGAGATCACTTCTCATTTTTCTTTCCATTTTGGCCCAATAGTGTTCTGACATTTTTGTCTTTGGAGTTTGTTTCTGGGTCTTCTCTGTCAGCATAATAACTTTCTCATGGTCAGATTATATTTGGGTTTTTTTTGCTCATCTTTCTTCTTTTTGGCCTTTTCCTTTTCTTTTAATTTTGAGTTCTGCTCCCAGGATAGAAGAACTATTGTCTTGGGCTTATTGTGCTAATAGCTATAGGCCCTGACTGTTTACCTGGTACTACACTGATGTTGCCCTGAGGCCCATGGAGTACCCTTGTTTCTGGGGCTGGGTTGAAAGGGTGGGTTTGGGGTGGCTCATGCTCCTAGAGGTTAGAAGGGTCTGGCAACTTAGCTGGTGATGAGCTAGGATCCTAGTGATGGTGTCTGGCATTTGATGAGGTCTAGTGGAGTGTTTCTGAATTTCTGCATAGCTAAACTGAAGCAAATGACAGTTTGGCTTTTGGAGACTGCCTATTTGCCTATGGCTATGCAGAAACACAGTGGATATGTGCTGGCTGGTGGCTGCCTGTTTGCTTAGGTACCCATTGGGTTGGTGCTACCTGTTTTCCAAGAGCTGTGCTGCAGCACATGAATGCTGGCAGGTAGAGGTTGCCTGTTTGCCCAGAGCTACACTGAAGCATGTGATGGTTCTTTGAGTTGGAGTTTACCGGTTCCCCTGGCTTTGCTAAGGAATGAGGGGAAGTCTTGGTGTTGCTGTTTGCCAGATCCACCACACTGAGGATAAGGATCTTCCTCTGATTTGCTGACTTGGGGTTTACTACTGGATTGCTGAATGCTTTCTGTCCTGGACTGCACTGCCTTTTCACTCAAGTGATACCTTGCTTGCTAATCCTCCAAGTTTTGTGGGCTAAGAGATTGTTTCATCCCATCTTTTTGCTGGTTATGTTGTTCAATGCTTTGTTTTGGCATTCTAATTTTGGTTGTTTGGAGGTGAATATGGGAGAGTCACAGTGATTTATTGCATATTAAGCCATCTTGGCTCCTATAAATCCAACCATGAAATTTGAGCAACACAAATAGATTCACCACTCCAAATGAGACATGCCAGTAGGGTGTTAGTTTTTCACTAGGTAAGCCCAGTATGCTTACCTTCTAATTGTCTAATCAGTTTACGTTTTACATAAATCACCTATCTTCAATAGACAGCTCTCTGGCATTCTATCATGGAAACTCAGCATGCTGAATCCTGTCCTCAGAATATCTTGGAAGATCTCTTTATTAAAGTGGACTTAATTCAATTGACTTGGCTGTGTTTAAACTTCAAATATGAACAGTCTCCCCTGAACAGGAAGATAAACTCAAGAATTCAGTTCAATTCCTTGAGGATTTTTCTTTTATTGTATAGACTGGCAGTGTGAAAAATTACCATTTCAACTGACTAACTCCAGAAATACTTGTTATTTTCAGCTGAATAATTGGGACTAACACTCTTTTGATTACTTTCACATTTTCTATGCTAAAAGATGTTCAGTACTGAGGAGGATAAAAGATAACAGGCAATCATGACTGGCATTTGTATTACATGATGGAAAATCACTGTCCTCGGAACATTTGGGTTCTTTATATTTCTCTTACAAATTACTTTTCAAAAAATTTTCAACAAATAACAATAGTAGCAACAAAAGTAGAAATAGTTGTAGTTGTAGTAGAAGTAAGAGTAGTCCTAATTAGAGCCATAGTCATAGTTGTAACAATCAATATTATTTTATTTTCAACCTGTGGAAACTGTAATTCTCTACTTGTCTTTTGTTTCGGTCTCCTTCATTGTCTAGTCCATGTTCCAAGTTTCAATACCATTAAAATCACAGGAGACAGACTCTTTTTTCTTTTTTAATTTGTAGAATAAAACAAGTATTTCCATAACATAATACAATAAAAAGATAATTATGCATAAAACTGTGAATCTACTATGGAAAAAACTGGATAGCCAATTTTTAGAATTGAACGAAGGCCCTATGCCGACTATCTAACTGAACCCCACATTCTACAGTTGAGAAAACTGAAGGACAAAGTTACAAGTCTAAGAATGGGCTAAGCCTAGATAGGATACAGGTTATTCCCATGACTGCTCAATGCCTCTTAGAAACCTGATCAGTGGTACTTGTGAGTTACAGTAAGAAAGTATAAAGAAATTGAAGGAGGTAGATTCTGGCCCAACACCCCCACAGAAAAAAAAAACACTCTTCAGGAGCACAAAAACACATAGAGAGATGAATATAAGATATCCATACATAGCTGTCATGTAAAGGAAGAGATGATTGCTTACTTAAGTAAGGAAGTAAAATTGAGATTAATTGTTCTTAGAAAGTACTGGCTCCTAGAAACCATGGTAGAGCCTAAATTTCACAAATTTGATTCTAGAACACCCCAATGTCCATTTGGGGGTGTGTAAGAATCAAGAACATTTTCCAATTACTTGCAACTGGACTTGTACAATTCATATTTCTTAGGCTTGAAGAAAAACTGTGAAAACTGGGCACATCTAAGAAATTGTATGTATTGCATGTTACCCATAGTTTTCGGGTCCAGAAAGTCTCTCTGTAATTAACAACGTACTGAAAATTGGTCAGAGTATTAGCTACAGCTAGATTGAAAACTAGGAAATGATACTCATAATGTCTACAGTGTATCTGAAATACTTTTTTCCCTAGAAAAATTCCAGCCTTTCCCCAAGTGACCTAGAAGTCAAATTTCATACGGATTTGTGCTGGTGGCAATACCTCGAACATGCTTTGATCAATAGTATTAAATTCATCAACACATCAGTGACTGAGAATTGGAGTAAAGTGAACAGAGATTTTGAAGTCAGAATAATTGAATTTGAATCCTGACTCCACTAAAGTTGAGCCTTGGTCATGTGGCTAAATTTTCCCCTAATCTGTAAAAATGGAAGTAGAAAAGTAAATGATTCTAAAAGTTGCTTTCTAGTTCTAAATGTATAAACTTAAGACCCCCTTCTATTTCTGGCACTCAAATCATAGCCCTACTAGTAATAAGACCCTACACCTGTCTTCCAATACATTATACTTAAATTGTTTTGGGGTAATTATGAACAAAAAATAAAGAATTTCTATAGTCTTCCCTATAAATATTTAAATAGCATTTATCATTTCCCTCTCAAAATTGTACAGTTTTATAGATAGTATTTTTCTTTTTTTCCCAAAACTTATTAATTTAATTGTTTTCAGTTTTCAACAATCGCTTCCATAAATTCCAAAATTTCTCCTCTTCCTTCCTCTGAGGTGACATGAAATCTTACATAGGTTCTAAACATACATTCCTACTGAATACATTTTCACATTGGCCATATTGCTAGAAAAACTTAAACAAATGGGAGAAATCAGGAAAAAAACAAAAGATAGCAAATGGAAAATAGTAGTTTCATTCTGCATTCAGACCCCATAATTCTTTCTCTGGATGTGGATGTCATTTGAATCATGAGTCCTTTAGAAATGTTTCATGTCCTTACATTAATAAGAAGGGCTAAGTCTATCAAAAAACAGTCCTCACACAATGTGACTGTTATTGCATATAATGTTATCCTGGCTCTGATCAAGTCACTCAATATCAGTTCATATAAGCCTTTCCAGGTTTTCTGAAGTGTGATTGTTCGTCATTACTTTAATTTAAATTAAATTAATTTATTTGTTTACACTTTTTTATAATCACTTCTATAAGTTTTAAATTCCCCTCCCCCTATTTCTTCCTCCCTTCCCAAGACAGAATGCAATCTTATGTGGGTTCTACATATACATTCTTATTAAACAAATTTTCAAATTAGTCATGTTGCATAGAAGAATTAAAATTAATAAGAGAAACCACGAGGAAAACCAGACCAAAACCAAACATAACCCAAGAGAAAATAGCCTGATTCATTCTCCATTCTGATTCTTTCTCTGCATGTGGATGGCACTTTGCCTTGAGTCCTTTGGGAATGTTTTAGGTCCTTGCATTGCTATGAAGGGCTAAATTTATAAGAAACAGTCCTGTCATGCTATGGTTATTTCTGTGTATAATGTTCTCCTGGTTCTGCTCATTTCACTCAGCATCAGTTCATGTAAATTTTTCCAGGTTTTTCTGAAGTCCGACTGTTCATCTTTTCTTATGGCACAATAGTATTGCATTATATTCATATTCCAAAACTTATTCAGCCATTCCTCAATTGAAGACATTCCCTCAATTTCCAGTTCTTGGCCATCACAAAAAGAGCTGCTATAAATGTTTTTGTATATGTGGTATCTTTTCTCATTTTTATGATTTCTTTGGGAAACAGCCCTAGAAGCAATATTGCTGGGTCAAAGGAAAGCACATTTTGTAGCCCTTTGGGCAAAGTTGTAAATTGTTCTCCAGAATGATTGCATTAGCTCACAGCTCCACTAACAATGAATTAGTGTTCCAACTCTCCCTCATCTCCAACATGTATCATCTTCCTGCTTTGTCATGTTATTCAATCTGATAGATGTGATGTGGTACCGCAGAGTTGTTTGGAGTTGTATCTCTCTCAGTGATAGTGATTTAGAGCATGTTTACACATGACTATAGATAACTTTAATTTCTTCCTTTGAAAACTGCCTGTTCATATGCTTTGACAATTTATTGATTGGGGAATAACTTGTATTCCTGTAAATTTGACTCAGTTCTCTATATATTTTAGAAATGAGGCCTTTATCACAGACACTAGTTGTAAAAAATTCTTTCCCAGATTTCTGTTTCCCTCATAATCTTGGTTGCATTGGCTTTATTTATGCAAAAACTTTTCAATTTAATGTAAACAAAATTATCTATTTTGCTCTTCATAAGGTTCTCTATCTCTTATTTGGTCATAAATTTCTCTATTCTCCATAAATCTGACAAATACACTATGCCTTGGTCCCCCAATTTGTTTATAGTATCAGCCTTTATACCTAGATCATGTGTCCATTTGGACTTTGTTTTGGTGTATGGTGTCAGGAATTGATCTATGTCCAGTTTCTGCCACAGTATTATCCAGTTTTCCCAGCAACTTTTGTCAAATAGTTAGTTCTTATCCTAGAAACTGGGATCCTTGAGTTTATCAAACAGTATTTGAAGATGAAATTTTATATTGAGTTTGACCTTTTCATCAGCAAGGTCTGGAAATCTCTTATTTCATTGAATGTTCATCTCCTAGCCTGAAGTATTATTCTCAACTCTACTGGGTAATTAATCCTTAGCTGTAGTTTAAAATCCTTTGCCTTATGGAATATTCCAATCTTTCCGATCTTTCAATGTAGAAGCGGCAAGGTCTTGTGTGATCTTGACAATGATTCCTTGATATTTGAAGTGTTTCTTTCTGGTTTCTTGAAAATTTTCTCCTTACCTTTATAGTTCTGGAATTTGGCAACAATATTCCTTGGTGTTTTAAACTTGGTATCTCTTTCAGGTTTTTTTGGATTCTTTCAGTGATTATTTTGCCTTCTGGGTTTAGGACTTCAGGGCAGTTTTCCTTGATGATTTCTTGGAAGATATTTTCCAAGACCCTTTTTCATGATGGCTTTCCAATAATTTTTCCAGTTTCCAAGAATTCTTAGATTTTCTCTCCTGGATCTGTTTTCCAAGTCAGTTATTTTTTCCAATAAGTTATTTTACATTTCTTCTATGTTTTCATTCTTTAGACTTTGCTTGACTGATTCTTGATGTTTCATAGAGTCATTAGCTTCTATTTGCCCAATTCTAATTTTTAATAAATTGTTTTCTTCAGTTAACTTTCATACCTCATTTTCAATTTGTCCAATCATTCCTTTCAAGGAATTATTTTCTCCAGTTAGGTTTTGTCCTTCCTTTTCCATTTGCCCAATTTTCCTTTTTGAAGGGTTGTTCTCTTCAATGAATTCTTTTTTTTTATTTTGTCAGTTGTATTTTTAAAATCATTCACCAACTTTTCTTCTACCTCTTTAATTTGGCTTTTAAAATCCTTCTTGAGTTCTTCCAAGAAAGCTTTTGGGCTTGAGACAAGTTCATATTCCCTTTTGAGGTTTCATATATGATTGCAATGTCAATGCTGCTTTCTCCTGTATTCATATTTTTTCTTCTTTGTTTTCATAGTAAGATTCTATAGTATTTGCTTTTCTGGTTTGCTTCTTGCTCATGATGATTGACGTTTTGCTGGCTTTTTAAGTAGATCTCTGCTTCTGGGGCACAGGGGGCTCTGTTTCATATTTCTTGTGCTAAGGACTGGAGTGGACTCTGGTCTTTTCAGTTAGAAGCTAGAAAGATACAGATTACCTGGTGCTGAACTGGCTTGTGTGTACCAAAGCTGAGGTCAGGTGAAGTATTTCTGACTTTTGCTGGGTTATACTGAAACTGCTGGTGTGAAGTGTGGGGAAGGGATTCTCCTCCTGCCCTATGCTAGAGCACAGGCAGGCTCAGCAACTGGTGAATCCTCATCTGTTCTGGTGTCTGCCCAATTCCTTTGGCTATGGTCAGGCTCATCTGGGGTCCTGCTGTTCGTGCTTATGGGCTACACCTTCCTGGGGCTCAGGATATCCTCTTGGTTTGCTAAGGTGTGACTGACTCTCAGCACCTCTGATCCTGCACTGGTTCCCTTCAGCCACAGCAAGAGGGACTCTCCTTGATAATTTCCTCAGGCTCCCAAGCTGAGAAACTACTATGCCCTTTCAACTGATCTCAGTATTCCAGAATTTTTCCTGGGGAAATACTCTCTGGGTTTGTCAACATCAACAAGAGGGTGAGAGCACTTACAGTTTGCTATACCATCTTGGCCTCTGGAAGTTTAAGTGACTTCCATACATTTAGTCTGTGGGCTGATAGTCTCAGGAGTATCTACTGCTGTTACCAGGGTCCTGTACTTCTCTCTCACTCAGTTCTGCTGGACTCCTCTCCTGTGCTGATATGTTTGAGAATTCACACTGTTGCTTCTGCTTCACCACTCCCTGGCAGTTCCTGCTCTGCTCTGCTCTGCGCTGGCAAAGTCAGTACTGGTGCAGCCTATGCTCTCTGTACTCCACCATCCCTGTGTAATAGATCCTTCCCATTGACCTTTCAGGCTCTCCTGTGTTGAAAATCTGCCACATTCTTCTTCCACTCTAAAATTTGTTAATATTCTCTCTTTAGAGGTATCTGATGGACTAAGTGGTGGGGATCAGGTCAGGTGAATCTATGCTCTCACTCTACCATCTTGGCTCTACTCCCTGTTCGTCATTTCTTATAGCACAATAGTGTTCCATTACATTCATATACCACAACTTGCTGAGCCATTTCCCATTTAATGGGCATCCCCTCAATTTCTAAATTTTTACCACCACATAAAGAGCTGCTATGACTGTTTTTGTACATGTTGGTCCTTTTCACATTTTTATGATCTCTTTTGTATTACCAGTTCAAAGACTTTGCACATTTTTGTAGGCCTTTGAGCATAGTTCCAAATTGCTCTCCACAATGGTTGGATCAGCTCACAGTTACACCAACAATGAATTAGTGTTCCAACTCTTTAACCTCTTCTCCAAGATGTTTCATTTTCCTGTTTTGTCAAGTTAGTCAATCTGATAAGTGTGATGTGGTACCTCAAAGTTGTTTTTAATTGCATTTCTCTAATCAATATTGATTTAGAACACTTTTTCATGACTACAGACATCTTTAATTTCTAACTGTGAAAACTACTTATTCATATTCTTTGACCATTTATTAATTGTGGAATGTCTTATATTCTTGTAAATTTGACACATTTCTCTATGTATTTTAGAAATGAGACCTTTTTCAGAGACACTAATTATACAAAATATTTCCTACATTTCTGCTTCTCTCTTTATCTTGTTTGCATTGGGTTTGTGTAAAATCTTTTCAATTTAATGTAATCAGTTATCCATTTTGCATTTCATAATGTTCTCTATCTATTATTTGGTCATAAATTCCTCCATTCTCCATGAATATGACAAATAAACTATTCCTTGCTCTCTTAGTTTGCATATATTATCAGCCTTTATACCTAGATCATGTACCCATCTGAACTTCATTCTTTTATATGGTGTCAGGCATTGGTCTATGTCCAGTTTCCACCACACTATTTTCCAATTTTCCCAGCAGTTTTTATCAAACAGTGAGTTCTTATCCCAGAAGATGGGTTCCTTAGGTTTTTATGAAACAGTAGACTACTGTAGCCATGTGTCTTGTGTACCTAATCTATTCCATTGATCTTCCCCTCCATTTCTTAGCCATTATGAAATGGTTTCAATGATTGCTGCTTCATAATACATTTTAAGATCTGGTATGGCTAGGATACCTTCCCTGGTGTTTCCATTTATTCATTTGTTATTTTTATTTCCTTGTTATTTTGCTCTTACAAATGAATTTTGATATTATTTTTTCTGGTTCGATGAAATAATTTTTGGGTAGTTTTATTGGTATGGCCTTGAATAATTAAATTAATTTAGATAGAATGGTCATTTTTATTGTATTAGCTTGGCCTACCCACAAGCAAGTGATATTTTTCTAATTACTTAAATCTGACTTTATTTGCATGAAAAGTGTTTTGTAATTGTGTTCCTATAATCCTGGATTTATTTTCTCAAGTAGACTACAAAATGTTTCATAGACTACAGCAACCTTAGATGGGATTTCTCTTTCTGCCTCTTGCTGTTGTGCTTTGTTAGTAATATATGGAAAGGCAGATGATTTATGTGGGTTTATTTTGTAAGCTGCAACTTTGCTAAAGTTGTTTATTATTTCAAGTAGTTTTTTACATAACTCTCTAGGATTCTCTAGGTACATCTTCATGTCATCTACAAAGAGTGATAGCTTAGTTTCTTCTTTGCCTATTCTAATTCCTTCTATATCTTTTTTCTTCTCTTACTGATAAAGCTAGCATTTCTAGTACCATATTTAATAACAGTGATGATGAAAGACATCCTTGTTTCACCTCCCAATCTTATTATAAATGCATTTAGTTTAATGCTTGCTGATGCTTTTAGGTAGATTCTATGTGTTATTTCAAGGAAGGTTCCATTTTTTCTATGCTCTCCGGTGTTTTCAGTAGGAATGGGTGTTTTATTTTGTCAAGTTTTTTCTGCAATTATTAAGATAATTATATGGCTCTGTTAGTTTTGTTGTTGATATGATCAATTATGCTGCTAGTTTTCCTAATATCGTAGTAGCCTAGCATTCCTGGTATAAGTCCTACCTGATCAAAATGTTTTATTCTCATGATAAATTGCTGTAATTTTTCTACTATTATTTAAAATTATTGCATTTCTGTTCATTAGGAGAATTGGCCTATAACTTGTTTCTTTGTTTTGATTCTTCCCAGTTTAGGTGTGAGCATGATATTTGTGTCATAATAAAAATTTGGTAGGACTCATTCTTCGCTAATTTTCCCAAATAGTCCATACACATTATGGGAATTAACTATTCTTTAAATGTTTGATAGAATTCACTTGTAAATCCATCTGACCCTGGAGATATTTTTCCTATGGACTTCATTGATGGTTTGTTCACTTTCTTTTTCTAAGATGGAGTTATTTCAGTATTTTACTTCCTCTTCTGTTAATCTGGAAATTTATATTTTTGTAAATATTCATCCATTTCACTAAGATTGTCAAGTTTATGGGCATATAGTTGGGAAAAACAATTTCTAATTATTGTTTTAATTTCCTCTTCATTAGAACTGAATTCACCTATTTCATTTTTGATACTGGTAATTTGGTTTTGTTCTTTTCTTTTTTTTAAATCAAATTGACGTAAGGCTTATTAATTTTATTGTTTTTTTCCAAAATGCTAGCTTAGTTTTATTTATTTGTTCAATAGTTTTATTTATTGAAATTTTGTTAATTTCTTCTTTGGTTTTCAGTATTTCTAATTTGATATTTAATTGGGGATTTTAAATTTGTTCTTCTCGTAGCTTTTTTTCAGTTGCATGTCCTATTCATTTATCTATTTTATTCAGGTAAGAATTCAAAGACATAAAACTTCCTCTAATACCTACTTTAGAAGCATTCCATAAGTTTTGGTAGGTTGTCTCATTATTGTCATTCTCTTCATTGAAGTTACTGATTGTTTCTATGATTTTTTGTTTGATCCACTCATTTTTTAGGACTAGATTGTTTAATTTTCAATTTGTTTTTGTTCTATCTTTCCATGGTCCTTTATTATATATAATTTTTATTGGATCACGATCTGAAAAGGATTAATTGACTATTTATATCTTTCTACATTGAACTGTGAAGTTTTAATATCCTAGCACATGGTCAATTTTTGTGTATGTGCTATGTACTGCTGAGAAAAAAGCATATTCCTTTCTATTCCCATTCACTTTTCTCCAGAAATCTATCATATCTACCTCATCCAGAGTTTTATTCACCTTCTTAGCTTCTTTCTTGTCTATTTTGATGTTAGATTTATCAAGTTCAGAGAGGGGGAGGTTGAGGTCCCTCACTAGTATAGTTTTGCTGTCTATTTCTTCTAGTAACTCCTTTAACTTCTCTCCTAAGAATTTGGATGCTATGCCACTTGATACATATATGTTTAGTAATGATGTTACTTCATTGTCTATCATGCCTTTTAGTAGGATATTATTTCCCTCATTATCTTTTTTAATTTGATCTATTTTAACTTTTGTTTTTTGCTGAGATTGGCATCTCTATCCCTGGTTTTTATTTTACTTCAGATGAAGCATAGTATATTCTACTGTGGTTTTTTACCTTTATCTCCCTTCTAGCAGCCCTGCTCCCTTTTTTTTCTTTCCCTTTACTACTTCTTTCCTTCCTTCTAACCATCCCCTCCCTTTTCTTTCCCCTTTCCCCTACTACTGTCTATGGCAAGTTAGATTTCTGTACTTAATTGAGTATGTTATTCCCTCCTTGAAACATATCTGATGAGGGTAAAGATCAAACAATGTTTATCTCACTCACTTCTTTCCCTCTACTATAATATGTTTTTTGCCTCTTTGTGTGAGGTAGTTGACCTTTTTCTGTCTTCTTCTTTTCTCATCTTCCTTCACAGCCTTCAATTAGGCTTTTTTATCATCACATCAGTTAACTTATTCCCCTACCCTCTATCTATGTATATTTCTTTTAAATGTCATAATAAATATATAATTCTCTAAAATAACAGATATCATGCTCCCATATAGGAATTAAAAGTGGTTTCCCATATTGAATAACAAGGTTTTTTTTCTTTTTTTCCCTGTTTACCTTTCTTTTCCTCTCATGACTCTTGTATTTGAAGGTCAAATTTTCTACTGAGCTGTGGTTTTTTCATCAGGAAGTGTAGCAGATGGCCCACAGCTCGGTGAAGTGGTTGAAAAAAAAGAGACAGGGGAGGTGGGAAAAGATAGACCAATTCGGTTTATTGATCCAAGGGTTAGGGTTTATATAGATAGAATCTGCAAGTCTACGTGACATTCTGCTTGTCTCCTGTTCTAGTGATTTGACCAGTCTTATTGTCTTTAAAGTCTATTAGCCTAGAGGACATCTATTTTACATATCCCTTGTTTTCTGTTGTTCCCACATTTGTTTCATGGAGACACCAACATCTGGAGGGCATGGAGAGCCATTCCGGATGATAATGAGCACATTCTCAAAGAACAGTTTCCTGGAAGGTCTTTCCTGATCTTGTCAACAGCACTCCACCCTGGCCCTCAACAATTTCTCCTTTCTTTTGTTGTAACTGAGACTAGGTACTTGGGATTGAAAAGCTTACCCAGGAGAGAGAAGGCACTTATGAATAGGTGGCCCTACAGAGAAACAAAGGGATAGAGGTAATATAGATATGAGCCAATGGAATGGGGATGCAAAGGGATTTGTATTAGCAACATAATCCCAATACACATGCAGCTTCCTTGGGGTCAAGATTTCCCTTGGAGGCCTGATCTATAAATTATATATAGAGGTATTATAATGGACAGAAGTAACACAAATGGAAATGAACCTACAATCACATCTTATGAACAATCTTGTTTCAAAAACATCAACGTTGTTTCCCACCACAACAATAGTATCTCTTAAAGTATCCATTAAATTGTATATATGGATAAACCAATTGACACAGGGGAAGCCAATGCTATCACAAAGCTTATAATGCTTAAAATAATGGAACTTATACATCTTAAAAGTAATGCAACTTATACATCTTTTCTGTCTTACTTTCAACATTAACTGATTAAAAGTTTGTTCAGATACAGACAGATACCAGCCTTCACTTTTGATAGGCATTACAGCAAATCTAGGACACATAATTACAGATATAATGCTAGGGTTAGCTATATGAAAACCAATGTATTCAGTGATAGTACAATTAAAGCATGTCATTTCCCAATCACAAAAGCAAAAATTCTATCGATATCAATTTGTTTCCCAAAAACCTTAAACCCAAGTGCTACCATAATTACCTCCTATTTTCCTTCCCCATTTCACCACCCATAACCCAAGGTGGATTATGTACAAAAAGTCTATCTATCTTCCTCTCAATCAGTTCCTTCTGCTTCAGTGGTCAGCTGGAGGGTACCCAGAAGCTGAATGGGTGTCTTCATTGTCCTGTCAGTCTTATGACAGGTTCATTGAGGTCTTGGCCTTTTTTCTTTCCTCTTTTCCTTGATCCTTATCTTCTCCAATGTATGGCCGAAGTCGGCTGTTTCTTTCTGGTATCCAGATCATTTCTTCACCATTTCCTGTGGAAATACAAGCATAAGCTCTCCCCCACATTAAGAGTTCAGAGGGTCCTTGCCACAAGCCTGTTTTCGTGTCTCTCCATTTCACTTTCACTTTTTTCCAATCAGTGAGGTGTGTTTTGCCTTTTTGAAACTGTTTTTGAGCAGGCGTAAGCCTCTATCTGGTGTCAGGTATACAACACCATGTCAACTTTTCTCATTCTTTTGCCCTCTTCTCCCCTTTTCTTTTGTTTTGAGGAGAGTTTTTATGTCATGATTGCAACGTTCTACAATGGCTTGACCAGGAGGATTATATGGGATGAAATTGCTTCCTGCTGAGATTGGATGTAGAGCTGTCCCTGCCTTGGTAGGTCCTATTCAAGAGATACATAGCTTGAGCAGTTATCTGAAAGTTGCTGGCTTGCACTGTGGAAAAGACAAACCTGGCATGGAGGTTAGACAAAGACCAAACAGGCACAAAAGGAATATAAATAAAGGACAATTTCCCTGGCATAACAGACAAAGAAGGCCAGTCTAGGCCAAGGGCAACAGATTTGAATATGAAAGGCCAGATAAAATGAAAAGATTCAGGAAGACTTGGCTACAAATTTTGTATGAAAAGCTAGGTTAAGTGGCAAGATAACCATAGACAAGAGATTTCTCAAGTTATCACTCTTTCAGGAGCATAACTATTATCTTAAACCAAAGGGATTTCAAACTTAAACTTTACAACTGAACAACTGAATAGATGTACATCCTTGTTTGACAGACTAGTTTCTCATTCTCTGATTACATTTACTCTGGAAGAAAAACTTTACAAAACAAAGGAGATTGGTACAGCACCCATGCCTGCCAACCCCCAAGCATACAGGAGGACTGTTCTGAATGAGCACATCTAAATAAAGTTTTCATTCAATTCCTTTCTTTATACATACAGTAATCAATAAGTTTAGCATTAAAACAGTAAATTCCAAATAACTTAAATTAACAATCTTCGGCGGAGTCAAGATGGAGGAGTAGAAAGACTCACCTATACTATGTCCGAACCCACAGCCCATAGATTTCCTGTAAAAAGAACTCCTGACAAATTCTGGAGCAGTGGAGGCCGCGCAGCAACACAGTGAAGGAGATTTCTGCTGCAGAGAGCCCTGAAGAACCGACCGCAAAGGTACCCTGGACACGGGAGCGGAGTCCTGTCGAGTGCTCCCCTCCCCCGCCCCGGCCACATGGCACTGAGAGGAGCCAGCAGAGCCCAGCAGGCGGCATGGACCTGAATCTCCGGGAGGCCGCGAAGGTCCCACCACCCACAGACGCACAGGTCAGTGAGAGGAACGGGCTGAGAGGGGAGCGGGGGAATCTCCGGGACTCGGACCCCCTGGGAAGCGGCCGCTGCGGCAGAGGCTGAGGCAGCTCGGCCAGAGACTCCCAGAGTGGGCTGGAGCTCCACCCCAGCTCCATTACAAAGGATCTCTGTATAAACCCC
>CM053770.1:621082092-621121504 GCA_028658325.1 Potorous gilbertii | reverse complement strand
CTACATTGAATTGCCTGCCTTCCCAAAGGGAATGGGTGGGGATGGAGGGATGGGGAGAACTGGAACTTAAAGTTTTAGGATCAACTGTCGAGTATTGTTCTTGCTACTAGGAAATAAGAAATACAGGTAATGGGGAATAGAAAGTTATCTGGCCCTACAGGACAAAAGAGAAGATGCGGTATGGGAAGGGAGGGATGATAGAAGAGAGGGCAGATTGGTGATATGGGCAATTAGAATGTCCAGTGTATTGGGGAAGGGGGAGGGGACAAATGGGGAGAAAATTTTGGAACCCAAAATCTTGTGAAAATGAATGTAAAAAGCTAAATAAATTTATTTAAATAAAAAAAAAACAATCTTACAACTTTTTAAATGATAGCCAAATTGTTTTAACTGAATCTTTTTTAACAGGCAAAGATGAAAATACCTGGTTTTCTAAAATGACAATTACAAAAACCAAAAACATTGTAAGACAAGGTTAGCAAGACTGTTAAAATTTTAAAATAACATGACTGGTTTTACACAATTTTCTCAACATCTTTCAGTTTCAACAAAATTCAGATTAGAAATTGGTTTCTCTAACACTGTTTCTGTATTGCAGGGGTTACTCAATTTTTACTATGTAAGACTGTAACAGTTTAGAAGCACAACAGTAACACAAATAGTGAACCTTAGGTGTCATTAATTACATTTCCAAATAATCACATGCAAATATTATTAATAGAAGACTGGGCTTACTAACTGTAGGGGCTGGTTGGTTTGTGATCTCATTGCTGTGACCCAAGCTCTACCCACAAGAGGGGTAAATTAAATTTTCTGCTATTCTTTAGCATTCTCTTCCCTTGATCTAATGTGAGATGATAAGAGTTACAATTCACTGTAGTCCTAGCTGGGTGATGAGTTGGGACTGCAGGGCAAAAAATCTTAATGGTTCTAACTTTTACTCAAGTAAATTTTACATCTGTATCTAATCCTTAGGAACTTCTTTGAAAGAGAGGGCTTTTGCATCTATCACCTGAAGGGAGAGAGACTTCTGGACAACTATCCAGTGGTGCCAAGTCCCCTCTGTTCTACTGGAGGTTCAAAAGTTTTTATTTCTGCCGAGGTGTATTTTTTCAGATCTATGCATTTTTCCAATTTGCCTTAGTGCCAAATAATATAACAAATTTTGACCTGTTTAAAACATCCAATTAGGAGTGACATGTTAAACTTAAAATATGACCAGAATAACTACTTTTAGGGTACTTCCCATTATACAAAAACTTCTCTTTCAAGTGAGGCATGACATAATTAAAATGCTAGTCAACCTGCCTCTGATGAGGAAAAAACTTCCTTGATTTCTTCTTGTCTTTCTCTCCGCCTTCCCAACCTGGCCAGGGTTGGAAGGTAGAAAGAGAGAGAGAGTTTTACAAAAACCTTTCCAAAACTTTTATGCTTTCCTGAAACTGCCTTTAGCAATAAGGTTAGTTTCTCTCTTTCTTTCTCCCATACTCCTGCCCCGATGCTGCAGTCATCAGAGAGAAGGGACAAGGGAAAGAGAAAACATGGGAAAGAGATTAACACACAAACACACTCACACAGAACATAGAGACAGAATACATACATAGACAATAAGACAGAATTCAAAAAATCAAGAAAAGGTTGTCAAAAATCCTCTGCACAAATTAGACCTATGTCTTGATTTCTTTTACTTCATTCCAACATGCTTTGTGAAATTCAAATTTCCACATTAAGTAATCTCCTTCAAGAATGACTTTATCTGATTTACACCAATCAGTGGGGCATAGGGCTATCTGAGAAATGCTGTCTAGAAGAGACTGAATGTGAGAATTACTTGGTCCATAACTAATTGCCCCTTGCTTTGATTCCTGTAAAAATTTAAAATTCAGAGGGGTGAATTCTCTTGCAACTCCTCCTGGGTTAATGGGATCTGGGTTTTCTGGAGGAGTATAGAATGTCAGTGGTTCTGTGGGAACCGAGGGTTCCAGGGGTACTGAGGCTTCCTCTGACCAGGAATCCACCTCTTCTTCCCCTTCCTCCTTTTCCACAACTGCCTCTACCTGAGTGTTTCTGCTCTTAAAAAGTATCTGACCCATTGTTAACTTTACTTTTGCTATTTACCTATCAGTACTTATTTCTTGTGCACAGAATCTGCCTTTTGATTCTGTTAACACAGTAAGCTCTCCCCATAAGCCTATTAGTACTGAGATTTTACTGTGCCTGCAAGAACCTCAAACAAAGTGAAACGACCCTGCTGGGCTTCTTTGAGGCTTCTCCTTACCTTCATTGTCTTCTCACAACTTGGAATTTCTGAATTCCTTTCTAAGGGGGCCACTCACTGAAAGATGAGTCCTTTTCTTGGATCAGGTCCCTGGTCCCTGTTTGGGAGCCAAGGAAGGTCCAGAAATCCCTTATTTCATTGAATATCCATTTTCTTGCCTGAAGTATTATGCTCAACTTTGCTGAGTAATTGATCCCTGGTTGTGTGTAGTGCAAGGCCTTTTACCTTACTGAATATCATACTCTAATCTCTCAAATCTTTTAATGGAAAAGCTTCAAGTTCCTTTGTGATCCTTACTGCAGTTCCCTGATGGTTGAATTGCTTTTTTCCTGGATGATTGCAGTATTTTTTACTTGACCTGATTCTTCTGGAATTTGACTGCAATATTCCTTGGCATTGTCAGTTTGGTATCTCTTTCATGATGTGATCAGTTGATTCTTTTGATGACTATTTTGCCCTTTGCATCTAAAGCCTCAGGGCAGTTTCTTTTGATGATTTCTTGGAAGATACTGTCGGGCTCTTTTTTTTTTCCATCTTGGCTTTCCAGTAGACCAATAATTCTTAGATTTTATCCTTCCTAGATCTATTTTCCAGACCAGTTGTTTTTGCAATGAGATATTTTACATTTTCTTCTATCTTTTCATTCTTCATATTCTGTTTGACTGTTTCTTGATGCCTTATTCAGTCATTAGCTTCTATTTGCCTAGTTGTAATTAAGGAATTCTTTTCTTGAGATAGGTTTTATACTTCCTTTTCCATTTGTCCAATTGTTTTTTTTAAGGAATTATTTTCTCCAGTTAGGTTTTATACCTCCTTATCCATTTAGTCAATTTTACTTTTTAAGGAGCTATTATGTTCAGTGAATTCTTTTTTTGCCCACTTCATCAATTGCATTTATACAATAATTGGTCGATTTTTCTTCTACCTCTCTAATTTGGTTTTTAAAATTCCTCTTGTGTTCTTCCAAGAATGCTTTTTGGACTTGAGATCAGTTCATATAGCCTTTTGAGGTTTTTTCAGATGTGGATATAATGTCAATGTTGGCCTCTTCTGAATTCATATTTCAATCTTCCCTATTCCATAATGAGATTCTATGGCCTTTGCTTTTCAAAATTGCTTCTTGCTCATAGTGATTGCCTTTTTTTCTGGTTTTTAAAGTGGATCTCTGCTTCTGGGGCACAATGGGCTCTGTCCCACATTTCTTGTGCTGAGAGTTGCTGCTTTCCATGCTGTAGCCTCTGGTTCTGTCAGCTAGGAACTGTATAATGTTGCAGTTTACCTGGTGCTGAGCTTGCTGGTGTGTGCCAAGGCTGAAGCCAGGTGAAGTCTTTCTGAGTTTTCCCAAAGTTACACTGAAGCTCATGGCATGAGGTATGGAGTGGTCTGGTCACTGGAGAGCTCCTCCTCCTCCTCTAGGTCTATGCTAGAGCTGGTGGACCTCTGTCCACATTAGTATCTGCCCAGTTCTTCTGTCTGTGATAAAACAAACCTGGTATCATTATGTTGGTGCCTATTGGGTCTACTCCCTTGGGTCTCAGGAATTTCTGCAGGTCTGCTGAGATAGTGCTTGCTGAGACACCTCCAATTCTCTACTACAGCCCCAACATGAGGGACCCTTCCCATCAATCTCCCCAGTCTCCTGAGCTAAAAGACCTGCTCTACCACTTCTTCTGACTCCATTATTTCCAGATTTTTCCTGGGGCAATAATCTCCTGGTTTTTCAAGGTCAACATGGTAGGATGAGAGCACTTATGGTTACTCCACCATCTTGGCTTCCATAAGTTGAAGTAGGTGTCTGAAACATTCAGTCTGTGTGCTGATAGCCTCAGGAGCAGTCACTGTTACTGCTGGGGGCCCCAGGCTTCTCTCTTACCTAGCTCTGTCTGACTCCAGTATGTGCTGAAAGGATTGGGAATTGGCACTCCAGGTGGTGCTTCAGACTACTTGGGGCAATTCCCATTCCATTATGGGACTGGTGCAGCCCATGTACTCTGTACTCCCTCAGCCTGTTGTGATAGTTCCTTCCCATTGAACTTTTGGGCTTCCATGACCTAGAAACCTGTCACACTCCATCTCCCAGTCAATTCTGCCACTCTAAAATTTGTTCAGATTCACTTTTTAGAGGTATCTGAAGGAATTTGTGGAAGAGCATAGATAGGTCCCTGATTTCTTGGCTCCACCTTTTATGGATTTTTTTTAAAGATATGGTTATGGACAGATTTAAATTGTCCTTGTAGTTGGGATGGGAATAGATATATTGGAGTAGATAGATAGAAAGAGAGAGAAGGAGAGAGAGAGAGAGAGAGACAGAGGTAGATTCTTTCTTTGCCAAACAGTATATTGCACTTTATGCATCTTTATTTTTTTATACATTTTTGAAAATATCCAGAGAACTTATTCATAGGCTTTGCCAGACTGAGATAGGGTCCAAGACACAGAAAAGGTTATGAACACATGGTTAAATTTTCCGTGGAGCTTCTTGAATGTTTTATCTAGGTAAAAGCAAAAAAAGTGCAAGTTTCTGCAAATCATAAAGCAAAAGGGAAATTTTACTTTTTGACTGATTTGTTGGTTGCCTGAGGTACATTTGTTCCCTTTTCATTTACCTCCATTCTATGATTTGAATAAGATTGTACCCACTGTCTTTCAGGGCTACAGTATGCATTGGCAAGAAAATATACATCAGGTTTACAAGTGGAACGATACATTTTAATTACTTTTGCTTTGTCATATATTCAGTAAATGTCTCCAGTTGACTGGTTTCTGGTCTCCATCTTGGCTGGTTTCTGAAATGGCAACTACATAAATTGGGGATCAGGAGCTAGAGTTTTGAATAGTACAAATGGATCTCTGCCCACCATCTCAATTGCTACCAGAGACTCAGGGTCCTGAGAGTGGATTATAACAATGAGACTCACCTTTTAGTCATCCCTAACGTAAAAAAAAGAATTTCAGGTTGGATGAAAGTCAATCTAAAGAGAAGAAACAAGAGAAAGAGTAGGGCTGTTATTTGTATAGTTTCTGTTTACATGTTCCCACTTTTTCTTATGAAACAAGCCTAGTTTGCTCTACTGTCTTTGAGAGTTAGCAGCCTCTAGCTGAAGACACAATGAAAATATAACCTTTTGTTAACCCTAAGAACATAGTTCAAAAGTTCCATAGTGCCATGGATTCTAAGAAGTGGTTCTAAAAAATCTGCCTACTTGTCAAACATAAAAAAGCTCTCTGCATTTTTGGTGATTAAAATGAAGAGAAATGATATCATCAAAAGTAAACTGAAAAGAATGCTGAGGGATTTATGAAGTTCTGGACAATATATTTAAACACTTAGGAAAATAAGCCATCTTGCCATCAGTGTTTGCAACTGATGATAGAGATTTGGGGAATTTTTTACTCCTTTGATGTTAAAATTTTTCATTTACCTAGAAATGTAATTCTTCACACCTATCAGACACCTGTGTTCTAAACTAAATAAGGTTCTGACCAAGAATCCTTTAAACTTCTGATATTTCTGAAGAACAAAATAATACTATTAAATTGCAAACTCCACAAAGGTTCCATCCTCTTTGAGATATAACATAGTAAATACATAGTAAGATCATTGGTTGTATAGTCAGAGGACCTGTATTCAAATACCATTTATAGAGAAATAATTCAATATGGAAAACAACAGATTGGTTTAAGATTGGAAAAGAAGAATAAGGTTATATTTTGTCACCTTATTTATTTAACTTATATGCAGAGTATACCATGTGAAATGCTGACCTTGATGAATCAAAAGCTGAAAATAAATTTTCCTAAGAAATACCAACCATTCCAGATGTGCAGACAATGATACTTTGATGTATATATTTGATGGCAGAAAGAGAAGAGGAATTCAGAAGTCTCTTGGTGAGGATGAAAGAGGGTGGTATAGAGCTCACTGAAGCAAAAAAACTCAAAAAACAAAAATCAAAAACCTAAGATCTTGGTAACTGACCCCATTGTATCCTGAAAAATAGAGGGAGAGGAAATGGAAACAGATTTTGTAATCTTGGGCTCAAAGAACACTGTAGATGGTAATTGCAGCCATAGGATTAAAAGACATTTGTCCTTGGTAGGAAAGTTATGGAAAATGTGGACAGCGCTAAAAATCAGTCATCAACTTGCAGACAAGGGTTCACAGCTACAATTACAGCTTTTTGAGTATCAATGCTTGGCTATGAGAATTGGATTATGAAACAAACTGAGAGCCACAGAACTGATGCTTTCAAATTGTGATCCTAAAAAGGACTTTTGAGAGTCCTTTAGACATCATGGAGGTAAAATCAGTCAATATTTAAAGGAATTAAATCAGGCTATCCACTTGAAAGTGAAATACTGAAGCTGAAGTTTAAATACTTTGGTAATGAGTTGATGGGACTATGAAAAAGACCATGAGGGGAAAGACTAAAGGCAAAAGGAAAAAGAGATGACAGAAAATTATATGGATAGATAGTATCATGGAAACAAGGAAAGGAAACTTGGAAAGAGTTTGAGAGATAGTGAAAGATAAAAAAGTTTGGTGTGTTATGGTGCAACTTGTCACAAAGAGTAAGACATGACTGAAAAATAACAACATTCTAAATCTTTGGAATATACTTTATTAATCTGCAAAAGGAATAAGTTGTGATGGACCACTGTTGTATTCCCTTCTTTCCATAAACCTAAAATTTTATAATTTTGTATTCTGCTAGAACAGAGATCGTATCAAATTTTTCTTTGTATCTAGCTCAGTGCACTACACATTGTAGGTATGTAACCTAATGTTAATTATATGTTAATTTAGTATTGCCATGTTCTGGCCTCTTTAAAAATACATATATTTATTATTAAACCCTCATATAAATGCTTTTATTGATTTAATTTTTAATATAATACTCTGTCTTTTTACATGGGTCAACACAAAGACCACTCATTTATGCAATGTTTTTGCACTTTTTTAAAAATTTAATTTATTTATTATTAATTTTAGTTTTCAACATTCATTTACACAATATTTTGAGTTTCAAATTTTCTCTGCATTTCTCCCCTCCCTCCACCTCAAGATGTCATGCATTCTGATCACCCCTTCACCCAATTTGCCCTCTCTTCTATCACACCCCTCCCTTCCCTTATTCTCATTTTCTCTCTTTTCTTGAAGGATAAGATAGATTACTATATACTATTATCTGTATTTCTTATTTCCCAGTTGCATGCAAAAGCAATTCTCAGCATTTGTTCCTAAAAGTCTGAATTTCAACTTATCTCCCTTCCTCCCTCCTATTCTCACTGAGATGGCAAGTAATTCAAGATAGACCATAAATGTGTAGTCATGCAAAAGACTTCCATAATAGTCACGTTGTGAAAGACTAACTATATTTCCCTCCATCCTGTCCTGTCCTCCATTTCTTCTATTCTCTCTTTTGCTCTTGTCTCTCCCCAAAACTGTTTACTTCTAATTGATCCCTCCTCCCATTTGATCTGCCTTCTATAATCCTCCCCCCCAAAGCCAACTTATCCCCCTCTCCCCTATGTTCCTATAGTGTAAGATAGATTTTCACACCAAATTGAGTGTGCATGCTATTGCCTCCTTAAGCCAAATATGATGAGAGCAAGCTTCACTTTTTCCCTCTCAACTTCCACCATTATTCTCCCCTCCATTGAAAAAAGCTTTTCTCTTTTATGAGAGTTAATTCCCAATGTATTCCTCTCTCACCCCTTAATTTTATTTTTAGGTATCATCACTTCTTATTCAAATTACCCTGTGCTCTCTCTCTCTCTCTCCCTCCTCTCTCTCTCTCTCTCACTCTCTCTCTCTCCTCCCTCCAACTACCCAAATACTGAGAAAAGTTTCAAGAGTTAAAAATATTATCTTTCCATGTAATAATGTAAGCAGTTCCATTTTGGTAAGTCCCTTATGATTTTTCTTTCCTGTTTACCTTTTCATGCATCTCTTGATTCTGGTGTTTGAAAATCCAGTTTTCTATTCAACTCTGGACTTTTCATCAAGAATTCTTGAAAGTCCTCTATTTCGTTGAATGATCATTTTCCACCTGAATTATTATATTTAGTTTTTCTGGGCAGGTGGTTTTTGGTTTTAATCCTAGTTCCTTTTACATCTGGAATATCATGTTCCAAGACTTGCAATCCCTTAAGGTAGATGCTGCTTAATCTTATGTTACCCTGATTGTATTTCTATAATACTAGAATTGTTTCTTTCTGGTTTCTTGCAATATTTTCTTTTTGACTTGGGAACTCTAGAATTTACTGCAATATTCCTATTTTCCTTTTGGGATCTCTTTCAGGATGTGGTCAGTGAATTCTTTCAATATTTATTTTACCATCTGGTTCTAGAATATCAGGACAATTTTCCTCAATAATTTCATGAAAGATGATGTTTGGGCTCTTTTTTTTTTTTGATCATGACTTTCAGGCAGTCCCATAATTTTTAAATTGTCTGTCCTCAACCTATTTTCCAGGTCAATTACTTTTCCAATGAGATATTTCACATTGTCTTCAATTTTTTTTCATTCTTTTGGTTTTGTTTTGTAATTTCTTCATTCTTATAAAGTCATTAGCTTCCATCTACACCATTCTAATTTTTAAAGAACTATTTTCTTCAGTGAGCTTTTGAACCTCTACTTCCATTTAGCTGATTCTGCTTTTCAAAGCATTCTTCTCCTCATTGGTTTTTTGGACCTCTTTTGCCATTTGAGTTAGTCTATTTTTAAAGGTATTATTTTATTTAGCATTTTTTGAGTGTCCTTTAGCAAGTTATTGACTTACTTTCCATGACTTCTTTGCATCACTCTCATTTCTCTTCCCAATTTTCCTCCACCTCTCTTACTTGATTTTCAAAATCCTTTTTGAGTTCTTCCATGCCCTGGGACCATTACGTATTTATTTTGGAGGTTTTTGATGAAAAAGCCTTGACATTTATTTCTTCCTCTAATGTTATCTTTTGTTCTTCCTCATCCAAAAGTATGGAGGAAAATACCTGTTCACCAAGAAAATGACCTTCTATAATGTTATTTTTTTCCCTTTTTGGGGCATTTTCCCAGCCAGTTACTTGACTTTTGAGTCCTTTGTCTAAAAGAGGGTATACTCTGGGTATACTCTTATAATGTCAGTGCCTCTAAAGTGGCACAATCTGGGAAGAGGAGTTACTCTTCTCCTACTCTATATTGGTCTGACAGGAAACACAACCACTCTTCTGCCCAGGATCTGTGAGTAGGATTACCTATCCAGAACCTCCTCCAACTCCAGCAACCAATGCTCCTCCTCATCCCAGGACAGCCACTCAGGGTTGAGATTCAGATCAGCCACTTGATTCCCCCAGGGACTTTAGTCTGAGGGC
Source organism: Potorous gilbertii (assembly GCA_028658325.1). NCBI lineage: Eukaryota > Metazoa > Chordata > Mammalia > Diprotodontia > Potoroidae > Potorous > Potorous gilbertii. The sequence goes on along the minus strand of CM053770.1, from coordinate 621,111,869 downwards.
TTCAAAACTGAACACTACCACTTCCAGGGAACAGGGCTAGGGCTGAAACCTGATCCCTTCTCACCCCAGTGAAAGAGTTTTCTCACTAATGTTTGAAGTTGTCTTTGGCATTTGTGGATGGAGAAATCTGGGAATCGCAGCTGTTACCTGTGATTCTGCACCCTGAAACATGCTACATTCCTGTTCCTGCTGAACTTTGTGGCCATGGCTGGGCTGCACTCTTTGGATTGTGCTCTGCTCAGAGACCAGCATGATCAACATTTCCTTTTGGTCTTTCAGTCTACCTTGGGCTGGAAATCTCTTTCACTCTTCAGTTTTATGACTTCTGTTGCTCTAGAATTTGTTTTGAATCATTTTTACAGGTATTTTATGGGTGATGGGAGGAAAGGTACAGCAGGTCCATCTTTCTGCTCTGCCATCCTGGCTCCACACTCTCTGTTTTGTTTCTTTTATAAAGCACTGTCTGCACATATTTAGTATGGCACTCAATATCCTTTACAAAAGAAATTTCTCTCTCTGTCTCTCTCTCTCTCTCTCTATCTGTCTCTCTCTCTCTGTCACACACACACACACACACACACACACACACAACTTGTAGGGTAGAGTCAAGATGGTGCAGTAATGGCATGGACTTTATAGAGCTCTCCCCCCAAAACTCAGCCAAACAATCTGTAAAAAAAAATGACTATAAACAAATTCTGGAGTTTTAGAAACCACAAAATGACTGAGTGAAGCAAACTCCAGCCCAAGAGAGCATGCATGCAAGGTCCCCAGGAAGTGTCTATTGCACCATACTAGGAGCAGAGCACAGTCTTCTGGCAGCTCCAGCACAGATGGGGCATCAGCATGCCTAAGGGAATGGATTCTCTTACACCTGTGTTAGTTTCCAGATTTCATGATTCCACAATACCAAGGATAAATTGGAAGGTGAGTGGGAAAAACAAAAACAAAAAGTTGTGAGTCTTGTGTGAGAGAAGAGAGTGGTCCTGCCCCAGCCCCAGGACAGTAGAGGGGATGAGGAAGCAGTTGGAAGCCATGGTAGTAGCAGGGGCAGCTGCAGCTAATGTATCTGGATCACAGACTGTGGGGGATCAAGCAGCTGACGGTACACCCTGTAACATCACTGGAAGCAGAGAACCACCTTGGCAAACAGCTCAAAAGTCAAGCAAAGAGCTGGGAAAATGAGCAAAAACCAGAAAAAAATCAGACTATAGAATCTTACTTTGGTGACAAGAAAGATCAAAGCATACAAACAGAAGACAACACCATATCTTACCCTACAAGAAATTAAAGGGGATGGGGAAAAGAGAAGGGAGGGATGTGATAGAAGGGAGGGCAGATTTGGGGAAATGGTAATCAGAAAGCATGCTGTCTTGGGGTGCACAGAGGAGAGAGATGGTGAGAAAATTCCAGACTCAAAATCTTATGGAAGTGAATGTTGAAGCTAAAAATAAATTAATTAATTTAAAAGAGCTTGTATATGGTAGAAGCATAATGAATACTTAATAAATGATGTTTTCAATCTCTTTTGCTTTTGGAAAAGAATATCCATCTTTTATCAGAAAATGAAAAATATTTCAGAATCAGAATCTGTAACTTTAGCAGCTATAAAATTTTGCTACAATTTATTGGTGAAATGTGTGTGTGTGTGTGTGTATGTTTGTGTGTGTGTATATATATATATATATACATACATGCATATATATATATATATATATATATATGTATACATATGGTGAGAGAGAGCTCACACAAAGTTTTTAATCAAACAAATTAATTGTGATTGATTTGTTGCATATTTTTGTTCCTATGACTTTAAAATTATTTAAAATGACATAAGAATTATAATACAATGACAGTGGTCCCTCTACACACACACACACACACACACACACACACACACACATGTTTATGTGTTTGTGTGATAAAATACTTTGTGCACACTGTATGTCTACTTAGCACAAAATATACTGGATATTTGATCATGATCCAATGAAACCTCATAGAGATCCATTAACAAAAGAAATTGAATTGTATTTTCTTGTCTTACATATATATGTTAATGATATAAATGACCTAAAATAAGTGGATTTTCTTGTGTTATGTAGATATCACTTAATCTGTCAGTAATAATACTCTCATTTTGTATTTTAAATTGATTTCTTTCCTTAAAATAATCCTTTTAGGTATATAATAAAATAAAAGTCTTAATTTTATACATGAGGAAACTGAGAATTAGATATATAAAGTCACCACCCATGATTGCAAAGGTAGTATCACAGAAGAGTTTAAGTTTACATAAAACTCTAAAGGTCTAATAATCTAACCCTAGACAGAATTTGAAGAAAATTTAGAGTTCATTTAGTCTCATGCCTTCATAATAAATATTATAATTAATCTCAAACACAGAGAAACCATCTCTTCTGTCTCTGATCCATCTTCTGTATAGAAGACATTCTGTACAGAAGTGACATTCCTAAAACACAGGACATAAAATATTACTCCCTTTCTAAAGAACTTCCAGTGTTTCCCTATTATTTTATAACTAAATTCAATCTTATACATTAATGTGTATGTCCTTCCACTTGATTCAAACCTACCTTCACTAGTCTTATAAAGATTCCCTTTCATCAACCCTATGATCTGGGGAAGTCATCCTTCTTACTGTGCCTCAAACATATTTAATCTCCCTTCTGTTTTGCAGAATATGTCTGTTTCCCATGCCTAAAATGCACTACCTCTTCATTTCTGACTCTTAGAATCAATCTGCCAAACTAACAATCATTTCTTAAGATCATGTTTATACACCAGGCACAGTGCTAAAGTGCCAAACAATATATATACAGGATAAATTATAGATACAGATACAAATCCAGAGTCTAAGAGAGAATGCAGAGATGAGAGATATGGTTTTGTTTTTGAGGAACAGCAAAGAGACCAATGACACTGATATTAGATTTTGTAGAGGCAGTAAGGTGTTAGAAAATGGAAATGTAGGAAGCAGCCAAATTAGGAAGGGGATTTAAAAGTCAATCAGAGGGTTTTATAATTGATTCTGAGAGGAAGCCACTGGAGTTTACTAAATAGGGTTTAGGGGTGATGTGATTAAATCTTATTTTTAGAAAATGCCCTTTGATAGCTAAAGATAGACAGAATGGAGAAAGGTGAAAATTGAGGCAGGGCAATTAAACAACCAAGTTGTGGAAGGATTTATGTTAATATTTAAGTTTGAAGTTGTTTCTAAAAATAACAGGGAACCACTGAAGATTTTTAGAAGCAAAATACCCTTATATGTTCTGTGCTTTAAGAATATCTCTTTGGTAGCTATACGGAAGATGGATCAGAGGAAGAAGAAATGGTTTTTCTGCATCTTAGTTAAACTAGATGAAAATTCATTAGTCCAATTGTAAGGTAATAAGAGACTACAACAGGGTCCTGACAATATCAGAATAGAGAAGGAAAATATATGAGAAATCTTACAAAGGTATAATTAATAGGACTTGGAAGTAGATTTAATGTGGGGAAGGAGTGGTACCTAGACTAGGAGGACACTTAGGTTGTGAATCTGAGTGATTGAAAAGATTGCAGTTCTCCCAAAAATAATATGGCAATTATGATTGGAAAAGATGCTTGGCAGGGGGGATGAGTTCAGTTTTTGACATGTCTAGTTGAAGAAATCTATAGTGCATTGGTGTTCAGGAGAAAGTTCAGATTTGGAAAAATATATTTGAGAATCATCTGCACAGAGATAACAATTAAATCAGTGGGAGTCAATTAGATCACCAAGTGCATGTATGTGTGTATATATGTATATGTGTGTATATATATATGCATGTATGAATATAATATATATACATAATACACACACATATATATACATATATATGTATGTGTATATATATGTATATACATGTATATATATACATGTATATACATATATATACACACACACGGATACACACACACACATATACACACACACTAGAAGAAGAGAAAACACCCCAGGAGAGAGCCTTTGGAATTTCCCTGAAGATCCGGGAAAGAAGATTGAGAATGAACAAACACTTTGGAAGAGAGCTAAGAGAGAAGGGTATAGTGAAACCTAGAGAAAAGGGAGAAAAGAGAGAAAAACAAGGTGATAGTGTCTAGTATAACAGAGAGGTCAAGGATAATGAGGACTGAAGAAAGCCCATTGTTAAATTTGCAGAGAATAATTTCAGTTGAATGATGAAGTCAAAGACATAAAAGTTAAGAAAGGAAAACACTTATCGTCATTGATTGTAGATGATCTCAAGGAGTTTAGTCATAAAAAGGAGGAAAGATACAGGATAATAACTAGGCAGAATGGATGGATCATAAGAAAAAAAGATATGGGCATTGTCATAGGAATCAAGGAAGCAGCTAGGAAGTAAGAGAAATCATTTGTTTCAGCTCAAGTCCTCTGCTCCATATGATGGTTATATTCCTGTTAGGTATTCCTCAATAAATTACCTTATATTTAATTTTGTCTTATACCTCAGTACCTTGAACAATTTCTGATATAGCAAGTACTAAGTAAGTGCTTATTCATTAAAATCCTATGCCTAATAAATGGCAGTTTGAATCTGAATTCATATTCTTTGATGTCAAAACCAGTTGTATCCTAACTCCAAGTTCATTTTAATTTATATTATACTATAACTCTTCTCAAGGGTGGGTGGTGTTGTCTTGACCCAAGATATAACATCATGCAAAATCCAAGTACCTTATCATTGCCAGAACACACACATACATACATACATACCCACACATATGCACACAAACACACACAAGCACGTGCTTTACAGTAGGCTACTGTCCATTGTCAATATTTTCCCTTATCCTACTACTTCCCCTTTAGTTAATGGTAAAAAAAAATGAAGCAATGCAGAATACAGAGTAGGGAAAACTGAGGGAAAATTATATTTTTTGCTGCCCAAATAACTTGGCACCACAGTAATTCTCATATAGTCAGCATCATTAATCATTGATGGCACAGCTCATGTTTAACAAACTTGAAGTGCATTGACTGGTAATATTCTGAACTCGCTGCAGTCTAGATGTCCAATCTGTGAGAGAGAACACTTTAACTATTGTTTTATTTTATGAATAAAACCAATATAAAACCCATTTACAAAATTACTCTATTGATTGCTTGAATCTCATGGCTGAACTATATTAATTAACTGTGAGTCATTCAAGCATATGTTATAACTCAGGGTAGCAATGTGTAATTTTTCATATGAGATGCAATGTTCACAGAAATCTCATGGGATCCTTGATACTGCAGAGTTTACATTAATAACCCAGCAAGGGTTTTTATCACTAAGATCCCCAAAGCACTTCAAAAGATCAATCATACTGGCACTTTAAAAATTTAAATAAAATTGATGTTGTCTTATTACAGTTTTTTTTAATTATAGTTGAATGGAAATGGAATACAAATCTGAGGGAAATTATACAGTTAGGCTAAATCATTTGAAAACATGGTATAGGATACTAAAATAGATTTTATGGTTTCCAGATCACCAAAGGAGACACAGTTTTTAATTTCCTCTTTGATAATATCTGAAGTATGAATTCTGAGCAGCAACATTACAGGAATCAGGCCAAAAGAAGTATCATTATTTTTAAAATGCAGAGGTTATGTATGAAACTACTGGTAAAGCCAGTTATTCTTTCTTTTGGTATCTATTAGAGCATTCTAAACACATCTCATACTTTTTCTAGAGTCTATCGTTAACTGTCAGTTATTTAGTATATTTATCAAGTAATTCAAAACCCTCTTCTCCTACATTAGTCAAGTAAAGGAGCTTCCCATGTGAGATACTATTAGCAAAGGAATCTTCAAATAACTTTATAACCTCAGGCTTATTTAGTCATCAAATTTCTCTTGATGTGATATTCCCTCTGCTCCATAACTCACAAATTCCTATCTCCTAATTGTCTAATCCCAGAACCACCATCTGCTCTCTTAAAAACTCTTCCCCATATTATACACCCCTAAGTTTTCTTCCCTAACTTTCCAGCTCAGACTTTCTGATATTTTAGGAAAATATGACTTTTTAAAAATGTCTTCTACTTCAGAGATGCCTGGAAAGACTTATATGAACTGATGCTGAGTGAAAGGAGCAGAACCAGGAGAACTTTGTACACAGCAACAACCATAGGGTATGTGAGGAATTTTTGTTGTAGACTTAGTACTTCATTACTATGCAAGGACTTAAATTCCCAATGGACTCTTGAGGCAAAGTGCCTTCCACATCCAGAGAAAGAACTATGGAATTCAATCACAGAATGAAGCAGACCGTTTTCTTTTGTATTATATTTTGTTTTGTTTTATTATTTCTCCCATTCATTTTAATTCTTCTATGCAGCATGACTAAGTTGAAAATGTATTTAATAGGAACATAGGCATGGAACCTATATAAAATTGTATGCCATTCTAGGGAGGGAGTGGGGACGGAGGGAAGAAGGAGGAAGAGGGAGGGGGAGGGGGGAAAATCTAAGATATATGGAAGTTATTGTAGAACACTGAAAACAAATAAAATAATTTAATTAGAAATAAATAAATAAAAACAAGTCTTCCATCTTCTGCTAACAACTGAAAACTGACGTTTTCTTGAACTTTTGTCGAATGGAAAGAATATTAACTATAAAGCCAGTGATCTGGATTTGAATCCTTCTTGAGTAACCATGGAGAAATTCTTCAAACTCCCTGGTCTTTTATTTCTTCATCAGTAAAATAAAGGAGTTGGATGAGAGGTTCTTGAGGTCTGTTCTTGACCTTATGATCTTTGTCAACCTCTCCAATGCTGTTCTCTCATTTTATGGGGTATACAGGGCTCGAAGGTGATTGGCATACTGCTTAATCTCTACTGTTACTTCCCTTTGTGCCATCACTTCTTTCTCTGCTTCTGTCAGACAAACACTCCTTTCTATTCTATGACTTGGTAATCTTTTTTGAAGTAAGCATTGTGTACATTTTTACAGCAGTTATTTACCCTCAGGTCAGGGTACTTTCTTCAAAGAGTTCAACAGCTAGTTTAAAGTCTTCTCTATCTCAACTATTGCTGCAATGCTTGGTGATTTAAATATTCAGAATTTATGACACCACAAATATCTGACATCTCAGTACATTAATTTCTTCAATTCCCAAAACTTCTTTACTTGTACTGTCTCTGCAGACAGGAATGACACCACCTTAGATTTTACCTTATGAAAATGTTCTACCCCCAATATCTTTATTTTAGGACTTCTACTCTATGATCACAATCTGGTGTCCCTTCTCTTCTTCACATGACTCACTCATCTTAAACTTTCTCTTTGTCATCCTGGTCTGCTCAGTTGTGCTTTCCTACATCACCCTTGTGTCGACTTCACCTTTCTCCCTTCACAATTGTTACCTAATAGTTGACCAAGGCTCTCTTCTCCACCCTTAAACACCTTTCCTCTTTTTATTGCTGCTCTCCATTCCCTATTAACCCTCAGTTCTATGTCATTCACCCAGCCATATGTCATACTCCTCCTCCCTAGCAATGGCAAAAATGTTGGGATTCGGAAAGCTTGGATGCTGGATATAATGTAAATTCATATTAAGATAACAATAACAGCTCTTAAGTTCCGTTCCAGGATTCACTTTTGATTTTACTGTACCTTCTCTACAATGCCCCAGAAACATCATTAGCTGGAAGTCCAGTACATTTCTGTTCTTATATATTGGATAATGGTTACACCCGCCCACCATACCCCCCATTCAACTCCTTTCTCTAGTCTGGTTCTTCCCAGGACCTCCATTTTAAGGAGGCAATTCAGGCCAGTAATGTCTTATTTTCAATCTAGGTTGCAGTTCCATGTCGCCTGGAATTTTGCTACATTGCTTATTATTTCAAGTCTTCTATCATCGGCTCCCTTGCCACTTTTCCGCTTGACTTTATATATTGTCTTTCCTCATTCAAATGTATGTTCCTTGAGAGTGAGAATTGTGTTTCTTTTTGCTTGTACTTGTGTTCCCAGTGCTTAGTACAACACCTCACATATAATAAATGCTTGTTGACTAAACATACAGAACACTTGATATGCAACATTTCCTTTAAGTGTCACATAAAACATTGAAGTAGGTACTATTATCTGCATTTTAAAGTGAGCAAACTGAAACTGAAAGAAGTAAATTTTCCATAGTAAAATATAATGTGTCAGAGTCCAGATATAGCTCCAGGTTTTCCTGATATCAAGTCTTCAAGTCTACTTACCATGTGAAAAGACCTCACACTGCTAATTTAATTTTTATTTATTTATTTTATTTATCCATGGTATTTCATTTTATTTGGGACCTCACCACTTTATATTCATTTGTGGCCAGAATTCCTAATTCATTTCTCCTAAGGAATATTTCAGGCCTTTCTCTTTATGCCCATGACATCACATTACTAGTCTTTTCTTCAGTAGATGATGACTAACAACTTTGCTGAAATTAAGACTATCCATTGTGGGTTCCCTCATATGCCCTCTTCCAAATTTCAAAACACTTCTTTTTCTTCACCTTACACTATAGACCACAATGTAGTTTTCAACCCTGTTTTCTCTGAATTTTCTGAAATAAAAGATACCTGTTCTACTTGATAAAGGCCTCTCTTGGCCGACAATTTCGGAAAGGCCTGTCCATTCTCAAACCCCTTGCTCCATGGTCACCTTCTTGATAGCCTTGCCAGCCACCTTATTCTAGGAGTTCTCTGTTTCAGAGCCTCTTCAACCCCACCCCAAATTCTATAACTATGACAAAATCGATTTTGCTTCCCTATATTCCCATTCTCCATTGCTATAACCTACCAGACGAAGTACACCTCCATAATAGCTTCTTTCCTATGCATACTGTGATCCTCATAAGATTCTTCAGACTTGGGAATGTCTTGGTTTTGGCTTATTTATACCCAGAATTTGCTTGGCAAATGGTAAGCAAATGATAAATGATTTCATTTTTAATTCATTCATTCTTTTCTTTCTCTTATTCTTCCTTTTAATCTTAGAGGACAAGGAGATCCTTTTCCTTGACCAATTTTGTACCTTTATTGATCCACTTGATCCTTTCATTTTTCCAAAAGCTCCCCTATATTTTCTGGAGTTTGCCTCCACTTTTTTTCTCTCTTATTAGTTTATTCCTATGTGCCAACTCATCCTTTTCCTGTCACAATGCTCAAATCTTCCATTTTCTCAAATTACACTCTCCCTTTGCCCTTGACACCCTTCATGCTATCATTTTATATTAACCCTATAATTCACTAATAAACTCCTGGAAAGTTTGGTACCTCCAGTTCCTCAGTTTTTATACATTCCACTTAAAATGTGGCTTCTTATCCTACCATCTTTCTAAAACTTCTTTCTCTAAAATTATTTATAACCTACTTTATAAATCTGATAACACTTTTGGCTAATTCTGCATGACCATTCTGCAATATGTGAGATCATTTTCTTGCCTGAATATATTTTCTTTACTTACTTCCTTAATACTTCTTCTGCCTCATCTACAATTTAAGATCTTTTAAATCTCTTTTGCTGCTTCATACTCTTCATACACTTTAAGTGTTGGTGCCCCCAAATCTCTATCACTTGAGTCTCTTTTGTGCTCTCCATACTCTTTTTGGGTTCTACTCTCTTCTCATGGACACTCACTAGATGTGTGATGTTGGGCAAGTCACTTAACCGCAATTGCCTCATCCTGGGTCATCTCCAGTCATCCTGATGAATATCTGGTCACTGGATTCAGATGGCTCTGGAGGAGAAGTGAGGCTGGTGACCTTGCACAGCCCTCTCTCACTCAAAACAAAGTCAAGTGCAAGTCATGTCATCATTTCTCTGATGGCACGGTCTTTCTCAGCAACAAAGGAGGAACACAAAATCACCAGTAAGCATGTAGTTCCATATGCTAAGCATTAAGGCTAAAGATGATTAATTTTCCTCAAAAAAGCACTGTAACACTCCAGCTAAAGAAGAACACTGAAATGCTCAAAAAAAAAAAAAAAAAAGACTGGAGTTGGTGATTGTTCTGTCCAGCACAAATGCTACACTCAGTAGCCCAATTTAGTCTGAAAGCAGATTTTCAGTGGTGGCAGTAATCTGCCTGGCCAAATCTACCTGAAGCCTAGTGAGAGAGGGAAATTCAGGTATTTTGGAGTAAATGCCTGTAACTTCTGTTGTTTCTATGCCTTTTGAGAATTATTTTTTCCTAAAATTTGAGTTTAGCTGGGTAACTGTTAAAAGAAAAGTATAGCCCTCAGGGCTCATTATCTGTCGTGTTTGTCAGAGGATTATCCCTAAATATGAGATTGAGAAAGAATTCTGAGAAGAGTGCTGCAGAATAGGACAGAAAACTTTTAGTTCTTCAAATTTCCCCTACAATAAAAGATACAATATCACCTCAGAGCTACAGAAATTAACACAGTGTAAAGGAGTTATCCTCCTAAGAGAATTTGAGAAGACCCACCTTCCTGGGGTAGAAATTCAGCCTGAATAAAGTGCAGATACCCCTAGGATAACTCTGTAGAGTCAACAAACAACAAGCCCTGGGGGTAGCTTGCTTCAGAGGCAACCTCAGGCTTACAAACTTTCATCTCTCAGTTTGGAAGTCTGAAGGCTAAGCAAAAGAAGACTGAAGGACCTTCCATTGTTGAGGGTTGCCAGGCAGTGATATGTGATCAGCTGGATCCCAAGCTGTGCCCTCAGGGATTAGAGGTTACCACACACCTGTTGAAGGCAGTAGTGAGTGGTGGAAACCCTGTTGACTTTGGCCTGTTGCAGGAGAGCAGAGTGTCAGGTTTCAGTTCCAGGGCAAAAAGTACATGGATAATTTGCAGCCACCACAGGAAACCTCAGGGAGCAATTTGATTTGTGGGACAGTGTGACTGGGAGCACCAGTCATGGTTTAGGACTGGAGAGGAGAGCCCGAAGTTTGGTCCCAAGATAAACTTCAGAAAATAAAAATAAGGATCTGAGATTTGGGGCACCACTCCCCATACCACAGCACTACAACCTTATTTCACTGATAGCTATGAAAAATGCAATAAAACAAAAATAAATAAATAAAAATGAGTAAGCAAAGGAGAAAGAACTCAAACTAAGGTGATAGAGGAGGTCTGGGTTCATATTCAGAGAAAGAAAATGTACCTTAAAAAGTCATTCCTTTTTCAATGAGAAACATCAAATGGCCCTCAGCCCTAAAAGATTTCTCAGGAGAACTTTAAAGGACTTTAAAAATCAAGTAAGAGGAATTGATAAAAAAAAAACAGAAAAGAATAATAGCAATCCAAGAAAATTATGAAAAGAAAGTCAATCATTTTGAAATAGAGAATCAAAACTTTAAGGAATAAAATAGTTCCTTGAAAACTAGAGCTGGGCAAGGGGAAGTTAATGGCATTCTAAGAGACCAAGAAATCATAACAAAGAATGAAAAAATTAAAAGAGAAAGGGTAATAACTCATCAGAAAAAAACAACTGATCTGGAAAACAAATCAAGAATAAATAATACAAGAATAATCAGAGCACCTGAAAAATATGATAAAAAAGAACCTTGAAACAATATTGTAAGAAATTATCAAGGAAATTTGTCCTGAAGTTCTAGAACAAGAAGACAAAGCATAAGTAGGAAAAAAATCCAGCTATCACCACTTGCAAAGAGATCCCCATAGGAAAACTTACAAGAATATTATAGCCAAGTTTCAAAGCTCTCAGGTAAAAGAGAAAATATTGGAAGAACAAGAAAAAAATCACTTAACTATCATGGAATTACAATAAGCATTGCGCAAGACCTAGCAGCTTCAGCCTTGAAGGACCTTAAGTCTTGGGATACCATATTGCATGGAGAAAAAGAGTTGGGGTTATGACCAAGTGTAACAACCAGCAAAATTACGTATAATCCTGAATGGGGGGGAAAGATGCTTAATGACCTGAAAGACTTGCAGGTTTTTGTGACAAAAACTCTAGAACTTAAGGGGAAATTCAACATACATCATCCAAGAGAAATAAAAAGTAAACATTAAAGACCAAATGTAAGGGACTCAATAGGGGCAAATTGTTTACTTCTTATATGTGAAAATATTACCAGTTCCTTTATGACTGTCATTTATATTTGGGTAGTTTGAAACAAAGGCATGGCCTGAGCACAATATAATGGGGTAATTAAAAAAATCTGTGTAGGCAGAGATAAAAAGGAGTAATTATCTCATACAAATGAGGCATGTGAGTGTGTGTGTGTGTGTTGTATGTATGTATGTATGTATATATATATATATATTTATATGCGTGTGTGTGTGCATCCACATTTAATTGTAGCCTTCTTTGGTGGGGTGAAGGGGAAGATAAAGTAAAAAGTGCACAGCAGAGAAAAAAAGGGAAACCAGCAAAGAAGCAAAGAAAAAATTGACAGTTTTGAAAACCATATGTCAGTTTTCTTGGAATGGAAATTTAGTGTTTTCTACCGAATCCTCTCCTACGGTCCTCTGGGTGTATAAAAGTTTTTTTCTTTTTTCACTTTATATTTTACACACACACACACATCTATTTATATAAAATCTGTGTATGTATTTAAAATTTTTTTTAAAAGTATGGATGTATAAAAACATGAAGTTGTAATCACAGTTTCCAATCTTCAAGTGCCAAAAGGAATTTGGGAAAAAAGCTCAAAAAAAAGTGACAAATAGAGAGTAAACATTAATTGATTATAATTAAGTATTTTAATGCTTCCTAAATTCAGTGTAACCAAATTCAACAAATATTTATCCAATATCTGCAACTTATAATACATGCATTTAGATGTTGCAGAAAGAAAAAATGATAATTACTTGCCTCCAAGGAGTTTATATTCTACTAGGCAAATACACCACATATAAAAATAAAGTTATTTGAATAGATTGAAAGAACTCAAAATTGAGATGTTCAACAGAAGTAGGATGCCTGAGATAAGAAATGAAGACAGATGAAACAAGGACTCTGAATTGTGAAAATAAGGAAAATGTGCACTGTGGGAATGGGATATACTTTTTGTGCCACTTTTTTTTTTCAAAAGAAGGATGAATAAACTTAGGTTGAGAAGAGACAAGAAGCAAAACTCCAGCTGATAGTATGTTAGTACAATAAAGTGAAAATAAACATGATAAAAACTGAGGTCAATAAGCAGTCATTCTTTTTAAGTTCATTAAATTAGGACACACAATTTTTTTTATATCTTTTCAGAGGCTTAACAAGGCACAGATGGTATATTAATCAAAGGGGAACCATAATGAAAATCTGGTTTCATTTATCTATCATTGAAGGATTTGGGGATCACAATGTAGCAGTTACTAAATTTTTCAAAGATTGTACTTTGACTAAACTATTTTTTAGGAAGAAAAAGAAGAGAAGAATGACTTATCTTATTATTTTGCTTTAGGAAAATAAGTTATTTCATATAATTATTGTAGACTAATGTAAACTAGTAAAAAGGACTAGGTTTTATAAACACATGTGTATGTGCACACACATATGTGTGCATATATCTGTATGTTGTGTGTGTATATATATATATATATATATATATATATATATATATATATGTCTATTATAATATGTAAAATCCTGCTGTTCCAAAATGAACTCAATGGTCTAGTGACATTTATTTTCTCTCTATTCTATACTTTTAATATATTACTTTAACAATAAAATAAAAGAGATAGGAAATATTATCCATGCTATAGGAGTCCCCATGAATAAATCAACAACAATTCAATTGTGTCATTATAATATAAAATAATCTGAAAAAGAGCCATCTATTTATAACTATTTTCCTGTTAGCTAATATTTGATAAAGCACTTAAATGTTATCCATCACAAACCCCATTTCCAGTTATCTTAAAATGAGAATATCTTTTAAAAATAAACATAAGGTACATTTCACATTAAAGGGATATATATGTATACACATATGTTTGTATGCATGCATGTATGTATGTCTGTATGAATGAAAACATGTTTTGTTGTATCTGTTTTTTTCTCTTCAGTGTTTAAAGATATAGGAGAGAAAATATAGTAATGTACTTCATTCTTTCTTCATGTTCTTTCCTGGGTACTTCTAAGGTACTTGTTGTGTAATGGACATTTTATAGCTTCTGCCTTAATGTGTGGTATCTCAAACATTTCATTTTATGTGTCACAGCTGAAATCAAATGTAAATCAAGTAGTTCCAAGCAAAGACTAGTGCTAGGGAGATGTGTAAAATGTAGTTCTTCTACCCTACACTCTACCACATGCACCCTATCCAAACAAACCATTCATCTCATTCCTATCCCTCCTTTTTGGCAATCCTTCTTTCAGTGATGGTGATGATGGACGGAGTACTAAACTGGCAGTCAGAAAGACCTGAATTTAAATTCTATCTTAGTTATTAGTTGTGCCACTTTGAACAAGTTACTTATTCTCTCTGAACATCAATTGCCTCTGTAAAATGATAAAATTGGACTCAATGTCCTTTGCAAGTCCTAAAAATATGATCTTACTATATCTCCTATCATTTCTCTTCAACTAAGGCACTGTAGATTCATATTTACCCTTGTGATTTCTTAGAATTCCGTGTTTCCATAGAGTCTACTTTCCCTCCACAGGAATATCAAGTTCATCAAAGTTGATCCATTCTTTCTCATGTATGCTGAGATCATCATCATCATTTTCTTCTTCTTCTTCTTCTTCTTCTTCTTCTTCTTCTTCTTCTTCTTCTTCTTCTTCTTCTCATTCTCCATTTTCTTCACTATAGCCAGCATTTGTATAGGGCTTTAAGGTTTGCAAGACTTTACATATATTTTCTAATTTGATCCTCGCAGCAAATTTGGGAGGTATATCATATTATCTCAACTTTACAGATGAGGAAATTGAGGCAGATAGACCAAGGGTCATACAATTAGTAAGAGTCTGAGATAGGATTTGAACTTAATTCTTCTCAATTTGAAGTCTAGTATTTTACCCATTATACAACCTACCTCTTGATGATAAGTGGACAGCCTAATAATCTAGTCTATGCTGAAGAAATTCTATTTCCATTTTAAACCTTAGAAGCAATATGTTGTGTTCACTTTCAAAGAGTGTTTCAAATGTCTGGAAGATATTTTTAGAGTAAGGAGAAGAGTAAAAGAACAAAGAGGTAAAAATCTTGGGCATAAATTCAGTCTTGGATTTGTATCCAGACTCTGTTTTTTTATTATCTGTGTAACTCTACACTAGTTGATTCAAACTCAAATAGAAATGAGAGCTACTAAACCATAAAGAAGGATACCTGCAAACGAATATTGACTTGAAAAACTATATTTAAACATTTTATATGTTCTATTGCATTTTGGTTATTTTAAATAAATATATTTCAATTAAATTTTAACATGAGCACTCGAGACCTGTGGATTATATTTTGACACCTTTGCTCTAGACAAATCATTGTGTCTCACAACTATGACTAGAAATTCTAGTACAAGGGGCAAATTTTGCTTCCTGTGAGATGTATATAACTTAATAATTGTTTTCTGACATGATTTGAATTGCGTAATAAATATTTGTTCATTTGGATTAGCTTCCCAACACTTGATCCAAACAAATTCTTTGATAATTTTTTCTCCCAGATATGGTGGAAATTTAAAGTAAAACTGATTATCTTTGTTTGATACCTATAGTGAAGCTATCAGCTTTAGTATCTCTCAGCTCATTCTTTGTAGTTGAGTGCCTACCCTCTTGCTCCTGGAGGCTATTGGTGGGAGTTTATTGATACTCTAAGACCTAACTTTAACTTTTGTAACTTTGATTTTCTAAGTATTGACTGTTTGCTGTTAGATCTAAGAGCTCAGTTTCTCATATTACTAGGAAAATAAACTTTCCTGATCTGAACTTGACATGCTTTTTTTCTCTATCAACTAAAGGGAAAATAAGAAAGCTGATCTCTTACCATTTTTTCTTTGATTCTTATAGTCTCCCTTAAAGGAAAGTTAATTGCAAAAGAGCAATGAATTGCAAACATAGGGTGCCTTGGGTTCCCACAAAATTTCTGCTCCTGTCAGTTTTGCCCTTTCTATTGTCACACATTGTTTTAAATATTTCAAAAATTACCCAATGGAGGGAAAACAGTGGTTTTCTCTGTGTGTGTCTCTCTGTCTCTCTAAATCTGTGACTCTCTCTCTCTCTCTCTCTGTCTCTCTCTCTCTCCCTCTTTGTCTTTGTCTCTCTCATTCATTAGTTATGATATCTATCAGCAAGCTTTAAAATATTTTTAAAACTGATTCTCAGAACCACAACATAGATAAACAAAAACATTGATATTTTCTCAGATATCTGATGCCCAATATTTTGATCAGATAGTTTAATATTTGTAGCAAACTGGCAGGGAAATATATGTATTTCCCCTCTCCCAGGGAAATTTACTAGTCCATACTAACCTATAACCAAAGAAATAGCTTAGTATTGTAAACTCTTATTACTGTGTTTTTGAACCACAATGGCCTTTATCTGGAATCCAGTTTTTTCTTCATCTCTGCTTCATAAAGTCATTCTTTTCATTCATGGCACAGTTCACTCACCACCCTCAAGTCAGTCAGCAAAAAAATACATTAATTAAGGGATTACTATATACCAGGGACAGTTAAGGAGTGGTATAAAAAGAAAGACAAAATACTCAAGGAATTATAGTATACAGCTTATAAAAACGAGTAATTCATGGCAACAAAACAGGAAGAGGCAATCATGTAAAATTAAAACATTGTATTATTCCACATGTTCCTCATCTACATTTTGCATTTCTAGTATAAATATTCAATAGCTTCCTCTCAGTGCAATCTTTCTATTAATGGAGCAAAAATATTTTTTAACCAGGATAGGTAATGATGAAAGAATAATTTCTTATTAATTTCCACCATATATTACGAATTATGAAACCATAAAATATTATATAAAATACTTAACCTCACACATACTTGGGTCCTATGTTTGCCAACGTATTGTATGATGCTAGACAAGTCACCAAATAAATATGATCCTATAAATGAAGTTTTAGATGGGAGTTTTGATGTCCACACTAAATTATTATCAATGGAAACAAAGATCTCTATTTCAATACTACAGTGGTTTGATGAGTTCAACGCAGTTCATCCATACCTCCTTATCCTATGTGATTTTTTTCCCAAATTCTGTCACAATTCCTCTGCAAAGGGGTACACTGAACCTACTGAAGACTTTCTCCACATCCTTTGACACAGTTTTCAATGATAATATGTTTCAAGCTATTAATAGCCATGCCCTTTGAATCAGTTGCAACTTTAGTACTACAAAAACTTTGATTTTATATCACTCACTCCTTTAATGATGACTTCCTAAATTGTCAAAAGACTATGTTTTTCTCTTTCTTACTTCTGCATTCTTTTTACTGGTCATTTCACTTCTGTTTGCTGTGGGTAGGGAGACTGAAAGATACCCAACTCAGCTAGTATGACTGCAAGATAACAACTCTAGCAAAAGTTTCCTCGTGGTAGAGACTGGAAGTAATTGTTGAAATAAGATTTGGGGATTATTTCTGGATTTCATTTTCTATTTTTCCTTCATAGAATTGAAAAGTTTATTGTGTCCATTTCAGCTTTATCAGTTTTATTAACTAATTTATCTACTAGGATTTATATAATGTTATTCCTCTGGGCAGTTTAGTAGGTAATTTCCTGGAACACTGGAATTGTGTCTGTTTAAAATCTTTCATATAACATTTGTCCCAGTGTCAAATATATTAAAATATTTAAAAGTAATTTGATTTACTCTGTAGAAAATTAAAATTTCGAGGTGGATAATTTTGTCATTATTTCTAAAGATTATTGCAATTATATTTACAAATGTTGGAAAAGGTTTAAAATGAATTTATTTGGATTTTTGGCTTTCAATTGCTCTTGTCATTATTTTAATTAATGTAATTTAATTTGAGTAAATGTCAGACTAGTGGTTGCTGGCAAGACGAATTACGTGAGTATGTATCTGTGTGTATATTGCATAGATAGATAAAAATACATTTGCCTATATATTTATTACTTTATAAATACAAACCTATATTTATAACTACATATGGAAAAGCTACCAATTAGTTTTTGTGTTTCAGGTCTTCACACAATGTTCTCCACAGCTGCCAAAGTGATATTCCTAAATGTCAAGTCTAACCACATCACTGCCTTCCTTCAATAAACTTCAGTGACTCCCTACTATCTCTAGTATCAAATTTAGAATTCTGTCATCTTTGATGCCCATTACAATCAGATTTTAAGGAATTTTTCAGGCTTGTTATATTACTTCTCTAATGTGTTCCAATCCACTCAAATAGGCCTTTTTCATGTTTCTCATATGTGTTACTCCATCTCCCTTGTTTATCTTTTGCACAGGCTGTCACTCATGTTTAGAATGCTCAATCTTACCCTTACCTCTTAGAATTCCTAGATTTCTTCAAAGATGAGCTCAAACCCTTCTTCCTATTTAAGTCATTATCTGCCTACCTCCTAATGTCTAATCTCATCCCCCCCCAAATTACTCAATTTGTATATATTTATTTTATATATATACTTAAATGTGAACAACTTTTCTTTGCTTTTTAATGTATATTCCTTGAAGGAAGAAGGAAGGTATCCCTACCACCTTTCATGCTGCTCAGTGTATAACAAGTAGGTCTGCATCTCCTTTGTGTTATCTTCTCTGAGTCATGATCTTAAAAAGGTGAATTTCCTTCAGAGTTCTGTTTTGAGCAATCTTTTCCTTTTGTATTATTTCACTTAACAAATCATCACTTCCCATGGTTTCAGTGATCACTTCTGTGCTCATGATTCTCAGATCAATTTATCCACCCTAATCTTGCTCCTAAGCTCTATCTTCCTATCTCCAACTGTTTATTAGACATCTCTACTAGATGTCCCAAAGACACCTTAAACTCATCTGTTACCCAACAGTGAATATACTATCTCCCTACCTCAACCTTTCCCAATTCCAAACTTCCCTATTACTAACCAAGGTTACCACCCTCCTTCCAGTCACCAAGGCTCTCAACCTAGATGTCATTCTCCACTATCCACATTCACTTAACTCTCCATATAAAATGTATTGCCAAGTCTGGTTGAAATTTAGATTTTCTCCTCCAACATTGCAACTTCTGTAGTGCAAGTTCTCATCACTTCACACCTTGACTATTGCAAAAGCCTGTTAGTCTCCATTTCTTGAATCTCTCCCCTCCCCAGTCCATCCTCCTTATGGCTGCTAAATTAATCTTCCTAAAGCACAAATTTAACAATAGCACACACAGATACTCTCCCCTCCAATTTAGCAAAATTCTTCCACTACCTATCATCTCTAGGATTAAATGTAAAATTCTCTGTTTGGCATTCAGTATCACAATCTGGCTCCCTCCTATCTTTCCAACTTTCTTGGATTTTATGCTGCTCCCCCATTATTCTGCTACCCATTGACACTAGCCTCCTGGATATTCCTTAATAAGATACTCCTTTTTCATCAACAATTACTTTCACTCTCTGTACAACTGAATAAAATAGTCTCCCCCCTTATCTCTGCCTTTTTGTCTTCTTTGACTTCTTCCAAGTTCCACATACAATGTAATTTTCAATGAGAAGCTTTTTCTGATCAATTGATCAAAAAGAGGCAAAAGAAACTCCCTGCCCTCAAAAACTACAATCTGATGAAAACATCGAATAGATACAAAGCAATTTATATACAAGATAAATAGAAGATATTTAATAGAGAAAAGGCACTGGAATTAAGAAGGATTGGGGAAGGTTTTCTGTAGAAAATGATATTTTAGGTGGGGTTTAAAGGAAACCCAGGAGATCATGAGTCAAAGAGGAAGATGGCAAATCTTCTCAGACATGGGAGACAACTAGAGAAAATTCTTGGACCTGAGAAATAGAGTGTTTTCTAAGTGGAACAGCTGAAGGCCAATGTTACTGGATCCAAGAGTGTATGTTGGGGAATAAGTTATAAGAAACCTTAAAAGGTAGAAGTATATGAAACTATGATGAGCTTTTGAATGCTAAACATAGCATTTTGTTTTTGAGGCCAGAGACAATCAGAAACTATTAGAATTTATTGAGTAGGAGTGTGTGTGTGTGCGTGTGTGTGTGTGTTATTTTCTGACATATACTTTAGGAAAATCATGGTGGTGGTGGTTATTGTCCTTCATTCTAGAACAGGACGAAAATGATATCACTATCCAAGAGTCAAGTTACAGTGTGTTGAAAAGGAGATCAGAATGTTCTGTCACAGGTTGGATATAAATAAGCCATGTGAATTTTGGGGTGGATTCTCAGAATTTACACATCTTACATTTCTTTTGAGCTATTTCAATTCTTCTTTGCTCATAGAGCACAGCACACTCTCTGATGAGGGCACACCATGTTGGGTGCTCCTGTACCAGTGTCTTCCATATCACACAATCAATTCCAAAGTTCTTAAAAGAGGCTTTGAGAGTATCCCTGTGTCACTTCTTGTGACCACTATGTGAGTAATTGCCCTGTGTAAGTTCTCTACAAAATGGTCTTTTTTGGCAAGCATAGATTTTTACATTCAAAAAAGATGATCTTCAGAATCTTCCTAACAAAATTCAAATGGAAGCAAATCATTTTCCTGGAATGGCACTGGTATACTGTCCAGGTTTTGCAGGTATACAACAATGAGGAAAAATTCTTTAGTGACTGGATGGAAAATAAATTGGAGAGTGGGAAAATTTGTGGCTGGTGGACCCATCAGCTGACTATTGTATTAATCCTTCTGAATGAAAGAGAGCCTGAATTAGAGAGGTGGCAGTGTCAGGGGAGAAAAGATGCACATGCAAGACATCTTGTAAAGATGAAATTGACAGACTTTAGCAACATACTGGATTTGAAGGAGTAAGAGATAGGAAGGATCCCAGGGTGTCTCCTAGGTCAAAAACCCGAGGAAGAAGGAAGATGATGTAGCCTTCTACAATAATAAGGAAGGTGGTAGTAGGGGAGATTTTAGAGAAAAGATAATCAGTTCTATTTTAGATAGATTGAGTTTAAGATGTTGACTGGGCACCCAGTTAATTCAAGAAGTGTGAAAAGTAGTTAGGCATGTGAGATGAGATCAGGAGGATTATTTAGATTTGAGAATCATTAGCATAGCAGTGATAACTAGAACTCTGGGACTGAGGAGATCACAATGCCCAGCAGTGAAGGTGAAGGTGCCTAACACAGTACCTTTCTTTTATTGATAATCTCCAACATATCCTGTATATATCATGTTTGCAGGTAATTGCTTGTGTGTTGTCTCCCACAGTAGATTGTGAGCTCCTTGAGTACAAAGATTGCCCTTTGTCCTTTCAGTTTGTTTGCTTCCCCAGGCCTCAGCACAGTGTCTGTTAGATTGTAGGTACTTAATAAATGATTATTCACTGACCAACTGAAATATTTGCTAATTTATTGCTGTATATACAGGTAATCTGTGTGAGCAGGATAGTATTAGTGTAATATATTACCTCTTCTATGAGAATGCTATTAGGAAAATTATGTTATTGGGGACAGTATCTTTCATTACTAACTCCATAATCATAGTTGATGAAGTTTACCAAAAAAAGGGAAACAATTCATTTTGTATTGAAAAGTAACTCTAATTTTCAGCTGCACTGAAAACTAAC
The DNA here is from genome assembly GCA_028658325.1 of Potorous gilbertii. Classification (NCBI taxonomy): domain Eukaryota; kingdom Metazoa; phylum Chordata; class Mammalia; order Diprotodontia; family Potoroidae; genus Potorous; species Potorous gilbertii. The sequence continues at coordinate 621,090,169 of CM053770.1, read as the reverse complement.
TACACATATTTCTCATTTTATAGCTGATTTTCTTCAACTAAGCCCTCATTACAACTCAGCTTATTACCATGCAGATTTAGATATTCAGGTCAAATATGTCCCCTGAAACTTAACAATTACATCTAGTAAAAGTCTGATGTAATTTATTTAGCCTCTGACCAACCTGATATCCACATCATACAATATGCCCAAATAACTATTAAAATAATTTACCTGCTCTCTTTATAAGCATATTACACTTGTATTTTATTTATTATATAATACTTTAATGATTTAATACAATAAATGATTATTACAATGAATATTAGATAGTTTGTTATATATAAGTCAAATCGCATTTATTGAAGCATGCTTCAATACTTCAAAGAGCTATGATTTTGGTTAGTGTAGGTGCATGCTCTATAGATTAGGATAACAACTATTCTATGACTTTTACAAAGAATCTAAATTATTGTGACCAAAAAGCTGATTACTTTCTATCCAAATAGTGCATGAGCCTCTGAACTCAAGCAGGCTGTTTCTTAGATGACAGACACACTAGCCAACACTGAGCATATACTCAATGCTTTTTCAACTTGACATGATCTGTCAGTTATTTTCTGATGATTAAAGCTTTGAGAACTTCAAGATCTTCAATTCCCAATGACTTTGTTGGAGGTTCTGCTAAATACAACAATAATAAAGACTAGTAAAACTTGTTAAAACAATAACCACGACTAGTCTTAACAGCAGAAGCCATCAGAACTTCACTCAAAGTCTGACTTAAATCATTAACATTGCAGATTAGAATATCAAATTAAATGGCAGAAGAGCTATTAATAGACTTGTCCAAAAATTTGGACTATAATCAATGATAAAGTAAACTATGAAAAGTAGACACAAGTATCATGATATTTAAGGTATATTACAATTCTTCTGAAAATCACATTGATTTTGAAGATTTTTTTTTTTAGCAATTCAAAAATTGTTTACTAAGCCAAAAGATAGTTGTAATCTAGAATGAGAAAGTAAGTCATCTATTTTCGCAAAATCAAAAAAATTAAATTTACTATAATATAATAGTAATCATTGAGTCTCTGGGCAAACATCCAAACACACTTTAATAGCTGTTCTGAATATTATTGTATGACAACAGAGCATGAGGATTGAAGTTACAATTGATGACTGAGAGGCATGTAGAGATTATTAGATCAAAGGTGGAGAACCTGTAGCTTTGAAGCCACATGTGACCTTCTAGGTCTTTGGGTGAGGGTTTTGGCTGACTACAAATTTTACAGAACAGAGGGAGAAGTGGGGGGAGAGAGAGAGAGAGAGAGACAGAGACAGAGAGACAGAGACAGAGAGAAATAGATTTCTGTCTACCTACCTGTATTGTGTGTGCATATATATATATATATATATATATATATATATATATATATGCATATATGTATGTGAGTGCATATATACTTTCATGAGAGCCTAGTGCATCTGACCTTAATTTCCAAGTATTTTAATATCCATAGGCTTTGATTTTCTCATTAATAATTTGAAGGTTTTGAACTTGATAGCCTTTGAAATTCTTTCCAACTCTAGATCTATGATCCTCTGTAACTACATGTTGATAACTAGGACACATACTGTGAAGACAAAGATTAGTCATACAGTTCCATAAACTGTATTGAATTAATCTTTCTTTTTCCATTGGTAAAAATGGAAGAGGTATGAGGCTTATTAAAGGGCTTAATAGAACCTGTGGCTTTAAAAAAAATCTATGTGTTAACTATAGCACTGTAATTACTTACAAAGTTAAAATTAAGCAAATACGTACATGATCTAAGTGTCCTATAAATAGTAGATTGTAGTAGAAAATGGTAGAATTAGAAGACAGAAGGCTGTCTTTTCCTCTAAAGAATTAGTGGAAACATGTCACCAAAAGGCAAACAATAATAGAACTAAAGTGTTTTTTTTTCCTAATTGTCTTATTAGTTTTTAATCAAATGCCCCTAAAGGAACAATTTTAAACAACTGCTACAATTAGACAGATCTCTGGAGAACTTTCTAAATGAACATTATTTGAGAAATATGGTAGAAATCTGACAATGCTTATTATCACATAAATATGTATATGCCATGGACCAAATTGTATTCCTCCAACTATAGCCTCATAAAATAATTTGCTCTCTCCAGTGCCAAATTTCTAAATCGTTCTTTCTGTAATTATGTCTTGAAATCCAATTTAATGACACATTTGTTAAACATCTGCTTGATAATTTACAGTATGGTAAAAAAGGGGAATTGTGAAGTAAAAAATGTCTGAACTTGGAGTAAAACAAAAATCTGAATTCAGGTCTCATTTGTTCCACATATTATCTATGAGAGTATGACAATATCATATTGGTCAGTCACTGCGCAATTTCCTAAGACCAGTAGTTGAAGATCTGCATTTTAACAAGATGTTTCTTCCACATTGTTAAATAGAATTTCTTATCCAATGAGATCAAACATCTGAATTTTTTTTTTTAAGTGGAGAACAGTGTCATGCAAAAGATAATGCAGCAGCAGACTTGAAAATCAAAGCAAGAAGAGGTGGGTTCATGTCCTCACTCTCTTGTTTGTGAATTATTTACTTTTAGTTAAACTTATATTTCCCCCCACTTAATAGTTTCTTTCATTTTTCTAATTATAGGTTGTGATAGTTTTCAACATTCGTTTTTATAAGATTTTGAGTTTCAAATTTTTCTCCCTTTCTCCTTTCCCTCCCCCCCCTCCCCAAGACTGCAAACAATGTGATACAGGTTATATATGTACAATCATATTAAACATATTTCCACATTAGTCATATTGTGAAAGAAAAATCAGAACAAGGCAGGTAAAAAAACAAGAAAGATAAAAAGAATATATATGTATGTGTATATATATACACACACATACATACATGTATATACATACATATAAAGTATTATATTTACTCAAATGTAGTAAGTAAACATAATACTATATGTCACTATCTATCTATATCTATATATGTATGCCAATAGAATAGTAATTCCTTGAGGGCAAAGTTTGCGACATTATTTTTCTTTGTAACCCTTGAGTTTGCTCATAGTGGTCACTTAATAAGTATTTATTTAATTGAATTGAGATAGTTGGATGGAACAATATGACACACTCAAAAAAAAGGAAAACTACTAGGATTTGACACTATATAGTCGGCATTTATATAGAGTTATGCATAATATCATCTTTTCCTGTTAATAACAGAGTAGATCCCTTAGGTACAAAAGTGACTGGGCCAAAAGAATTATGTTTTTCTACAGGAGCAACGTCATCTAGTACTGGTCAGAGGCCCAAGAGATGAGCAGTTATAAAAGTAAAGATGTGAACCTCTTTGCTAAAGAATTTCCAAGTGATAATATATAGTATATCTGACCAATGTGACATTTTATTTGTATATGTGTTTATGTATATACATATTTACATATATATAAGTATACAGAGAGCATATTGTGTATATGTATATATATACATAGTGTGAGACACCTACACACATATTTGTAAAATGTATGGCATACATGTATTGTGTGAACTTTCTTCTTTCCCATAGGTTTTTATTTGAAAAAAGAAATAATTATATGTAAAATAATGTGTGTAATATAAAATATATGTGTGCATGTATGTATATATATATATGACAAAATCCCTAGATCTATGTAAATCAATACATATATATGCATATATGTATATAGATTATATAAACGTATTTTAATATAATGAAATTTTTTTAACTGAAAACAATGGGAGAGAAGAAAACACAGCATAATACATACACAAATACACATACATACATAAACACACATACATACATATATGCCACTAAGACCTTTAGGACACACTTTTATTTTATGTGCATACTCATTCGTGTACACCTATGGCTTCACCAATTTGGAAGTTCATAAAAAAATTATGATAAATATAGAAGTTTTCCAGAATAGCTAATGTTTTATTTTTTAAATATGAAATTTTAGTTTGAATATGAGCTTGAATAGAAAAATACCATGTACTGTAAAGTGTTTTGAGTCAAGACTTCTGTTTAGAATCATATGTACTACACCTTAGCTTTCTGACTATGATTAAGTAACCCAAATACTCTGAATTTCAGTTTGCTTGGATTTAAAGTACTTTTCACCTGAGAGCTCATAAACCCAATTGTTCAAAACCTCATTTTACTGATGACATTTATAGATTTAGAGCAAGAGAATGTGTGAGAACCAGAATACAACCATCTCATGTTCCAGATGAGGTAAATATGCCCAGAAAAGGTGACAAAGTTGACAAGAGTTATACAGCTATGTTTTCTCCACAATACCAAAGAACGTTAAGTGACTTACCCAAAGTCAGATAACTCATTAGTACTAGTATGAATAACAACTCAGATCTTTTCTTTCTTGCCTAGTATTCCATATTATATAAAATAGTGGTGCTGGCCTTAGGAAGAATATACCACTTTGTATGGTATTACCAGTGTTGTGTAATATAAAGAGTATAGGTCTAAGATATTGATTAATTGAATTTAATCCCAGCTTTGAATTCATTAGTTGTGTGGCTTTGGATAAGTTAGGAACATTCTATTTGCCAAGATTCAAAACTACTATTAGATATCAGCTTCCTTACATACTGACTCTAGGGCTTTTTTGCTATGATTTCAATTGTGAGACTTATTAAAGCAATTTTTTTTGTTTATTTTCACTTTAGAAATGACAGTATCTCCATTCTTTTTATAAAATCATTTCATTTTTTTTAAAAAAATTAACACACATTGTTTTCCCCATTGAAAAATAAAGACAAAAACAAAACTATCATAACAAATATGCATATGCAATCAAAACAAATTTCCACATTAGAATTTAAAAAAAAATATTACATCTCACTCTGCATTGTGAGTCTATCATCTTTCTATTGAACCCTTGCTTCCTCATTCATCATCGTATTTTGAAGCTGGTCATTAAATTGATACAATGCTTTAGGTCTTTCAAAGTTAGTTATGTGTATAATACTGTTGTTATTGTAGAAATTATTCTCCTGATGCTGATAACTCTGTATAAATTAATATAATATCCTCAGGTTTTTTTCAATTGGTCCCTTTAATTTCTCATGGTATTATAGTATTATATTATAGTATTCCAATACATTCATGTACTATAATTTGTTCAGCCCTTCCCCATATGATTGGCACCTCTTCTGTTTCCAGTTCTTTGTTCCTGCATGAAAGAGCTACTATAACTACTTTTTTTATATATATATGAGTATTTTTTGCCTTTTTTTCCCCTGTTATCTCTCTTGGACTATAGACCTAACAGTAGTATCTATGCACAGTTCAGTGATTTGGCAGGCATAATCTTAAATTGCCTTCCAGAATGACTGGATGAATTTATTTTTCCACTGAACAGAACATTAATTCATAGGCCCTCAGTTCTTACCACTATCAATTGGCTGAGACAATAGCAGGAAACCTCTCTCTCTTCCTTTTAATATAGATTTTTGGAGTATCATATATTTTCTTAGAAATGTTTCTTCTGGAAAATATTAGAGGTCAAGAATATATCTGCCAATTCAATGAGATTAAATGGGGTTCAGTTCTAAGACTCTCAAGGCTTCTTGACTATAAGGCTATCCTTTTATTTTTTATCCTGACATCTTGATATAAAAGGGAAAGTTTCAAACTCTCTCCACTAGACTGCTGCTTCTCAGTAATATGCATGTGGCACACATTTTAAATCAGTAGGATCTAAATAAACAATGTCTCAGCTTCTTTCACAGTCAATGGACTAAGAATTTTCATGTCTTAGCTCAGAAAATCCATCTTCAGAATGTTACGGAGTTTTAAAAAAAATTTAGTAAAGCAGGATTATAAATACCTTCCCAACATAAACAAATCCACCCTTTTTCAGACATAAACAGAAAATAGCTATTTCTCTTATCAGGAGTCCAAAATCTGCTGACAACAAAAATTATCTCTAAATATATGATTTATAAGGAAAGACCATTAGAGCATGTTTCCTTGTTTAATGCCAAGAAAATCTAATTACATTACACCTTTCTTAATGGAGAAGTAGGAAAGGTGCTTTAAAGGTTATTGTCCCACTAGGTCAAAGTATTTTTTATGTTCCCATTCCTTACAAATAATGGTAATTATTTTATGGAATGATTCAGAATGCACAAGGTAGAGTTTCCAAAATGAATCATAGTGTCATTGATATCCTTGACAACATATCTTCTATTGGGAAGGATGCAGCTTATTTCACATCTTTAAAAGGACAAAGCCTTCTGTTATCTGTTGTAATGCTGTTTTCAATCTAATGTTTAGTGACTATAAAAAAGCTGTATTTTATAAGGAATGGTATATCCACCTTCTGTTAGTTTCCATCATTACTTTGGTGAAAAATTTGGGACTCTGAAATCAATGTCTAATTATAGAATTAACATTCAGACAGTCCAACAAATGCCAATATGATTCCAGAAAAATTTACTAAAGTTCACTATTGTTGCTGATGTGGTCATTTTCATCAATTTATCTAATATTTCATTTGGTTGACATTTTTCATGGCAATTGATTATCTAGATTTCAGGTTAGCATAGTCTTAATCATAAGCAAGAAAAGTGATTGGACTACATTTGTTAACAAACCCTTTGCAAGATTTAAGTGGTATATAAATACTATAATAAGTATCATCATCATCATTTTTGTTATTAGAAACTTAGTTTCTATGGGATTTATATTGCAGAATGATATCCAGTTAATGCATATTTTCTGAATGCCAAGTGTGTACAATATTCAATTTTAGAATAAATTTCCATGATAAAAATCAGAAAATTTTGAAGGAATTCTTAATTTTGGATAAATTGACAATTTTAAATATTTGTTGTTGTTCTGTTATAATGTTAAAATATACAAATTCAATGTAGTCTTTGACCACACACTCCTTTATCAGTGATCTAATTTCTGAGCCAATACTATGTCCATCATCCACCCCACCAATATTATTTATCATTATTTTTCTGCCGAAGACTACAATTCAATTAAAGATGTTTTTATCATTTACATCTGAATGAGGCTTGTGTTTTGGTAACTATATCCTTTTATTCTTGCCTCTGAATGTCCTCAGTACCCATCTACAATGTTTCTTCTCTCCCCTCCTTTGCAAATTTTATCATGTTAAGATTAAGTTAAAATTTAAAGACCAAAAGTATTTCCTTATTACTTCAGCCTGAAATGCTTTCTTCTTCTGAACTATTGGATAACTAATCATAAACAATTGCAGGACATTTTAAATTTTCCCTCTCAGAGTTATACAAATTTAAACACAGAATAAACAAGAAAAGAAGGTGTAGAGGAGTATATTTTAGAAAGGTTAGCTATGATGGACTTCTAGAAAAAAAATTGAATAGGTAGAGCAAAAAAAAATATACATTTTCCTCTATGGTACATGGCACCTATATAAAAATTAGTCAACAAATTAGGGCATAAAACCATCACAGCAAATGCAGAAAAGCAGAAATGCAAAATGCACTTTTTTCAGATTACATGATAAAAATTGCATTCAATAAAAGGTGATGGAAAGACGGATTAAAAACTAATTAGAAATGAAATAATATAACCCTAAAGAATTAGTAGGTCAAAGAACAAATCATGGTAAGAATCAATAACTTCATTAGAAGGAATGAGAAGCATGAGATTATGTACCAAAATTTATGGAATGCAGCCAAAGCAATATTTAAGGGACATTTTAAGTCTCTAATTACTTACATCAATACAATAGAGACAGAGATGATTAATGAATTCTTCATACAACTAAAAAAAATGGGGAAATAAAATCCCAAGTTTAACACTAAATTGGAAATCCTGAAAATCAAAGTAGAAAACAATAATATATATATTTTTTATTTTTTAAATAAATTTATTTAACTTTTGACATTCATTTTCGCAAGATTTTGGGTTCCAAAATTTTCTCCCCACTTGTCCCCTCCCCCCTCCCCAATACACTGGACATTCTAATTACCCATATCACCAATCTGCCCTCTCTTCTATCATCCCTCC
>CM053770.1:620973464-621081592 GCA_028658325.1 Potorous gilbertii | reverse complement strand
CCACCTGTCTGACTTGATTTTCAAAATCCTTTTTGAGCTCCTCCATGGCCTGAGCGCATGGGGTATCTCTTTCAGATATTTGGGATACAGAGGCTTCGACTCCTATGTCTTTACCTGATGGTAAGCAGACCTCCTCGTCGTCAGAGACAAATGGAGGAATGCTCTTCTCAAGGAAATAGCCCTCTATGGTCTTAGTTTTTTTACCTTTTCTGGGCATTTTCCCAGCCAGTTACTTGATTTCTGAGAGTCCTCTCCACCCCCTGGCCTAGAATCGCCCTGGTGCTTGGGGTCTGAGATTCAAATGCTGCTCCCCAGCCTCAGGGCTTTTGGCGGCAGGCCTGACTGCTCTTCAATGGGGGCTTATCTGCTGGTTCTCGGGTAGGGGCAGGGCCGCCTCTCAGGCTCAGTTCCCTCAGGGGGTTTATACAGAGATCCTTTGTAGTGGAGCTGGGGTGGAGCTCCTGCCCGTTCTGGGAGTCTGTGGCTGAGCTGCCTCTGCCTTTGTCCTAGCTGCCTCAGCCTCTGCCTCAGCCTCTGCCGCAGTGGCCGCTTCCCAGGGGGTCTGAGTCTGGAGATCCCTGCTCCCCTCTCAGCCTGTCTCTGTCACTGACCTGTGCGTCTGTGGGTGCAGGGACCTTCACAGCCGCCTGGAGATTCAGGTCCCTGATGCCTGCTGGGCTCTGCTCGCTCCTCTCAGTGCCGCGTGGCTGGGCAGAGCTCCGCGGTCCGGGCCGGGGGGGAGGGGAGCGCTCGGCAGGACAGGTCTCCGCTCCCATCCAGGGTACCTTTGTGGTCGGTTTTTCAGGGCTCTCTGCAACGGAAATCTCCTTCACTGTGTTTCTGCGCAGCTTCCACTGTTCCAGACTTTGTCAGGAGTTCTTTTTACAGGAAATCTATGGGCTGTGGGTTCGGACCTAGCATAGGTGAGTCTTTCTACTCCGCCATCTTGGCTCCGCCCCCCGTAAATTCTTCTTTAACCATTACAAGGGATTTCTTCATTTGAATTAAGGAATGATAAAGCAATTAATAAGCTCTAAGTATGTGCTAGATATTACACTAAACTCTGGGTATAAAAATACTAGCAATATAGACAATTTCTGCTATTAAAGAGACTATATGCTAATGGAGGGAGGTAATACATAGATGTTTCTCAGGTGGTATCTCTTGGACATGCTAGAAATTTATGTAGAGGCCTGGTTCTGAACAAGGTAAGTCAAACTCTCATCCCTAATAAAATTAATGAGGCAAAAAAAAATGTAACTAAAGAAAACATGGGAAAAAACAACTAAATAATGCAAATATTACACTGGTACTCTAGTGTTATATGTGTTATATGTTATATTAGCACAATTTTGAGGACATTTAAGAATTGATTCGCAACACCTAACAAAGAGTAATGTATGTCAATGGCTGGACATTTTCATTACAATATACATTTAAAGGTAATTAGGAAAATACTAATAAGTACCTACGTGACAGGTTTAGCATGTATACAAAATATGAGAAATAGCTACATATGAATCACAGGCTTCATTGAAGAAGGTTTGAGAAGAAAAATGGAAATCTTTACTGAATGATATTCTACTTCAGAACATTTTATTTTACTCTCACTGGAGTGTCTAGTAGTTTGGAGAATCTAAAATATTGCAATGCTTGTTTTTTGACTACTTAAATATTTTAAAAGATCTTAAAATAGAAAAAAATGGCTCCTTAAAGTTATTTTAAAATGAGATATTTCCAATTCATATGTTAAAAACCACACGTAATTTCTTGAAAGATATAGGAAGGATAACTATGTTCAATGATCTAACCCTCTCATTAGTCATAAAGGAGATCATAAAAAATGGAGATTTATACCAGCCAATGATGTTTACCACAGTATTGAAGAAATTCCAGCACATAATCTGAATTGATGGATTTCCTATAAATAATTATATCTGCCATGTATTTCTATGGGCAATTAGGATCTTCAATTGGATATACTAACAGCCATGGAGTCAGGAGGCCCTGATTTCAATCTATTCTCAGAACCTTACTAACACTGTGACCATGAGCAAGTCACTTAACCATGTTTGTCCCAGTTTCTCATCTGTAAAAATGAGCTGAAGAGGGAAATGAACCACTCTAGTATCTTTGTCAAAAATCCCCACATGGGGTCACAAAGAGTGAGACACATCTGAAATGACTGAATAACAACATTAATGTATTTGTTTATAGATGACACTGACTTCTAGCATTTCTGTCCCTCTCAAATGAGTTTCATAATCACACATTAGAGCTTAGCTTTCATTTGAACCCAGAGGGAAGAAAAGTGGGTTAACAACAAACTGTAGTTGAATGGAAAACCAATAAAGATATTCCATCATTATCTAAATTCTGAACTACAAATGGATAATGAACAATGCCAAATGCTACACAGTTGAAAAGGGGGAGGGCATTGATCTGAAGCTTTTAATTGTTCATTTATTTTCTTTTGATTTGTTTTTTTAAATTATCCCAAGCTTTTTCTGTAGGGAAAACAAAAGTTCTCCCATTTAACATGGATATTCCTTGAGCAGAGCTATATGTTGAAGAATTATGAAATATTATAGCTATGAAATACTTAAATTCTAGACCACTCAGAGGACAATGGATAGATTTACAATGGACAAAAAGAGATAACAACGAGCCATTAACATGGCTAATATGGAAATATGTTTTGTTTGACTTCAAATGTATAATGGATAACACTGCTTTCCTTCTCAGTGGGAAGGGAGGGTAGGAAGGAGACAATTTGGAACTGTCAAAAATGAGTGTTAAAACAATAAAAAACAGTAATAAGTAATTGTTCTGGAGTAGTGTAAAGGACAAAATCAGAGAGACGATTACTAGAAAATGGTCAGTCATGTCCCAAGAGTAAAAGACAACACATATTGATATTTCAAGAGACCTAGAACATACTCCCTGATTCCACAACACTTTAAGCAGATATCCTGTAACAAAAGGAATCTTGTAGAAGAGATTTGTTCTGATCTGTCCTTTTAGGTATGGCACCCACTTTATTTTGGGATCACAGATTTATTGAACTATTGAATTATATTAACTTTCCTCAAGCACAGATGGTCACATTTAATTACCATTAAAGAAAACGTCAATTTGTCAATGTGAGATATATTTGATTTTAATTTATTTAGCCCAGAAACTATTTTAAGAGGGGAAATGGTCACTGTGTTTTAAATATTAATCACAATACTTCATTTATCAGGCATTTTATGAAATAATTCACTGTCTATGCTACTTTAATTATGAAACTTGAAAATCACCAAAAATGTTGCCATACGAAGAAGGAAGAAACTGCGTAAGAAACTTCGAATGCCTTTTTTATTACCCTACTTTAAAAGTACCATGCTGTTAACTCCCATATGGAGTGAATTTTGTCACAATATTGTTTAAAAATTGTGACGAGTAAATCCAAACTAATTATAAAGCTCATTGAATACAAACACAAGAACAGTAAAAAGAGTCCTTTAATGCATTGAGCCAATATTGACATGCCTTGTTAAATTCACTCTCAATAGACATATTTACTTACGAGATAATATTCCCAATACAGCTTTGAAGGTGAACACCTTGAAGTCTGAATTTATCCAATCTCTCTCTCTCTCTCTCTCTCTCTTTCTCAAACAGAGAAAGAGAGAAATACATCTCTAAGTTTTATACTTTAATTCCTGGCAAATCAAAATGTCATATCATTGAATAAAGTAATCTTTCTTAGCTCTTGATGAATTTGTTAATTTTCATTTTGATAATTGAATTCCTTTCCTCATTTTGTTTCTAAACTCAATTCCAACATTAATTACTTACTATACTAAAAGTATTGTGAAACATACTGAAGAAACAAAGCTTTTTATTTTATTTTATGATTCAATCTCTTAATTTAAGGACTTCATATTATCCTCTGATCAGACCTCTTTTGGATATACTTGCACCCTTACAAATGAAAAGTCATTTCAGTGTTATTGTCTTTAGCATAATAGGCTCATTCACACACATGACCTTATGTCATTGCCACCGTGATATCAGCTAACTCATACTTTTGTTTTCATAGATTTCAAGCCTCCAAATATTGGTAGACAAAATCACATAGCCATGATGATTAGATCACAAAAAACAAACATAATCTAATCTTTTCTATATTACCATTTTACCTTTTATTCTCTCCCTTAGTCATTTTAAAGCATAGTTGCCAATATTTGTTAAAATAATTTTAAAATAATTCAAATTTATAAGCAACTAATTTGCACATCATCTTTTGTGCAATCATCTTGTGTTGTTGGGAAAACAATATCAAGGCTCAGAAAGTTTATGTGATGTATAAATTTTCATGGCTATTGCCAACTGTAGGTCCTAAACTCTTGTCTTCTGAAGATAAATCCAGTATTTTTCACTTGTTCTCATTGTGTCACATAGACTCTTTCAGTACTCATTAATTTATTAGTCCATGTTAATCTACTTTCTGCATTTACCATCTAATTGCGAAGGCTGTCCTAAAGGTCATCAGTGAATTCAAAGCTCTTTTCTTCTATTCCAAGTACAGGGAATGAATTTTATAAACTTAGATGAGAGTTTGAAATAAAAGAATCCAGAAATAACAACCAAGACTGAATTTTGATGCCAGTGGAACATTGATGTTCCAAGAATCAAGGAATAAAACATAGGGAGAAACATTAAGGACTCCAGTTATAGGGCAGAATGTATGTGAGCATCAATAACTCATTTAGACATCAATTTGGGAGAGCTAACCCTGTGTTGCAATTGAGCTAAAAATTGAGCTTCTTCTCCTTAGAGACTGAGGTAGTATAAGGGAATTTACATGGTGGAGGTATTGAGGAGAATGTGAATACTCTATTCTTGCTACAACTTTGAAGTAAATATCTCTTTGTAAATGTTTGCTGTTGTTGAATGGAATTTGGGTGCTATTCACAAGCACCTAATAAATGGAAGAACACTGCTGTTAACTGTTCAAGCCAATAGCAAAGAGAAGAGATACTCCATACACTCTTCAGGATAAGTTGGAAGAGTGAGGGGAAATGTAGTTAAGCTTGGCTCTGAAAGAGGATCATAGCATGTACATCACATGTACAATTAGTTGTTTGTTTGCAAGAAAAAAATAGCATGGTGTTGTGCATAGAGGAGCGATTTTAGAATTAGGAAGATGTGGGATCAATTTTTCTTTCCATTATATACCAACAGTATAGCCATGGAAAAGTATATTAACCTCTTAGAGCTCCAACAATGCTCTAAGACTATAAATTACTAAGAATTGGCAGAATTTCTTCATTGAATGGAAATTTTACAATAGTTTTTTATTAAACTGAAGGAATTTGAGGCCTGGAAAAAATAATATTCATGATATATCAAAATAAATCAATGAGGCATCTATTTGATCAGTCTAACTGGGCACACTTTCTTAAAAAAACTTTTATGAATGCCTGTCAGAATGTCTGCCTATGGACCACATCAATATGCTAACAAATCCTTTAGTGGAAAATTCTCGTATCAGAATATGGTTTATTTTGAATATCATCAGAGCTCTGACCAATAACAACAGAATTACACCAGATGTATGTCTTAACTATATAATATATAAAAAGTACATAGGATAATTGAATTATGTATGAAAGACTGAGTGGATCTGCACATTCTTTTGATTAACTTCTAAATAAAATAAATCTTTTAGACATTGCCATGGTACACAGTGAAGGAAGGGTTAAATTATCAACTTTCAAAAATGCAGTTGTTTCTAGAAAAGTATGGTTTCATATATAACCTGAGTTTTGAAGCCATAATACTAGCCTGTAATGTTGCATAAAACAAGCCAATAGTATGAATTATTAATGCTTGTGCACATGTTTATACATGGGTACAACTGGAATTCACATAAATTAAAGTTTTAGAAAATTTTAAAAGTTTATCCATTCATATGGTTTTTATTTAAATCAATGATTTCTTATAGGTTTTTACTATTGTACGTATGTCTATATCAAGTCAGTTCCTGTCATACTTAAGTTCCCTCAACAACCTCCTTCTTCTGAATTACCTTATGCCAAGAGCAAGAAAGATTAAATTTTACAAATCCCTGAGTTCCAGCTATATACATGGTTTAAATTTATCCATATATGTGCATGCATATATATATATATATATATATATATATACACACATAAATAGAATGAATGTTAGCATATTCAGAATATCAATATATGTGAATGTTAGTATATTTACATACACAATTCCACATATGCAGATAAACATTTACGTGTATATGTACATGTGTGTATGGATATTAATCTCCATTCTAGAATGCATGTATATAGTATAAGCATGCACATTTTTGCATGAATGTGTACTTTTTTACAGATGTATATGTATATACATATATATATATATATATATATATCAATGTATATATGTGGATATATAGACACAAATACAAATATATACAAACTGATCCACGTTCTCAGGGAAAGGGGGAGAGTAATAGTGGAAGTTTGGGATCTGAAAGTGTTAAATCCATGATGCTCTGTGACATGGTGATTGGCAAGAAGAAAGATGGAGAGTGAAGTGAAGTATGGTGGGTTCCAAATTGCTACAATGATAAATATACAATCTAAAAATCAGAAATGACTGGATTCAGTAGAAACCACATGAAAGGGTGGACATCTGAAACTGGCTAGAGTTGTGTACTGAATGTGAATTAATATTTTCCAATCAACAAAGCTATTATAAAAGTTCATAATAGAAATAAGATCAGATGGTAAATGAGACATAAAAATATACTGAATCACTTTGGTTCAGCATAATTACTATTTCTATATTTTCCTTTGATTTTCAATAACTAAAAATATTTTTGTTAAAATTACCATATGTGTTACTTTGAATTATGTGTCTTAATGAAAAAATGCTAATAACATGCCTATATGGAAACCAAGCAAAAACTAAGTAACTCATTTATTTTCATGAAAACAATCAGTTTTACAAGGGTATATCATGAGTTCCTTGGAAAGAAGGTTATTTTTTTTATCAACTAGGTCTATTCTATTAAAGAGAACCAGAGGGCTTTAACCATTAATAAAATTCTTGAAAATCATGTAAATTACAGTTCCTGGCATTTTAGCTGGCAGTTTTTAAATATGCATCCAGTTGATGCAGCAGATAAAATGTTCGACCTGGAGTCACAAAGAGCTATGTTCAATTATCCCATTAGTATTAACTAGTTGTTTGACGCTGGGTAAGTTACTCAATTTCTGTCTGCCTTAATGACCTCATTTGTAAAATGGGCATAATGGGGCTAATAATTCCAGGATTGTAGTGAAAATGAAAAATAATATTCTTAAAGCACGTAAGTTTTCAAACACTAAATAAATGCAATCTATTATTATATAGGGCTTTTATGGTCTATAAAGAGTTGAATCTATTGTCATTTGATCCTCTCAACAATCTTTTGAAGTGTTTTTAGCATAACCATTTTACAGATGTGGTTAAGAGAGTTTAATTGATTTTCCAGGGTCGTTATCCGAGGCAGGATTTGGACTTAGATTTTCTTGACTACATATTCAAGGTCACTATTTGCTGTGTCCTGAAATATTTTTTTATTTGAATATCTCCTATGAGGTTCCAAATTTCATATCCTGAATTATGGTCTGGTAACTTAGACAGCAACCTGATCTTTAAAAGGGTGCAGTGAAATATTTGTTAATATATTTAAAAATAAGAAGTATACATCCATTGAATAAATATTTTTATGTATCTAATATTGGACATTGATACAAGGACAAACTTGTTTAATGATTATCTCCTTTCCAATTAATTAATTTCAATACATGGCATATTATAAAAAATAAAAAACCCTTCCTCACTATGCCACTCAGGTTTCTTTGTGTTTTCCTTCTCATTCATTTTTCTTCATGCAATCATATTATTTGTGCCATTTTAATGGCTCTTTTCTAAAACAAAAGCTTTAGATTACTCTACATAGTTTTTTACTCTTTTCTTCACATTATCTTTATTTGAAGTGTTATATTTAGTGCTTTATCGTACTAAAATTGTCTTGATCATGGATTTTCACTTGTTTCTAAGTTGTCTTCTTTATAATTTCATAAATATGGCTATAAAAATCTTTGAAATGATAGGTTTGTGTTCATTTGTTCATTTTTAACAGTACTTTCAGGGCATATTTCTAGCATTGGGTCAAAGGATGTGATACATTTATTTCATAATCATTCTTCATATTTACAAAAAAGCTCACTAATTTTTCTATGCTAATATGCATGCTATTGCAATCAAAATTCTATTCTCTATATGATATAGAAATTTATGTTTTTCATAAGTCCAGCTGAATGCATTGTAGTGACATTTCAAAGCCTCTGACTCACAATAACTTAGAGGGTACTCTTCTGAATTCCAAAAGATCTCAACTTCCCCACCTAACCTAGACTGCCCAAATCATTTCTGTAATTCTGACAGAATATCCAGATCATTGACTTGGGTTCCTCTCCAAAATATTTTCATTTATAAGACAGTCTTAAAAATAATTACCAGATTAAATATCATTCAGTCAATCAAGTTTTTATCGTGCTTCTTTTGTACTTGGCACGAGACTAAATGCTGGATAACAGAGAAAAGAAAAAAAACCTCTGCTTTCAAGAAGATAACATTCTAATAGATTTTCTTGAACGTGGGGTAGGTACATTTAAAAACCTCATACATTTTATTGTATATATACAGTCCCTTTGTAGAATATAACCAATTCAATTTTGTATTTCTAAAACACATATTTTTTGCATATAATTACATACAAGTCCACAAGTCTCTAATCAGAAGTAGCAAATGATAAGCAAAGGAAATGCAATGGTCATGTAGCAAGAAAAAGGTATAGAGATGGATAATCTAAGAATGTACAGATTTTCACAATATATTAAAACTAGTGAAAGTTTTCAATACTTTGATCTCTTCTAGAGTTTATAGAAATACATTTTCAAGAATTGCACAGGATGACAGAAAGATTATATGGAAAGGGAATGGAATGATTTATTAAAAATCAAGTATTTATAAAGTACCTATTATATTCCAAACACTGTGCTAGTCATTGGCAATACAAGTACAAAGAAGTAAATAACCCTCATAAGAAGTTTACATTTCAGTCAGAGGAGACAACACATACACACACACACACACATACACACACACACACCCCTCAAATACGGAATGAATAAATAAATGAATAATGAATGAGAATGAATAATAAAAATGAGTAAATAAGTATACACATAAAGAACTTAAACTATTTTCCTTCTATTATCAAGGAACTCATACATTTACTGGGGCAACAGTTAATATCATGTAGTATATTTCAGTCTATACTGGTGTTGACCCAGGTCAACAAGATCAAAAATACATGGTGCTGCTAGTGTATTAAATGAAATGCAGGGCACTAGGCTGAAACTAAGCACTGGAGACAATAAAGACTTGTCCTTTCCTTTGCAGTGAACCATAATGACTGAATGGTTCAAGTATATTGATTTGTCACAGTTAGGTAGCCACTCCCTATATTAGATATAGAACACACGTACACTTTGTCAATGGTGAATGGAATGAGCAGTGAGAGAAATACAGTATGCTTCTCTCCCGACCCCAACATACAGAAAGGAGTCTCTTACTCTTTCTGATCCTATTGGGATATTTTTCTACCTACTTCCAGTGATGTCAGAAAGATGACTGGAGATCATTCAGGATCAGATGAAACCATTTCCCTGTCTCCGTCATAATGATATTAATTAAAGTCACATCTCTTTTCATTAATAGTGGTTTTTTATTATTAGCATTCATTTCCATCGTTGCCTGAGTCTAGAGAACAAAGAAAATGAATTTCAGATTTGTAAAGGGAAATAACGATTCTAATGATTTTGAGTGACTTTTTATAAAGGTTTGTTGAATTTGTTTATCATTTAATCCTATGCCTTTCAGTTATTCTCTCTCTCTCTCTCTCTCTCTCTCTCTCTCTATATATATATATATATATATATATATATATATGTATGTATGTATGTATGTATGTATGTATATAATGCATATAAACACACATATACGTATACGTTTATATACATATTTGCATTTGTATGTATATATGTATATGTACATATATACCATTTAAAAAACGAATTACAATTTTCCTTTGAAAATGACTGAAATAATAAAAAGAAATATAAATCAAAAAAATTTAAATCTTTGTAAAGTATTATTATAATGTGTATTATGTGGTTATATGTCCATATATACATACATACATATACACACAGATATACATACACATACATATCCATGTATATATACATACAAATATCTATCTGTCTATCTATGTATTCCCTATTGCATTCAAAATTTTGCGAGTACACTGGTAATAGAAGGAAATGAGTTCCCCTAATTCCATGCCATCATGCCATTTTTCTAAGTGGTTTACATCTGTGACAGGTCATTTTTTAATCTAGCTTGCTGTTTATATCACATTAATGTGAAAATCTCATATTGCAGATTTGCAGGCTATATAATGGTGCTGAAAGAGATTTCCTTTAAATAGTGTAATTCTTTATTTTCTTGCACTGTTTCAATCATCTTTATCATCTATATCAATGATCATTAGCAGAAAAAAGAGCCAATTTTTGCAGCTATCATAAGCAGAATGGTAGCTAATTTTTTACTTATTCTTAACTGAAGTGCTAACTGTACCCCTTGTAAGAATTAGAACAACAAAATCTTCTCCTAACATAGTCTCCATCATCAGAGCAAAAGATTCAATAGTTCTAGAGATGTGACTTCCATTTTTTAAACATTATAGATTGTAATCCCATAAATTTCTTATCTAGAAATCATAAAAACAAAAAACAAACCAGTAGCAGTAGGATGGTAATTGAATTTCCAGGAATTCTTAAGGCAAAAGAAGTAGTGTAATGATATTAGATTGCTATGCTAGAGAATTAAAAATGTAATTGTCTTCTATTTGGAACCAAGCTATCCTAAGAGAATTGCAACATGGACAGTGAGACTGCCTCCTTGTACCAGTTAGGTGTTCTATGCATGTGAACATAGGCTCCTCTAACTTCTTAGCATCTAATGGATTATGGCAAGCATAGTAGGAAAAAATCTATGAGTACTCATCAGCTTAGCTACTGGAGATAAAAGAAGGATGAGTAGAGCTAAGGTACAGAAAAAGGCAAGGGTATGACTGTGTATTGATTTTGAACTCTAGAAATGAATAGCATGTATTTCCTGACCAGGAATCTTCTGATGACTTACTTACCAAAGCACAGGAACCAGGACTGAATTTGAAGAGAAGATTTTTCTCTTCCTACACCGAGTTGGAATGTGGAGCCCAGAAATTGGTTCTCATAAAAAAAAAAAAGGCTCTCAGAATTTATATGTAGATAATGGAAGGGAGGAGGGCAGTGGGGATTTCAGATTTCTACCTTACCTAGTTTAAATATTGTATCATTTAAAAAAAACCATTCCATTCACATAATGTTCTCCAAACTAAAATACTCATGAATATTCCATCAAGTCACACAAACTTGAGAAGGGAAAATTATATTGAAGAGAAATATGGTGATTACCCAATTTTAATCATTAAAATATTAAATATTAATTTTAAAATTATTAATTTTTTTAAATTTAAATCTTTATTATTATATTTTATATAAATACATATTTGTTATTTATTATTAAAATGTAAACTTAAAAATCATTGAAAAATAATCTTTGATTATTTTTACATTTAAAATCATGGTTAAATCAAGATAGAAAATAGGCACTAGGAATGTAAAAGTACAGGGGACACTGTTGCTTCTATTAGCTCAATGGGATTGAAGGAAGACTAGAATTAGAGCACTTGGGGACCCAAATGGATCTTCTCATAGACTCAAAGGAATCTCACTGAAAATTCTGTTAGATTTACCAAAGAAAGGTGGGGAATAGGGGGATAGAAGACATAGAACAGTCCAATCTCAGAATTTTGTAAATCAAGGGAAGGTTTGGGACAGGAACAGATGGAACAACAAAGATAGAGTGAAAGACAAAAATACCCAGATAGATAGATACAGAAAAAGAAACAGAACAAAAACACATGCAGAGGCAGTGAGATTGAATGTACCTATTAAAAGTGATCATTGAACTAGCAAGTCTGTAGATGAGATATGAGTGTATCAGATTGAGTTATAAGATCAAGGTATTTGACAGATTTGGGGGAGAGTGGGGAGAGAATGTGATTGAGAATTTGAGGAGAGAAGAGAAAGCTTTGGTAAAGCTACTGTCAGAAATGTGATAAAGTTAATTGAGGGGAATAAAGTGTCATGCAAAAATAAGGCACAATGTAGGAGAGATAGTAGAACTTTGTAGGAGAGTCTATGTGCATTGTAGCATGATTTCTTTTATCAATATTTGGCTTTCTACTCAGGAGAAACTCAAATGTCAGCTCTTAGGAGTTATTCAAGGTTAGGGTTAGTGACACAGGGACAGAAGAAAACAAAAGGTGAAGAAGATGGCATTTTTCTTTGCATATGATGACTGACCATAAGTTATATAGATTAGCCACCAGTTCAAGTTTTCCCTCTCCATTTACTACTGAAGTTTCATTTAAGAATTTCTATGAAGTAGTATTTTCATTAAAACATTTATGCTGGATACCACATGGAAACATGAGTTCATTACTGCTTGTTCTGCTAAGTCTTCTTTTCAAATTTCTCTGGGATAAATTTATTCGAGTGGCCAGGCTTTGCGCACTTGGAGTATTTAAGCTCCTAAAGTTAGCTCCTGGCATTGCCTATAATTCACAATCCATGTGATGATCTCATGAGGCAGATGATCTTTTAAACTAGCTTATGCCCAGCCCCAACTTCTTGAACATTAATAGCTTTTCTAGCAGCAACTCATTTTTTTTCCACTTACAGTCTTAAAAACTTTAACATTTTTCTCAGTGGTTTTAGCCCAGCTTCAAATTCCAAACCATGCCATTGAGAAGGCATGTATCATCAAGCAAATGATTCCTTTAAATTATATAGTAGGAGACCAGAGTTCTGAGAAAATGGCTGAAGTTAATTGTGTATTTTTATCCTTCCTTGGGAAGTGAGGTTGTGATACCTGTGGTAGGTTACTACTGCCACCTTAGAACCAAATAAAAGGAAAACCTTTTTGAACTTGGCAAAGGGCAGGTAATTAACTTCATCTCTTAGGCTCTAAAATAAATGTATGGCTTCTAAGTAGGATCTAAAAGCAAGTGGCTGGAGCCAGTCCTTTTCCATACCAAAGTCTGTAATAAGCTTGAGACTAAAGGAACTTATGTTAGCAATAGGACACATGAATTGAATAGAGATTATAAAGTGAGATTCATATTTGACTCACAAAATATGTGCTATCCTTAGAGATCCAGGTCAATTTAGCAGCCACTACAAAATGCTGATTTTGATCACCTAAGCTAGAAGTGAGTATTTCTCCCTCTTCTTCACTAATACAACATCAAGTTTTCACTTCTATGAAAAAAAATAGTCATTTGTTTTCATATTATGGTCATTCCTAGATGTCACTCCCTACATCTCATTGAATCTTTTCTTGTGACAAAGAAATGCTTTTAAATAAAACCGACTAAACTAACTCTGTTTCTTAGGGCTTACCTATAGTCTCCTCAGTTCCTTTTTTATTTTCTAACTGTAAGAAGGGTATATATCTTTCTGTATGTGTTTCCCATGTAGGCTATGTGGATGTTCACGTGGATTTGTCTATATGAAAAACAAGAGGGAATCTGTCACCTCATTTATCTTTCAAAGGGAGAACTTTTTGATATGAGCTTTATAATTTGACCATAATATTCCTAGGGATTTTCATTCTGGGGTCTCTTTTAGGAGGTGATCATTGGATTCTTTCAATTTCTATGTTAACCTCTGATTCTAGGATACCAGTGCAGTTTTCTTTGATGATGTCTTTAAAGATGATGTGTAGACTCTTTTTTGTTTTGATCCTGACTTTTAAGTAGACCAATGATTTTTAAAAATTATTTCTCCTTGATCTGTTTTCTGGGTCAGTTTTTTTCCCACAAGATAGTTCACATCTTTTTCTATGTTAAAAAATTGTTTCCTGGTGTCTAATGAAGTCACTACCTTCTACTTGCCCAGTTCATGTGTTTAAGGAATTATTTTCTTCAGGGAACTTTTGAAACTCTTTTTCCATTTAGTCAACTTCACTTCGTAAGAAGTACTTTTCTTCAGTGATTTAGTGTACCTCTTTTTTTCATTTGGCCAAGGCATTCTTCTCTTTAGTGGATTTCTGTGCTTTTTTTTCAAACAAATTGGCCAATTCTGTTTTTAAGTTGTTATTTTCTTGTCTATTTCCCACTCTTGTATTGATTTTGCTTCTACAAAATTCTATTTGAGGCATTATTTTAGAGTTCTTCATAGGGAAATTTGGAAAAGGTCATCTGAGTGCTAGTCTACTTTGTCATCTTGCCTCCCTCCAGTCAATCTTTTTTTAATTGGTTTTGCATTATTAACTCTCATGCACTCTATGTAGTAACCAAACTGAGTAGATTGTTATTCCCAAAATGTATCGCTTAATCTTCTGCATCTGCAACTTCCACACCGAAAATTCTCCATGCCTCATCATTCTTTTTTTCACATCTACTCCTCCTACTTCCTAGCTTCCCACTTGTGTTTTTTTCCTCCTTGAGGCTTTTCCTAATCAATCAGTTCAAAAATCCACGTTCACCCCCGTGAAAGTACTTTGTGTTCACTTTTTATTTTATTTATTTTTTTTATTTTTCTAAGTACATGTTACTCCTCAACCTGAGGAGAATGTCTCTTCCTATTGTATTTGGGAAGTTGAATTGAATGTAAGTTCATGAAGGGCAGGGACTATTTGTGAATTTTCTTAACTCTCCTAGAGAGGTACTCATATGAAACTGAACACATTGGTGTTCAAACATTACTTAATGGATAAATAAATGAAATTCTGATCACTATATTTGAAAACAGGCCTTTAAGAATGATAGGATAAGGAACCATGTAAACTATCTCCCATATTATTACTGAAAAAGTTTTTTGTTACTACTAACTTTTATTATTCATTGCTGCATAGGCTCCCTTGAAATACCAAGACAAGTTGGGTTAATATAATCAATAGAATTTCACAAAAATTTAGAAAAGAAATAGTTAATAAATGGACAAAAGAATGTGATTATTTTTGTAAATCACTAAATAATATTCTACATTTTATAATTTTCATATAGATAATTGTGACAATATTAACAATAGTAAGTATCACTTAGATATGACTTTAATTGTGTAAAGTGCTTTATAGGTGAAGAAGCACTTTTCTTTGGTCCTCAAAACAATCATGGAAATCTTTTTTATTTAACAGATTAGAAAACTAAGGAAGACGGAGATAAAGTGATTTGCCTGGTGGCTCACTTAAGACAGGATTTAATTCATATTCTTGAGTGATAATGCCACATTCTAACATCATTCTACCCTGGAAGGAGTCCTTATTTTCTTCAAAATTAAACTAAAGCATCATCTTGTAAAGTTTTTCCTCATTCTACCATTTGTCACAATGTCTCCAGTGGAAGACCCTCTCTCATCACCATTGCTTCTTAGAATTCCTAACATTCTTTTAAAATAGCTCACATAAAACTTTCTGCAAGTGATCTTTCCTAATCTCTCCACTTAGCAGTATCTTCCCTTCTGAAGTTACTCTTTATGTGCAAATGTACAAATGTACAAATCTATGAATAAACCCTTTTGTTTTCCTTTTTACTGTGAGCTCCTTGGGAATATGAGGTACTTTTTCATTTCTTTGTATCTTCAGTACTTAGTAAAGCATTGAGCATAGTAAGTACACATAGTAAAATACTAAAACACGAGTACATGATAAATGTTTCCCAATTGATGCCACTTCACCAAATACTCTTGCAGTGTGGTGTCCCAGTTACTAGACTGCTGGATTTAGAGGCAGAGAGACATAAATTCAAATCTATTCTCTGACACTTACTGATTTTTATTTATCTGAACACGTTAAATTTCTTTCTACCTTGGTTTCCTTAACTGTAAAACTGAGAAAAATAATAATATGTACCTCTTAATTTGGTTTTGCAGATCAAATGAGATAACATTTGTAAAGTGTTTAGTACAGTGTTGGCATATAGTGGGAGCTTAATAATTACTTTTACACTTTTTTTCTTTCAATACCTCCAAAACAAAATTTGTAGGAAACAAAAAGCTTGAAAAAGATACAGAGCTAGTACAGAAATTCAAATCAAGTGAGAACAAATTCTCACCATCCTATTTGCTACTAAATACAAATAAAGTACATGGCCAGTGAGTCTGTCGAAGATGAATTTGTGTCCTAATACATTTATTCAACACCAGAAAGCACTTATTTTGTGTATTTGTAGGATTTTCTTTAGGACTTTAGGTATAAAATAGCCCTATATTTTTGTTACTGCATTTACATAAGTATCTTTTGTCTTGTAAAAAGAAAAAAAGGAAAGGATTTTTTTTGTATTTCCTTGCTCAGAGCCTGGCACAGTGGATAATATGACCATGTTTCAATTAAATACTTGTTGATTGATTGATTGTTGCTTGTTTCAGGATCATTTTTATTTTTCTGTATAAGCATATTTTTCAAATAATTATAAAATCATTAATTATGTCAATTATTTCTATATTTAAAGTGAGTGGAAAATTACCTACAGAAAACAGCTATTATAAATTATAATAATAGTAAGCCACTATTATTTTTTAAAGACATGATTTTAAATGGTCTACTTATTGAAACAATGGAGTTTATAAGTTGGAAATTATTAGAGTTTAGGTACTACTTAAAACTACTCAACAATGTTGTTATAGTGGCACAATTAAAAATAACTTGTTGGAGATAAATATGTATATAACACATACACAAAAATATGTAAAAATAATATATATGTATATATACATATTTATATGTGCAGATATGCTATGTTCTTTGTAGCATTTTAAAATGATAAAACATATGTTGTTATTTTAAGTACTTCTTTCTGCTAAGTCTGATTTTAGTAGATCACTTAAATATTCAATTCCTCTTGCTTTAGGAGCATCAGTTTTAGTATTTCTCCCATTTCTGGAGTTAATGGTAACTGCCTTCAGAGGGTCTTTAACAGTAACTTTAAAAAACAAACTCTCACTTTGTAACATAGAACATAGATATATATGTGAATTTGATAAGCACTTTCTAGCAAAATTATAAAGAATGATGTTTAAAGTTCAAAAGCAAATTGAACTGCATTTAGAACATAGAGAAAATTCAAGGAACATTTAATAACTTATTTAAAAGTTCTTACTTCCATATAAATAAAATGTATATTTTCCTAGACAAGTTGCTTTTGGTCTATATATTTTTCCCTAATCTTGTTGATTGACACTTGATTTTTTGTCAATTCCATCAATAATATCATTTAGTTTTCATCCATAAGTCAACAAGCATTTATTTATTAAGCACTTCCTAAGTGTCAGGCAATATGCCATGCTCTAGAGGACATAAAGGAAAGCAGAAATAATCCCTATCCTCAAGAGGCATACATTGTAATAGTAGAGATGACATGTAAATAACTAGAAACATAAAAGATGTATACAAAGTACATGGAAAATAATATGAGAAAACATGGTATTTATATGCAGAGAGCCAAGGAAAGGACTCCTTTTGCAGGCAGAATTTGAACTGACTCTTGAAGGAAGCTGAGGAAGCTAAGAAGTACATGTGATTGATCAGCACTTCCCAGATTGCAAAGGTTTGGAGGGAAGAGATAGTGTCCTCTAGTAGAAACTGCAGGCAGGCTTCTATAGCTAGAGCACATAATGCATTGAGTGGAATAAAGTTTAAAAGGAATGTAGAGTTATGAAAGGAACAAGCTTTTAAGAGTGATAAAAGATAAATAGAGGAGTTTAGACTTGATTTTGGAGATAATAGACACTGGAACTCAGTGAACAGAGTGGTGATATGATCAGACTCAAGTTTAAGAAAAAAAATGACCCCGGTTATTGATTTACTTTGCAGTTCTGATTCTGACATGATGGACTTTGCCAACATAAGTCAGTTACTTCTTCATTCTGAAACTTCTATCAGAATATGGGACTCTTTACCCTGCAATTTCCCTCTGAACCTAGAGTCCTTTTGCTTTAGAGAATGCCCTGCCTTGTAGCTCCATTCACTCCTATCACTGAGCTCCTTTTAGAATCCTCTGAAATAACTTTCTAAATTTTAAGAATACCTGAAATTGACAATAATATTAATAAAAATTATAATATGATGAGAACATTTGGAAAATTGTTTTGCCAATGACTTCCCCTCTCTATATGAGAATATTTACATACTCTATAGAGGCACATTTGCTTTAAAGGTTTTTAGGGTGGATAATTTTTGATTAATTGAAAACACAGAGTAAAATTTGGTATTGACTGGCTCTTTTCTGATAACTTGCTGAAATGGAAGTGAGATT
Organism: Potorous gilbertii; assembly: GCA_028658325.1. NCBI lineage: Eukaryota > Metazoa > Chordata > Mammalia > Diprotodontia > Potoroidae > Potorous > Potorous gilbertii. Next base: position 621,063,042 of record CM053770.1, on the reverse strand, counting down.
GTAGGGGAAATTATTAGAGAATACTCTGTATATGTCAAGAAGGATACATTTGTGGTATTTCCCATAGTACATAACACATAACTCTGTATGGAACTCCTTAAGAGCAGGGACTGCCTAACTTATTCCTTCTAATAACTCCTCTTTTGGCTACCATGAAGCCATGAAAGTTTTAGGTTCTCAAATATGTGTTGAAGGAATCGTTGAACGACTTGCTTAGTTATACTCAATTTCCATCTGATTGAACTGAGGGATACTCCATGATACAATATTTTTCTCTATTGAACATAAGTTATTTTAAAAAATAATACCACTTAATGTTTACATAATCTCAAAACTCATCTAAAATGAGCAAATATGAATTGGGTTCCTGAAATGAAATGGTGTTGCAATCCCCAAATTGCCCTAAATGACGAGACGAGTATCAGACTCCATGCAGGATAAAAAAAGTTGTTTATTATTTCAAGTAGCTTTTTACTTTATTGTTTAGAATTCTCTAAGAGCATGATAATAACTGCAAGGAGTGAAAACTTACTTTCTTATTTGCCTACATAATTTCTTCAATTTCTATTTCTTTTCTTATTGCTAAAGCTAATATTTCTACCACCATATTGAATAATAACACTGATAGTGGGCATCCTTGTTTCATTGTGATCTTACTGGAAATTCATCTAGCTTCTCCCAGTTGCATATAATGCTTGCTGATGACTTTAGGTAGATACTGCTTATTATGTTAAGGAAGGTACCATTGATTCCTAGTCTCTCCAGTGTTTTCAATATGAATCAATTTTGTATTTTGTCAAAAGTATTTTCTCCACCGGCTGAGATAATCACATAGTTTCTCTTAGTTTTATTGTTGATATGATCAATAATGCTGATAATTTTCCAAATATTGCAACTTTGGCAAACTTACAGGTTACAAAATAAAGCCACATAAATCATCTGCAGTTCTATGTATTGCTAACAAAACCCACAGCAAGAGATAGACAGAGAAATCCCATTTAAAGCTATGACAGACACTATAAAATATCTGAGAGTCTACCTGCCAAAGCAAACTCAGGGACTATATGAATACAATTACAAAACACTTTTCGAACAAATAAAGTTACACCTAAGTAATTGAAACAAACATCAGCTGCTGATGTGTAGACAGAACTAATATAATAAAAATAACAATTCTACCTAAATTAATTTACTTCTTCAATGCCATGCTAATTAAACTACGAGAAAATTATTTTCTAGAACTAGAAAAAATAATACTGAAATTCATCTGGAAGAACAAAAGGTCCAGAATACGAAGGGAACTAATGAAAAGAAATGCTGGGGAAGGTGACCTGACCCTATCAGATCTCAAATTGAATTATAAAGCCACAATCATCAAAACCACTTTGTAGTGGCTAAGAAACAAGGGGTAAATCAGTAGAATAGGACATGTCCTCAAGACACAGTGTCAATGAATATAACAGTCAATTGTTGGATAAACTGAAAGACCCAAGCTTCTGAAATAAGAACTTACTGTTAAACAAAATCTGCTGGGTAAACTATCTAACTGTAATGGAAACTGGGCATAAACCAATGCCTGACACTGTACACAATAATAAAGCCCAAATGGATATATGATCTAGGTATAAAGGCTGATGCCAAAAGCAAATTAGGGGAACAAGGAATAGTGTATTTGTCATATTTATGGAGAATGGAGAGATTTATGACCAAACAAGAGATAAGGAACATCGTGAAGTGCAAAAGAGATAATTTTCATTATGATAAATTGAAAAGTTTTTTCCATAAACAAACCCAATAAACCCAAGATTAGGAGGGAAACAGAAAACTGGCAAAGAATTTTTACTAGTATCTGTGAAAAAGACCTCATTTGTAACATATATAGAGAACTGAGTCAAATTTATAAGAATACAAGTCATTCCCCAACAGATAAATGATCAAAGGGTATGACAAACAGTTTTCAGAGAAAGAAATTAAAGGTATCTATAGTCATACGAAAAAATGTTCTAAATCACTATTAATTAGAGAAATGCAAATCAGAACAACTCTGAGGTACCACATCACACCTATCAGATTGGTTAACACGACAAAACAGGAAGATGTTAAATGTTGGAGAAGATGTGGGAGATTTGGAAAACTCATTCATTATTGTTGGAGTTCTGAGCCTACAAACATTCTGGAGAGCAATTTGGAACTATGCTCAAAGGGCTACAAAAATGTACATACCTTTTGAACCAGCAATATTCCTTCTAGGACTATATCCTAAAGAGATCATTAAAATGGGAAAGGGTCCCACATGTACAAAAATATTTATAGCAACTCTCTTTGTGATGGCCAAGAACTGGAAATTGAGGGGATACCCATAAACTGGGAAATGGCTGGATGTGTCATGGTATATTAATGTAATGGAGTAATATTGTGCTATAAAAAATGATGAAAAAGAAAACTTCACAGAGGTCTGGAAGGACTTATATGAGCTGATACTGAATGAAATGAGAAAAACCAGGAGAACATTACACACTATAACAATCACAGAGTATAAGAAATTTTTCTGGTAGATTTCGTCCTTCAGAGAAATGCAAGGACCTAAAATGTTCCCAAAGACTTGAGGCAAAATGTCATCCACATCCAGAGAAACAACTATGAAATTAGATTGCATAATGAAGCAGAGTATTTTCTCTTGTGTTATCTTTTTCTTCAGTTTGCTTTTTCTCATGGATTTCCCCATTCATTTTCATTTTTCTATGCAGTATGACTAATGCAAAATGTGCTTAATAAAAATGTATGTAGGAGGAACCTGTGGCAGCCACAGCAGCAGCAGGGGCAGCTACATCCACTGTTTCTGGAGCTCTAGACCCACAGTTTGGGGGAGGGGGGGGATTGAACTACTGATAGTATGACCCCATCCACCATTGACAGTAGGAACTACCTAGACAAAGAGCTCAAAAGTCAAGTAAATGCCTTGGGAAATGAGTAAAACCCGGAGAAAAGAATCAGACTATAGAATCTTACTTCGGTGACAAGGAAGACCAAAGCATGTAAACAGAAGAAAACAAAGTCCCTCCATCCAAAACCTCTAAGAAAAATATGAATAGGGACTTACTAAAGTTGAATTGTTTACATTCCTACATAGAAAGATAATATTTGTAACTCGAGACTTTTCTCAGTATTTGGGTCATTGGAGGGATTATAAACATACAGAGAGAGAGAATGGGGTGAGTTGAATAGGAAGGGATGATATCTAAAAAAATTAACATTAAGGGGTGAGAGAGGAGGATATTGGGAGGAGAAAAGGGAGAAATGCAATGGGGAATTATCTCTCATAAAAGAGGCAAGAAAAAGCTTTTCAATGGAGGGGAAAAGTGGGGAGATAAGGGGGAAAAAGTGAAACTTGATCTCATTATATTTGGCTTAAGGAGGGAATAACATGCATACTCAATTTGGTCTGAAGATGTGAAGATTAAGATGAATATAGTGAGGGTAAATGGGAGGAGGGGCTAATTAGAAGTAAACACTTTTGGAGATGGACAAGGTCAAAATGGAGATGGAGATAGGATGGAGGGTAGTATAGCTAATCTGTCACAAAAATGATTTTTATGGAAGTCTTTTGCTTAACTATACATGTATAACCTATATTGAATTGCTTGCCTTCTCAGTGGGGATGAATGCTAAGTGAGGAAGGGAGAGAAATTGGAACGCAAAGTTTTAAAAACAAATGTTAAAAATTGTTTTACATGCAACTGGGAAATGAGAAATACAGGTATTTAGAAATACATTAATAAATTATACATAGAAATCTATCTTGCCCTACAAGAAAATACAGGAGATATTGATAAGGCAAGGGAGGAGGGTGGAATAGAAGAGAGGGCAGATTGAATGAAGGGGTAATCAGAATGTGTGGTGTCTTGGGGTGGGGGGAGGGAAGAGGTGGAGAGAAAATTTGGAACTCAAGATGTTGTGGGAAATAATGTTGAAAACTAAAAATAAACAAATTAATTTTAAAAAAAGAATATACATATAGAAACCATATAAGATTGCATGCTGTCTTAGGGAGGGATGGGAGAGGGAGGGGGAGAAAATCTAAGACTTAAGGATGTCATTGTAGAAAACTGAAAAAAAATAAATTGATAAAAAAAGATGGACTTTATAAGATAGAGTCTATATCCAGGGTTAATTTATGGTCACATCAGGAAATAAGAGGAAATTTAACCATTTTAGAGTAAATGAATTGTAAGAAAGAATAGAAATGAAGACCAAAACTCATATATGACTGATAGGTAGATAAGTACCAAAACCTTGTTACATGGGCTCCAAGAGCTTCAAGTTATCATAGTTTATTTCTGTTAATAATTTAGTTTTGCAAACATATCTACACAAAAAGTCTTTTAATGTAGCAACAGGTTTTATTATTTCTTTTTTATAGGAAATGATGAAACTTAGAATCAGAGTTTAATGACACCTATGATGATACAACTAGTATCAGAATTGCAATCAAGATTTAAACCTGAGTTTCTGTTGATTGCAATTCCATAATTTCATTCAAAATTTCAATTGATTTTCTTGTGTGTGTTTTTTTAATTTTTTTGTTTAGGCATTTCTGTCACCAACAAACATAGATAACTGTTCCCTGTACAACAAAATAGGCAATATTTAAGAATTTTTATTAGAAACCATCCTCCTCCTGAATATGTATGTCTAGGACATAAAAAGCTAGCATACTGTGAATGGACATGTACTTGAAATCATTGATCATAGTACTACTTGCCAGATTTTACATTTTACTGACATAAAGGGGGACTATAGAATAGAAGAAGAAAGATTTCTTTCATGCAATGAGGTGCCATGGAAGTCTTTATGAATAAAGTATGGTTTATTTCAGCTGATATTTATGTGAACCACACACATATATACAATTATTTTGCATCTCTCTAAGGTACTCATTATCTCACTCATTTCCAAAACATCTTATCCCTACTTAATCTCCTATGTTCCTTGCCCTTCTGTCCTTTTGGCTCAGTATTTTTGTCTCATTTTGCTATTAAAATTGAAGTCATTCACCATGAGCTCTTTCTTTTCCCCTATTCATATCTCACATCATTCAGATGCTTTCCATCACTGTCTCCTACCTTTTTCTCACATGAAGAGATGACCATTTTTTCCTTCAATATTAACTCTTCTAAATATGCAAGAGAACCCATTCCAGTCTATCTTATCTAATAGATTTCTCCCTCTATCACCACTTCTTTCAAAATTCTCTTAGTATCATAAACTCTACCATACTCCCAACCGTCCAGGCATGCCACATAACTTTTACTATTAATTTCTCATTCTCTCTAACCCCATCCCACCACAGCTACATTGTTACCAATATCTGGTGAATTTAATTTTATAATATTTCTCTATAGGCCTCCTTCTTTCTCCTTACTCTTAAAAAACCCTGGGGATAGTCCCTCATCACCTCATTCTTGGGTTATTGCCTAAAAGTTTGTTATTCCCCATTTTGATTCCTGCTCCACTAATCTGTGAAAGTTTTCTATTGATGGGGGGAATTTTCTGATCTAGAGTTCCTAAACCATTGAAACCGAATGTCTAAATTGGGGAAATATTGAAAAACAAAACCAAATCATTTAGAAGACTAGCAAATATTTAGAAAATACTCAATGATCAGAAGTGACTTTCCTATTGTATCCCTTTTTCTGTATATAATAATTTGTATCCCCAGCACATATCACATGGGCTATATAGTAGGTGCTCAATAAATATTTATTTTGCATATACATACAAAATTCCCTCCATCAATGCCAATAATCAACTCTTGTGTGAATTAGCAACAAACAACACATGAAGGAAGATGGTATCTGTATCCAGAGAAAACAAAGATAAATATATGTTTATACATAGAATAGTTTTATGTGCATATATGTGTATGTATGTGTATAATATACCCACACATATGTTGTCTACATATATGTATGTATATACACATATTTGTTTCTAATGGTAGCCATCTCTAGGGTTGAGAGAGGAAAGAGAAAAAGGGAAAAAAGAAAGTTGTGTGATAATTTTATTATATAGTTGAAAAGGAATATTATATAGTTTAAAAAGTTATGCATAATAGATTTGTAGTTTCATGTACAATTTTTTCTATTCTTTTATGTTATGATATGCTTGTTTCATTTCTGAAGTTCAGAATAAGATAGAATGTTTTAAAAAATCAATGATTTTTTTATCATTTTATAATTTATTTGCTTAGAGTATTGTATTCATTGACCTACCCAGGGACATATGACCTATGTGTAAGAGATATAACTTCATCTTTCTGAACCTTAGTCTAACTCTGTCCATTAACTCATGCTTCCTGGTGGTTTCATTTATAACTTAACTTCTGTTTAGAAAATGATTTCTAGATCTTCTATAATGTAGTATTTATGAATTAATTTTGAATTTTTAATTTTGAATTATTTCTCTGTTTATATCATTTTAAAGATTTATTTGCCTGGAATGTTATATTCAGCAACCTACCCAGGGACATACAACTTATATGTTAGAGATACAACTTCATCTTTCATCCTTCTGAACCTTAACCTACATAACTGTCCATTAATTCAAACTTCCTGCTGATTCCATTTATAACTTGACCTCTGTTTAGAAAGTGACTTGTGGATATTCTAAGATGCAGTAGTTATGAATTAATATTAAATGTACTTTGAAATTATTTCCATCCATTCAGAGCTCTAATTTTTATTATTTTTAGCTCAAAAATTTAAATAGCTCCCTCTTTCCAAATGAGAAAAGATTGCATATATTAGCTTGGTACTTTCAAGGTCTTTAACTTATTCAAATTGTAGAAAGTTACATTCAAAATTTTACTTACACCTAACTACCACCCAAATAAAACATAATCAAACATTGATATAAAAATAGATGCAAATTTTCAGATACATAAAAATTCTGACATTGATGTCCTCAATTTAGCTGATGCCTGTGTTAGGCAATATACTCTTTCAAAAGACACTTAAAATCAAGCAATTTCTTTTGTTATAACCAAAGGTAATGTGATCAAATCACATTAGTTGAGTTTTGTGTAGTTAGCACAATGGAAAATGTGTAGTAATGTATTTCTAAAAGAAAGGAGTCAAGTAGATAGAATTAGAGGAGAAGAGAGGAGCTGTCCCTCTGCCTTTTTTTTTCATTTCCTGACCTTTGATCACTATAAATTTTCACAGCTTCTACTTTCAAAGATACAAGTTTTTATTCCTAAGTTTATGAAGATAATCATTCTATGGGTAACAACCATGATTAAATAAGAGGTATTTATTGATTATATATTCCTTTAAATAATTAACGAATTCTAATTTACTTAACTGATTAGTTAGTGGTACTCTTCATGAGTATAGGAACTAGTAAATGCAAGAGGAAATTGACTTAAATCAACATTTAGATATACTGGATTAGGGAGGGGAAATACACTTTAAATTTTTATTCTCTTGTATTTCATATTTTGTATCCTATGATTTTAGCCACTGCATCTGGCTTCATGATAAAATATTAATCCTTGTTTAGATATATGTGCATAGTTTTCTCTTATAAAATATGAAAAGAGTATATAAAATGGCCATGCAAATAATTTGTCTATCCATGCAATTTTATTTAGCTACATTTCTAATTTTCATGCTAAAAAGAGTAGTTAAGCTTATTGTAAATGTATGATTCATATGTATTGTTGTACAGAAACAAGATTTTAACTTATATGTTATCAATATTGAATAGATATCAATTTACATTAATTTCCTGTCAGCTGCTTCCTTGCCAATAACACAAGTGATCTAGCTGCTTTTTCCTCAGTAACATAACTTGAATCACTTGTTCCTTTCCGACATTTTATTTTTCTGAAAAGACTCCCTTACCAGGGTAAGCCACCAAGTCTCTGACTTCCAGTCACTCCACATTTTTGACCCCACTGTGGTGTGAGTGGTTTATGATGTTCATTACAGTATTTGCATCATTGCATATATTTGAAATTTGTAATGAATATTGAATTTGCCAAAGGTTATGTCCACTGGGAAGCTGGGTTACTATATGAAGTGTTAAGAGGCATCAAGATTGAGTACTGGAAATATATAGAGCTCTAGAATTCAGCCCTGAATCAATCATCCAATGAATCTACATTAACTTTCAATCAATACATCCTAATGCTTTCTTTATGACTCTTAATTTCTTCATTCATGTTTTTGTACATCTCTACTTGGCTGCACCATCTTTAAGACTCATTCCAAGCTCCAATTCCTAAAATAAGCCTTCTCAGCTGTTAGTGCCCTCACTCCTTTCCTTCCTCTTTCTGTGTCTCTCTCTCTCTCTCTCCTTCTCTCTTTCTGTATCGCCTTGAGGCATGGGAATAATATTTTGCTTTTGCTTTATTACCTCTACTACTTAACACAAATATGATTTGTCTAAAATTCTATACCCTCTATATTAATCGACCCAAGTCTACCTTATTTATCTGCTAGTATTACCTTGATGATAAAAGCTTTTACTAGTTATTACTCAAACTTGCACCTCAGTTGCTTCTCCCTCACCTAATCATTCTCTTAATTAATGCCACTTGACAAATTTCTACCATATCAAATCCTTCCTCTTTCAACCAGCCTTTACGTGTTTTACTAACAAGAAGTTATCACCAATTTTCCAAATTAATGTACAGTGACTATAGAAAGGTGAACATTTTATTTCCAAATAAGAGGAAGAAAATTGACAAAAATTCTAGGAATATATGATGACATTACTTCACCAAGTAAAAGAAGAGGCCAGGTATAATTATGGACATGATATTAAAAATACATTTCATAAACAGGTTGGAAATAGACTTCACAGACACAACAATTCAAATTAATTGGGAAAATGTTTATATAAAAGGGAGTTCACAATTGTAAAAATAAACTTCATGGATCTCTATAAGTAATACAAGCTCAATTCTCAATACTTGATCCACTTTCCTGGATTATCTGAAACAACTCATTGTCTACTAGCTGTTACACATATTTTTAATTAGGTAGTATTAAATAATATAAGTAGGTGAAACCTTCAAACCTTGTTCCCTTTTGCAAGGACATCTGTGAGGTGGAAAGAAAGCATTCTCTCTTCTTGTCAGAATTTACAAATTATAAAACAATAAAATGTGAAGCTTGAGTACACAATATGGCTCAAAATTATTAGAGGTGGAAATATTATGAAGAAGGTTAAAAAGGACATTTTGCTTTACTTACCCTAAAACAACTCTCCCTAATTATGCTATAAAGACTGTCAGGAATGTAGCAATAACTTTGTTACTTTTTTTAACCAGTTAGTAATCTCAGTAAAATTAACCACTAGGTATTCCTGGGCTTAGGTATAGTCTGATTAAATTAAAAAAAATTTTTTTTAAATATCTATCATATTTGTGACTCTGATCTACATGTTGGGGATCCAAAAGTAAAAAGTAAAATGATCTGTGCCCTCAAGGAACCATGAGGTAATCTGCTTCGAAATATTTAAAACATTGTGTAAAATGTCAGTTGTTTTGTTTTTATATTCCTTATTCCTCTCCTCTTTATATTTGATGGAATTTAGCATAACTTTCTATTCTATTATTTTTTATATTTAATGCACACAGCATAGGTTCATTATTATTATTTCTATTTTGAATTAAAATAGATGTTTGGGATACAAACTTATCTGTTGATGCACTAGATGTATGTTCTAGACAATAGCGATGCACAGGCTTCCAGGGATATGTACTTCTGTCAAGAGTGTTTTGCAACAAAACCTATATCCTACTACCCAAAGTAACTATTTAAAGAATCATGCTGTCATGTCATTCAGGAACAAGAAGACACAAATTTATAGACTTCATGGTAAACATGACAAACAAAAACACTGATATTTTTGTAATTTTTTTTAAATTTTAAAGTTAAATACAAAATGAGAAAAGAAAAAATACATTGCCATTTTCACAACCGAGCGTAAGAGTGAAATCAATATATGTCTTCTTGAAATGGAAATTTATTGTTTCATACTGAAGTTGGATAGAATCTTCCTTGATACATTCAAGTCTTTTCAAGTTTTTCTAAATCAACCAGCTCGTTATTGCCTAGACTATAACAATATTCTAACCCAATCACATCCTGAGAGATCATCTATGAAAGCTCCCACCCCTTTGTTTTTCATTCAGGATTACACTCAACATTGCTGGGTAAGTTACCCTTGGTTATAACCCCAGCTCAGTTGCCCAACAGAATATAGTATTCAAGAACCTATGGTGCTTCAATGTTGCAGCTGTTAATTCTTGGGTAATCTTTATTGTAGCTCCATGACATTTCATTTTTTTTCTTGTCCTTCCAATACCTTTTCCTTTACCTGGGAGATTTGAAATTTGGCTATGATATTCTTGTAAATTTTTCTCCTGGAATCTCTTTCAGGTGATGATCAGTGTATTTCTTGTATTTCTTCTTTATTTTAGTTCTAGAACTTCAGGGCAACTTGCATTGATAATTTCTTATACTATTGTGTTGATGTTCCTTTTTTGTCATATTTTTACGTAGTCCAAATATTCTTATATCATTTTCCTCAATTTGTTCTCCAAATTAATTGTTTTTCTTATAAGACATTTCACTTTCTCTTCTATTATTTTATTCTTTTGTTTTATAATTTACTGGTGTCTTACAATGCCAATAGCATTCCCTGCTCAAGTCTAATTTTCAAGGAATTATTTTCTTCCTTAATGTTTTGATTCTTTATATTAAGTTTGTTGACTTCATTTTCTTGGTTTTCTTAGATTGTTCTTTTTTCTATTTTTCCTTGATCTCTCTAATTTGATCTTTAAGTTCCTTTTGGAATCCTTTCAAGAACTCTTTTTTGTATTTGGGGTCATTTGATGTTTCTCATTTTAAAAAGTAGTAGAAAAAAGGAGTGACTTCTTTAGATACATTATCTTCCTCTGAATATGAACTCGGATCTTCTTCATCCATATAGTAACAATCTATGGTTAGGTTCTTTCTCATTTGCTTATTGATTTTTATTTTTTCCTTTTATTTTGTTTTTAGCAGCTATTAGTGTAATCAAGTTGTAGTCCTCAACTAAGGGAAATGATTCCCAAGCCTCAGGTCCTTCTTGTCTTATTTTGTGAGGTCTGTCTCAGGGTCCAACTTTGGACTTCTTTCTCTATTCCTAAACCATGGCTAGGGTCCCCAGTCACACTGCCCCATAAATAATCTTGATCCCCATAGGCCCTCTGGTGGCTGCAAACTACAGCTGTCCTCTCTGCTCCAGAACTGAAACCAGGGACACTGCTTTCCTAAAATTGTCCATAGCAAAAAGGCTCACAGCCTCTTAATACTGCATTCACCCTGTGAACACTAGCTCCTTCTCCCTGAAACCACAGCCCAAGATGCATCTGGTCAGCACAACTGTGCTTGGTGTCCCTTGACACTGGAAGATCCTTCAATCTTTTCCTAATTACCAGTCAGATACCCACATTGTCCATGAGATGAAAGTTTCTAAGGCTGACACTATTTCTCAACCCATCTGCACTCAGGTTTTGTCCTTTGTTAATTCAGGAGAGTTGGCCTAGAGGTGTTTGCACTTCACCAAGCAAAATCTTCAGTGCTAGGGGCTGAGTTTTTTCTGAGGTCCTATCAAATTGTCTTAGGAGGATGCACTAAAGAGATCCCCAATGGGGTAGAGAGATAGTCTGTAACAGAAAATGAATACTTTACAAAGGGAATGATCTTCAGGAATTTGGTACTGAAGAATAACTACTTCTAAAAGTTCTGGGTCAGAATGGACGCCACCCTGCCTCAAGACAATGAGGATCAGAACTCTTTTGTGGCAGAGAATAAATGGAAATCAAGAAATGTTGGAGGGCATGGATGGACTCGGAGAGTAGGTAACATGGAAAATTGTGGGGGGGTGATCACTGAGAGGCAGAATGTAGTGTACCAAACCATACAATCAGACACAGAAAGAATGCTAACATGGACTTTATTTCTATCATCTTTATCTCCTGCAATATCCTATGCTTCTGAGAGCAAGACACAAGAGAAAAAGGGTAGAGCACAGCAATATATATAAAACATCAACAACTTTAGAAGAGGTAATTCAAAATAGGCACCTGTAAGGCCAAACAAAGCAGAACCTTTTGTTGTTTTTGTTTTACTAAAAGTGCCTCTGAATAATGTGATTAAAGAGGATCCTTCCTGTCCATTGTCCTGCCTGTGAATATTTGTAGGAAGGTCCGTGCCTTTTGTTAATGAGGCACTGGTTCTCAAGAGATGTAATGCCGTCTGGCTCTAAAAAGGTGTTTAAAACTCTGAGGTGTTGTTTTATTTTGGAACTTACTGACTAGAAGTGTTTTTTTGGTCAGACAGGGACCCTGGAAAGCCTCTAAGGAGCCCCCAGACTTTGAAAATCCAGATGCTGATGCTTCCCTCTCTAGTAACTATGGTCAGACAGTTGGACTGTTTGTTGAATTGTGATGTGTGTATTGATTATGGTCAGATAGAGGAAGCCATGACTGTTGATCTTTGATTTCTCAGCATTTTCTCTGAAGTTCAAGGTGCTGACTTTTCCCCTGAGCTAACAGAATGATACAAGTGCTTGATTAAAGTGATTGTTAATTCCTCAAAAGTGTCTCTCCTTTTAAAGAAGAAAATCAAAGAACCTGTGATGGCAGGCCCCCCTGTGTATGTAGAGATGCTTACTGATGCAGCATGTTAGAAGATATAATTCACTGAAGAAAACAGAGAAATAAATATAAAGGACATTCATCAAAATTTAATTCTGGAATAGTCAGTAGTTAATATTCAATAAACATTAAGCACCTACTATGTGCCAGGCAGTGTATTCAGTGTTGGGGATACAAATGCCAAAAAAAAAAAGAGGAAAAACCATCCCTGATCTCAAGGAGATTAAAATTTAATGATGGAAGATAACCCACCAAAAGATACTAAAAAGTGTGAGGAGAGAGAAGAAGGTACTTGAATGCAGGTAGAGATATCAGTCAGAGTCCAAAGTATTGCTGGTAGGTAAGAAATGAGTAAATGTCTGAGCTGAGCTCCATCCTGAAATGGAGCTCTAGATTTCTCCAGAGAAGTAGAATATACAGAAAAGGAAGAGAACTTGTGAAGAAAATGAGGAAAAGTCTATTTTTTAGAAAAAAAGAAAAAAATTTAATGAAAAATAAATAAGGTGATTTTGCTTGTTTATTTAATTGAGGAAATAGGGTAAGAATTAGATAATTTAAATGAAAGACAAAAAAAGGAATTATTTTAAAAAGATGAGCAATATTCAATTTTGAAGCATCTATTTTACATGACTAATGTTAAGACTTCAAGATTTGTGCTGAATATCCAAATAGTATTTGGAGACAATTGGAAAATTTTATCTCATCTAGTAGATTAGCTGACAGAAATATTAGGAGATTATAGAAATGAATCATTTCACATAAGAGACCCCATCTTCATCTACTACAGCAACATCTACCTGGATTCAGCTTAGATTCTTCAATTTCTGCCTTAGTGAGTAAAAAAGTACATTTAATATGCCAAATCACATTTTGGCCAAAGTTTACATGACAAGAAGTAAATGTCCAGTCTACTTTGTAGCAATGCTATAAATCTTCATATTGTTCATTGACATTAAGAGAATAATGAAATTATGTGGTAAGATTCCATATATGAATTGAAAGTCATATTCACTTCTGCTGAAGAGTGATGATATTATTCTTACTGTTAAATAGTAGCAAAGCAATCTATCTTCCTAGCAAATGTCTCATTTTATAAGAATTGTTCTAGACACCAATGAATTGGTGATATGTTTTTAATAGAGAATTTTTTTCCATGTGGACATAAAAATCTCCCATGTTATTTCTTTACTTAGATCATTTTTTCAAAGATAGTATTCCACCGAACTAAGCCACCTGTAAGGAAATGAGTCAAAGTCTTTGTTTCAATTTTAAAAAAAGATATAAATAATATAATTCTTGCAAGTGAATTGTTTAATAACAGAATTGATAAGTTACCTTTACAAACCAGACCTTATTAACATATCCTTTTTCTTCACAGTCTATAAACTGATTTTTAGTAAGATAAAGTTTCTTTTTAAACTTACACAAGCTGCAAATATTTTGTAGAGACACAAAAATAAAATTTTGTGTAAAGTAAAATAAAATATATTTGATCAATATTTTGGAGTGTTCAGTTGTGTTTTCTTATATCATAATAAATATATGATAACTTCTGTTTATCTCATAAAATATTCAGCAATGTAAAATACTTGAGTCAATAACCATGGGTCTTATCTTGTGGTACAACTTTTTAAACTTTCAGAAAAGTGAATATTTCAATCACTTTTCTTGATGTAACTGATGTTGTTAATTATGTGGATGTTAAGAAAGCTTTCTTTTAATTTTGTTGTTTCTTTTTATTTTAATTTGTTGATGATTTATTTATATTAGGGCAAACAATTTGTTAGACAATGAAATTTGATGAAGGTGAGAATTTTCTCTGGACCAAAATATAGGAAAAGTTTCCTTTACCAATTCATGAATGAAAAGGTTTGGTAAACATCTCAGAGAGACTTATTTTCTTTCCCCAAACTTCTTATCATTAGTTACACATACAAGTACAGAAATGCACACAACACACACACATACTACATATGTGTACTCATAAGAAACTGAAGCCAGAATCAGCATATAAATCACAAGAACTGTATTATAGATCTGATTATCCATATTGTATACCTCTTAAAAGATTCTTCCATGTTATTTCTGCATGTTTATAGTATGACCAGATGCTTGATGACCTAAGCTCCTGTGTGGAAGAACCAACTTTGTTTTACTAATATGCTTTCCACAGTGCTTGAGATGTAGAAGACACTTGATAATGTATATTGATGATATTGATAATGGTTTGGCAATTTTGGGGACACATCTAGGTTAGTATCATTTGAATGTGGCTGCAAGAAATTATTACTTGATTTGCTGAAATTAATATTCCATAATTTAAAGAATAGAGGTAATATATATCTTACAACTGTAGTCTTATTTATTTAAACATCATAAATACTCTTGTTAAAATGTGCATCTAGAGTACTGCCTCAGTTGGTTGAAAACAGAAAAAAATGTCTACATCAAGCCATTTAGATGCTTTGATTGACTTTATATACTAATATTGCTTTTTTGTGGGGGATAGGAGTCGCCAATGATATAAATAAGGAAAAAAATGTTTCATCTACAGCAACTTTCCAGATACTCAGTAGAATGTGCTTTTTATGATGGTCAATTGTGAGATACCACAAGGCAAATATGAACTTTGCACAAAGGATACATTAAATAATTCAGCTGTTTAGTCACAAGGTGTGACAGTAACTAAGACTCACTTTGAAATAGTGGGATTGGTCATGAAAAGGGCATCATAAAATGGGGAAGACTAAAGGTAAGAGTTGAAGATATTGCAGAATTAAAAATCATAATGTTTTGATGTATAACAGTGTCCTTTATGCTTTCCTATGCAAATGCTTTATAATTGTTCTTTCACATTCTAAAACTTCATAGCAGTAATATAAAAGTCATCAACTACTTTTTTATAGCTCTTACATTTTACAGTGAGTCTTAGCCCTATGGGACTCAGTATTGTAATTAACAAAGGCCATTTTCTTCTCAGTAAGGTGTTAACACTTCTGGTCTTCATTCATGTATTCATATAGTGGTAATAAGGGAAGGTAGTTAGGTTTATGAGTTTCAGTAATAAAATATTACAAATCAATTTCAGATGTCCAAAGGATAAAGTAATCTCTTCCCCATATGATCTCCTAGCACTTTTACTTAACTAACTAAACAAACAACTAATTATACACATACACACACACACACACACACATTCACACAAAACACAACTTTGCTAAAGTGTAATTTCCTTGAGGAAAGCTGTTGGGTGTCTTTTTATATAGCTTTTCCAAAGTCTAGTAGAATACATAACTCTTGATAGGTTCTCATTAACACTTTATTAAATAAATTAGAAAGGAAAAAATATCAAATGCAAAATGCAAAATATCTATTTTTTATGACTTTTTTAGTTTCTTTGCAAAGAAAGAAGGAACATACTGACACAAAAAGGTAGTGAGTTAAGAAGTCCAAATCTTAATATTAAACTGTACACAATGTGTTTACAAAATTATGAAATATGCTGTTGAAGAACTTATGGGAATCATTCTCATAACTATATAGCTTCACCTTATATAAGTTATGAAAAATATGACTAGTTTGTATGTCCAGGGGCTAAGCAATTTCAGGTTTGATCTAGAAATATTCAGCCATTATGGAAGGGAATTCAGACTATTTAGCTTTAGAGGTTTTGTCTTTGATTTTCAGTGATAACTTCAATACATGTAATCATATTACATATCTTTATGAACTTATACGTGTAATATGCATAATCATATATACATACATATATGCTTGTGTGTGTAGACACATTTGTATATAAACATGCTTACAGATACGTAAGCATCAATTCGCCCTCCCCCACTTCAGTTTCACTTCTCTTCAGAGACCATCTGTGAGTTCATTGTTCCCAAGTGAAAAGAGCGTTATCCTCATGATCTGAAAACCTGGGTTTGCTTTCTAGTTTAGTCATCATTTATTACCTATATAACTTCAATTTCATAGAGCCTTAATTTTTTCACATGGCAAATAAATATGTCAATATTTTCCTGTTATACTTTGTGATATGCTTTCTATATTTAAAGTGTTATCTAAATGCAATATATAACATGCCAGTAATTTTTCATAGTATTTTTCCATGGATATTAGGAGAAAAATCTTTTAAATTATCCATTTCATTAATAAGAATTTCAATTCTAATTCATCATTAGATGTTTATATCTATATGTATATATCTAAATTATTTTTTCATGGTATTTTAGACTTATTGATTTTAATTGTCCTATTATTTTAAAAAGAAGAGAAACAAAAACTAGAAAAAGCAATATTGTGAAAACTTTACATCCTAGAGTAGTGCTTTATACAATCAGTCTTTCTGCAATTATTTTAAGAAAATATCTAGTAAATCACTAGTCAACACTTTTAAGACATTTTATCATTTTTTAATGGAACATCTATGCACTGAAAAAGCTCCATAATCCTGTCTGTCAAACCAGTACAAAATCAAATAGTTAAATTTCAATTAAGCTCAAAGTTATTTCCCTACTTCTGAATCTGAAAATCATGTCATGTACTAGTCCTAAGTAACCTAAAGTGGATTGGGGAAAGAATTCATGTAAGGGGAAAAAAATCTACAATATAATTAGAAAATCACATGTTTTCTTGCTGCCCTAATTTTCTCTTACTCTTTTAAGTATTCTCTTGAGTTTAATTATATTCACCTAGGCTCACAAGCTTGTTGAACTTGGAGAACATTTGTAAAAATAAAATGACTCCCCCCAAATCTCTTATCTCAGTAATATAAAAAGATGATAAAGTCATGTGCCTAGTAGTTAGGAGATGAAGAAAAGAAGATTTTTTGCATGAAGATATATTTATGTTTATATTTATCTATATATCTGAAAAATCAAGATTCCCTCGTTTTTTTCATTGAATATAGAGGTATTATTTTGATTAAATAATGCATGTAAATGCATACTAACCTATAACTTTGAATTATTAGCTGATGCTTAAAGTTACATCATATAACTCCATGAATAATATTGGCAATTATGTGTGCATAATAGGGCCTGGAATATTTGACTTTAAATATAGAGTTCCTTTTTTAATGTGTTCATTTTAATAAAATGATTTTGATATAACGTTGAATATTCGTTATAACTATTATACTATTAATATTAAATTAAATATAACTATGCATATTATATTATAAAGCAGGTACTTCTTGTGTCATAATTGTTGGATTGCTTAATGAAGTATGTAGTAATTAAACTGTCTGTAAAGAGTTTATCCTTCACTGTATCATCAACTATCCCCTCAAATCTCTAATTCTAATCTTTCACTATATATTCAGAAATAATATCTCTACCTACTGGGCATTTTCAATTTGCTGCTCTATCACTCCCTTAAATTCAATAGGCCACAGATTCAATATACTACAATTTAAAGTAACTACTCAGAATTCATTGATCTAGACTCATATACTCAAAACTTTGAAGTAATTTTCAATTCTTTTCTCTCAGAACTCTTTTTCAGTCTTCATTCACAATGTCTCTGAAATTAACTTAACGAGGAATAATGTTGCAGTTTAAAGTCATTTGTGTTCAAATACCACCCACTATCCTTACTACTCATGAGACCTTGCACAGGTAACATGTTGTCTTTCCTATTATTTATAGTTGTCCAGGTCCTTCCTTGTTACCTGCAAATTGAAAAAGTAGTCTTCCTTTTTTTCAATTATTTTATCCTACAATTCATGGAGTATATTTTTGGTAGAGTATTAAAAAAACACAGCTCAGCAGTACTACTTTCATCATATTTCTACAATCCACAGGAAACTGAAGTGCCTTCTACCGTCTATTTGATCAGAAGTAGAAGTCCTCCCCACAGTACGCCAATTTTGTCATAAAATAGAGCTGATTTAAACTACAGTTAATATTCCATAACTGAGAGACCAAGTCACTATCTTGCTACCCCTGGACAACTCTTCTCAAGGAATCAATAAGACTACTCCCACAAATCCATTCAATATGAGATTATTGAAGTGTCTCTGGAGAGTAAGTTACCATGGAGTGGACTCCTTTAGATGATACAAGAAAGATAATTTCCCTTAGGTGAGTCAATTTCCTTGCCCCAGGAGATGGGGAAAGGAAATTATCTTATCTATGTCAACTGAATTTTTTACAAAGTTTCTGATTGTCACTGCTAATCTCTCAATTTAATAGAGGTCCTTAAGCAGGTAGGTGGTACAGTGGATAGAGGTTTAGACCTAGAATTAGGAACATCTGAGTTCAAATCCAACTTTAAAAACTTAATAGCTCTGTGACCCTGAACAAATAATAAACCTCTGTGTGCTAATTTTTGTCAACTATAAAATGAGGAAAATAATAGCTATTCCCTTATGAGATTGTTGTGAAAAACAAATGAGATTTTATTTTTGTATATGGTATATACATTCTTATTCTCTTGTCTTCCCCATTTTATAAAAGACCTCTTTTATATTGGGTCTGGATTTATCTCATTCATCTTTCTGAGGACCTTTTCCCAATAGTCTGAAAAAGCCTTAAAGAAAAATATCATTTCTTCCTATTTTTAGAGAAATCAAAAAGAGTTTAATGTACTTCCTGATTTAGCATTATTAAATCCCCCAAATCTCAGTGCTACTCCTAGATTCTGAGAGGAAAGGCAAGAGCTGTCCTCTGGGGTCCTAGATTAGCAATATGAGTAGGACTTTTGGCAAGCAGAACCAGAGCAAGTACTAAATAGGTATCACATTATATAGTACTTTATTGTATACTGCATTAATGACTAATAGTTTTCACAACTGAATTATGTGATATTTGAAATCAGGTATATATGAACCTATTTAGAATACTACTAAGCACATATTGGATATTCAGTAGAGATTACTTTTTTTTTCAAATTACTCCCAAAATTGTCTAAATCTTCCAAATGTTAGAGGCACCCCTAGTGCAATAGTTTTCATGAGAGATGTCAGGTATTATAGTATCATTTATCTTTAGATATATAATTATATCTCCACTATATCTAAGGTATTACATCACTTTAAGATATATGTTAAAAATTAAGATATGAGTTGGACCTCATGGTCACTGAGGTTCATTTCAACTTTTAATATCTGTATATCTGTGATTCTGCATTAACGTAATTTTTACTTGCAAAAGAGTCATAGATCCCAAGGGCAGTGTTATGATAAGACCTGACAAATTTATACGTTTATCCCTATGGGTTAATGTGTTGGAAAAAGTATGCAAAATACACTGCTTAAAAAGCACACTCTTAGGGAAATAGCTTCCTAATAAGTAATTTGAACTCTACTACTCTTGTTCTCTCAATTTTAAATGAAAACAAAAAGTCAATTTCCTTAAGCATCAGGTAATTTGTATTTTATACAGATGATTATTGTAGAGAGGAATGAAAAAGAATATTTCAGTCATCAAAGTCTCTCTGGGGACAGGTTAGGGAAACTGAAAGATCATAACAGATGTTTTCAGCTATCTAGTTAGCTAAGGCTATCATGCAAATAATTGTGGCTGCTATTATCTTTGAAACCAGATGTCTGATGTCCCTATGAGAGAAAAGAAAATAATAAGAATATAATGGTAGAGATGATTTTTAAGCTATTGCCGAGTTACAACTTAATAGACATTTTGTCTTTACCATCGCTGTCATGCACATGAAAATGGTAAGGTGAAATTCTTGTGTTTAATTGTAGTAAAGCACATTTGTTTTTAACAAGCAAGGAATAACTAATTAATAATGAGTCCTACTGTCATAATATATTAATGATATTGCAGAAATAGGAAGGAAGCAGGAATCATTCCAGCAAGAGTTTGTCAACTGAACCAGACTTGAAAAATTATTTAATTAATCTTATGGCACGTTTATCCAAAATTTTCTCTATGGAAAAGCCTAGTGCCTTGGTGACAGTTTTCTTACACTGATAACTCTGAAAATGGGCTAAGGGAGAGAACAAGGCTTTTAGTCAGGATATCTTCAGGGATTCAGTTCATTTTAAAAGTGGCATACTGCCTTCTGGCAGCAATGCTTGTGTTCTGGGTTTAACAGAGCTCCATTTACCTGCCAAAGGACAAAGGAAGCCAAAGGCATTGGGACTTAGCGGTGAACATAAGCAATAAAAGCCAGCAGGGAAACCCACCCACACATTGAACTTCTGCAAATTATTTGTACATATACATTTTTTATATGATTTGTAATCTTAAAAAGAAAGTTTAACTTATTTTTTATAATTGGAATCTTATTTTAAATACATGAGGGGAACAAGCTATCTTAAGAAAACTGATTTGGATCATTGTAAAGCAAAAAATTGCCCCATATTCTGTCTGTGTCAATGGAAAAAGTCCTTATATACAGTCAAGAGAACTGAGTTTTAATTCATTCTCCACCATAATTTCCTATGTGCCTTTTGGTAAGTTACTTGACATCTGAAATTATACATATATTAAGTTGGAATTTTCATATTAGATGTTCTTAAAATGAAGAGCACATGTCTATTTCCTGTTAAAATTGTACTTAAACTTACTATTTAAAAATATAAAAGAATTGGAAAAATTGAAGTGCTTTAAGTAAATAAAAAACAGAAGCATAGGAGAATTCCAAAAAGTCCTAAAATGACTAGTTTCTAATTATTTATATGGAAGGCTAGGACATACTGGCAAGTTGAAGGTGGTCACATTGAAAGAGAATCTAACTTCTTGCCACTCTACTTCTCATTTTATTTTCTTACCTTCCACATATTGAAAATACAATTCACTAATTAAATTGATATATACATTGTCTTTGAATATCTTAGGGTTTCTTTGGTTTCTTTTATTTCGTTACTATTGTCACTCCTGACCTGATGTATCCCTACTCTGAATTTTTCCCCCAGTCTCTTCTCCACTCCTACTCAAATGCTGCTAAATCTCCTTTATGTGGAAGAAGCCAAATAAGTCCTTACTAAATATTCTTCATTTATGTTTTCTCATCTTTCCTGGTCCCTGATTGCCACAAGGCAACCATTATTTTTTTATCAAATTAGCTGTGATCCTGTGAACTCTCACAAGCTATGTCTTCCCTGCAGGCCATTCTCTTACAGAAATAATAGTACCTTAAATCTCATTATTGTCCATCACCATTCTACTTTGATAATATAAAACTGAAATTCTACTGTCTATTCAAAACTTGCTATCTTTTCATCTTTTTCCTCTGTCTACCCAGAACTCTCTTCTTCATGACCTTTAGTTCTCTCAATTCATCACAATGGCTATACCCCACTTTCATTTCAATCTTGACACTATTAATGAACAATAGGAATATAAACTGACCATGCTATTAATTCCCTTGCTCTTTCACTCTATCAGTGTTCACAACTTGTCAAATTCCTAAAATGACTTGCTCCCACCATCTATTTTCTCTGTTTCTACATCATTTTTATCTTGAAAACTGTATGGAGGAAAGACTAGAATTTAAAAAAAAAAATTAAAAATGCCTTCTTCAAGTTACTTTCAAGACCTATTTTGCAAAGCTATAGAATGATTGAGGTTGTGTCTGTATTTCTTATCTCAGCTTAACAAATGATACCTGCTACCATAAATTTGAAGGAAATGTAGGCAACTATTATGATTACTTCTCTTAAATGTATTTAAGAACCGGCACCATCTGGCATGTTGCCTCTACACTTCTCAGGGGGGTATAAGAAATAAAATAATTAATTTGATAAAAAAAAAATCTGTTCTGAGAGCCTTGAAATATATTTATAGATCACAAATTAGCTCCCAAAGCATAAAAATAAAATCTCTTAGTGCTTTTCCCTTTAGGGATTGAAGATGTGTGTGTGTGTGTGTGTGTGTGTGTGTGTGTGTGTGTGTGTGTGTGTATGTGTGTGATTTAAGAAAAAAATTATGGCTTCTTCAATTAGAGAACATCTCTTCTTCTAATAAATGTTAGAGAGGGAAAGCCTTTGCCAGTTGGGTATTTTCCAAACTCATTAATACTCAATTAGGAAACTTTATTTTTAATCTGGAGAACCATTCAGAACAGTAATTAGGAAGAATAGTTGAGAAGGAAAAAAATGTTGAGAACTTGAATATTGCATATTGGAGTAACAAGAAGTGAATGGAATCATTTCTCTTTTCCTACATCTATTTCCTGCTGAAGACACTGAAGGTATAAAAGTGAAATTTATGATCAGCATTTTCTAGTACCTCACACTTCAGGAAACATTTAAGGATAAAAGTGAAAGAGTACTACTTGCAAGCTACCCAGAAGCCTTGCAGTTATGCAACTAGTTACCAAGATTGTAAATGGCAAACCCCTTAGTTCAAAGAGAGATATTGGTAATTAGAAAGAATATCTAGGATTAGGATACCCCATATTCTTAGGGAATCTTTTGAATGAATGAATGAAACTGGGAATGAATGAAAAAGTATTTGTTAAGGATCTACTCTACACCAAGTACTGTGCTAAATACTAGGGTATAAATATAAAAAGCTAGAGAGCACCTGTTCTCAAAGACCTCTCACTCTAATTAGAGGAGACCATGGCAATGCCAAAGACTTTTTTAGGACATATTGGTAGATCATTGAGAGATTCCTGGAAGATCTGGAAGGCAGATTATAGAAGGGAAATTATAAAGCCAGAATAACGTAGGATACAATGACAGAGCAAAGACCAAAGGCTAGTGGTCCTGCATCTCACCAGAACATTAATGATTGGAAAATGGCATCTCATCCAAGTATTGTGACCAATTACCTTACTTACTCCTATCTGACGCATCTTAGAGAGTCTTAACATCCTGGAGTTAAGTAGAAACCAAAAATAATTCAGGGGATCATAGAGATCTCTAGTAGAGATCTTCCCAGTACAGCCCAGGTCTGAAGCTTAGTGCAGCACAACGTGGGCCATACCTTGACAAGGACAGGACTGGAGTGGGCCTCAAGGAGGCACATCACCATCAGCAGCTGTGGGTCCCAGATTCCTCAATTCACAAATGCTAAAGACAGCTTCAAAAGTCAGTGAGAAAGCTCTCACTTAGGTGAGAAGGGAATGCAGAGTCTAGCCCTGGCCCCAAGCAGCAGCTGCTTCCATGGTTGGAGCCCTGGTCTAAAGGTCCTGGGGCAATTGAGCAGCAGATCTGGATCTCAGCCATGAGTGGTTGCCCTGGGGTGAGTGGAAGTACTAGCCTGGTGGAGCCGGTGGAGCCTCTGGAGAGGGAATCCAGCTCACAGACAAGAGCACAGACCAGGAGAGGAATAAACTCCTCTCCTTTGACTATGTCACCTTGGAGGAACTGAGAACTTACAGGTCCCCAGACTATATCCTCCCCTTGACAAAGAACTCAAAAGTCAAGTAACTGATTGGGGAAATGCCCCCCAAAAAGGGGAAAATAATAAGACAATATAAGATTATTTTCTTGGTGAGCAGATATTTTCTTCCATCTTTTCAGATGAGAAGAAACAATGCATACCATCAGTGGAAGACCTAAAAGTCAAGGCTTCTGCATCCAAAACCTCCAAAATAAATATAAAATGATCTCAGGCCATGGAGGAGCTCAAAAAGGATTTTGAAAATCAAGTAAGAAAGGTGGAGGAAAAATTGGGAAGAGGAATAAGAGTGATGCAAGAAAATTATGAAAAGCAAGTCAATAGCTTGCTAAGGAGACCCCAAAAAAATGCTGAAGAAACTAACATCTTTAAAAATAGATTAAGTCAAATGGCAAAAGAGGCCCAAAATACCAACAAGGAGAAGAATGCTTTAAAAAGAAGAATTAGATAAATGGAAAAGGATGTTCAAAAGGACTGAAGAAAATAGCTCCTTAAAAATTAGAATGGAGCAGATAGAAGCTAATGACAATATGAGAAACCAAGAAATTACAAAACAAAACCAAAAGAATGAAAAAAAAGCAGACAATGTGACATATCTCATTGGAAAAACAACTGACTTGGAAAATAGATCCAGGAGAGACAATTTAAAAATTATGGGACTACCTGAAAGCCATGATCAAAAGAAAAAGCCTAGACATCATCTGTCATGAAATTATCAAGGAAAACTGCCCTGATATTCTAGAAACAGAGGGTAAAATAAATATTGAAAGAATTCACCAACCACTTCCTGAAAGAGACCCAAAAAGACAACCTCCTAGCAATATTGTAGCCAAATTCCAGAGTTCCCAGGTCAAGGAGAAAATATTGCAAGCAGCCAGAAAGAAATAATCATGCTACTGGGGACAATCAGGATAACACAGGATCTGTCCACCTCTACATTAGGGGATCAAGGGACTTGGAATATGATATTCCAGAAGCCAAGGGAACTAGGATTAAAATCAAGAATCATCAACTCAGCCAAACTGAGTGTTGGAAAACAGCACATTTTCTTCAAGGAAAAAGTGGTCATTCAATAAAATGGAGGACTTTTAAGCATTCTTGCTGAAAAGACTTTCAAACACCAGAATCAAGAGAAGCATGAAAAGGTAAACAGGAAAGAGATACCATAAGGAACTTACTAAAGTGGAACTCTTTAGATTCCTACATGGAAAGATAATATTTGTAATTCTTGAAACTTTTCTCAGGACTTGGGTAGTTAGAGGGATTACACACACACACACACACACACACACACACACACACATACACACACACACCTATGTGTGTGTGTATATATATATATGTATATATACGCATATATACATATATATATACATATAGATAGATAAATAGACAGAAGGCACAGGGTGAGTTGAATAGGAAGGGATGATATCTAAAAAAATAAAATTAAGGGATGAGAAAGAAATATATTAGGAGGAGGAGAGAGGAATGCATTGAGGCAAATTATTCCTCATAAAAAAGGCAAGAAAAAGCTTTTGCAATGGAGAGGGAAAAGGAAAAATGAGAGGGAAAAAGTGAAGCTCACTCTCATCACATTTTGCTTAAGGAAGGAATAACATGCACATTCAAATTGGTATGAAAATCTATTTTACACTATAGGAAAGTAGGGGAGAAAGGGATGTGGAGTGTGAAGGGATGATAGACATGAGGGCAAATGAGAGGAGGGATAACTAGAAGTAAACACTTTTGGGGAGGGATAAGGCTAAAAGAGAGAATAGAATAAATGGGGGGGAAGTTAGGATGGAGGGAAATACAGTCTTTCACAACATGACTATTATGGAAGTCTTTAGCAATACTACACATATACATCCTATATTGAATTGCTTGCCTTCTCACTGGAGATGGGTGAGGAGGGAGGAAAGGAAAGCAATTGGAATTCAAAGTTTTAGGAATGAATGTTGAGAATTGCTTTTGTATGTAATTGGGAAATAAAAAATACAGGTAATGGGGTATAAATATCTCTCTTGCCCTACAAGAAAAGAGAGGAGATGGGGATAAGGGAAGGGAGGAGTGTGATAGAAAGGAAGATAGATTGGAGGAAAGGGTGATCAGAATGCATGGTGTTTTGCGGTGGGAGAGGAGAAAGATGGGGAGACAATTTGACAATCAAAATCTTGTGGAAATGATGTTGAAAACTAAAAATAAATAAATTAATTGGGAAAAATAGAACCATTGTCATCTTCTTTGATGTGCCTTTATGTGTGCCTCCAATGGACCAGGCTAAGAATGTAGTCATCTCAATATCATATATGGAATATACTCCCTGCTTTTCACTCCTCTTTATTCCCTGTCTTAACCATTAATCTCTAAGTTTTTTGAGAGCAGGGACTTTCTACTTGCTTATATTTATGAGCCCAGGACTTAATAAAAGAATCATAACATAATAAAAACAATTAGCATATTTGTCTAAATCTCTCTCCCTCTCTCTCTGTCTCTGTTTCTCTCTCTCTCTCTCTCTCTCTCTCTCTCTCTGTCTCTGTCTCTGTCTGTTTCTCTCTCTGTTTATCTATCCATATTAAGCAACTTAAACAGAATGAACTGAAATTTGAATCATTCTGATCTGTACAAAGCTTCTTGGTTCTCTGATTGACATAAAACTAATTGTAAACTTGGTTACGTAGCTCACTCAAGTTAACTGTCTTAAACTTTATAGTTATATCATTTGGGGCTCCTTATGTTTACAAACCTATTTAGATGTACTAATATTTAAAAGTGAAGAAACTTTTAAGTTGTTATAGTTCTAAATATTGTCTCTGGATTTGTCCAAGTAGTTACCAATGTTTTGTTTTTCAAATAATCTGCATCATCATCAATCTCTATTCATATGTCAATATGACCATGCCTGAATTTCTTATAAAAAAGCTTTGCCTATTTTTTATTTAGAATATCTCTATAGACAAACTATACAAGAGCACTCCAGGAAATCATGGTGTTTAGGAAACTGTATCACTTTTTCAGTGATATAAAATTTTTAGAAAAATGTTGTCAAAGACTTATGAAAGAGGATGAAGTGTGCATGGCTTAGGTCTTCCGCTGATACCTTTCTCATGTTAGGAAAAATGATAGGAGGGGGCCTCCATGATATTGAGTATATGCATTGGTGAGATTTTGGGGGAGGCATGTGTCAGAGTCTCATGTGAAGGGCAAGCATAGGTAGATTGTCATCTGCATTAATGAGAAAAAAACTTAGGGAATGAATGAAATCACAGATTCATTTGACAACTGAATGTGTGTCTTTAGGGTGATATTGAAGTGCTCAAATATCTTAATAGACCTTTAGATTTCACTGGGAGAGAAAGCTGCTGAATGAGGAAAGTCTCTCTACCAATGTATGTTGGCATCCTCTATGACATTTCCAGTCTGAGTTAAATAGATCACGGAGAGGTTACACTTTGAATAGGACTATATAGCCCTTGTGTGTTAGAAGAGACTTGAATTCAAGTCCTCCTGACTCCAAGTTTGTTTCTCTATGATTCATGTCACACAGCCTTTCCAAGAGTTAATAAACTACAGTAAACAAGACTAATAGCAGTTTTGTAGCCAGTAGCTTTAGAGTGAGACCAACAGCTATCGTTTGTTTTCTGGTTATATTTAAGCTAAATAAACTCCTATTGAACTCCTCTATTTGTAAAAAAAACTTAGATCATAATAGGATTTCTGATAGGAATTCTGCTTATGATTAGAAGGTTTGGGATAGGGGTGGGTCTTTTTTTCTTTTCTTTTGCATTATGAAATCAATAAAATGATAAATCAGAGATGAAAGCATCAGCACCTATTCAAAGAATTATATTTCTTTTGATACCTCCATATGCTTTTCTTCTATTACCATGTTTTGTCTTTGCTTACATGCAGTTCCATGGTTTCTTTCAAGTGCTGCTAACAACAGTTAGCTTTTCTTTTCACAGTGAGATATTAAATGATGTTATAGGTATGACCATAAGTATCCCTAGACTAGGAACTCTCCTGGGCTGGTGTAAACTTAGCTAAAAATAACTAAACACTTGTCAGCCGTTCAATACACAATCAAAGGGCAGAAGTGAAGGTGCCCCAAATCGAACACGCCTTCTGCTTCCTGTTTGTCAACAGTAAATTGCATCCCATTTTAAACAAGAAAAGGGGAAAAAAAGCCCTGCTGTATCCCTGTGACTGTGCTTTATACATGGATCAATAAGAGAGGAGAATAGCTTTTTTAGTCTTTTCCAAGTTCCCTGAGTTCCTATAGCAAATTGGCAGTATTTTTTGATCATTCTCAATTAACAACACTCTCTCCCTAAGCCTGGGAGACTCTATGGCTTTTGTGGTCATTCTCAAACAATACTGAGTGTATATCCAGGCTGAAGATTGCTTTGATAAAAAAGCAATTTGTTTCAACCACCTATAAAGGGAACTAGGAACCCAGTAGAGTGTAATGAGAAAGGGAGCCTGAGAATACCTCGTTTGCTTGTGCCAAACATGTTTTGAAATACAGGAACTAGTTATTTCAAAGATAATTTTATGTTAGGGAGAGTCAGATATCACATCTAAGCAAGTTTAACCACCTAAGGTATGGATAGATGTTCTAAATTATTTTATATTTACAGATGAAAGAAGAAAGAGGTATCCTATTATAAGAGGGGAAAAAATTCAGAAGTTCTGATTTTACCATTTCCTTGGCAATATCAATAGTTAAACAAAAGCAATGTAGTGGATTGATACCTGAAATTTAATTTAGGATGAACTGGGTTTGAGTCCACATAATGCCTTGCATGATGGTTTGAAGTAATTTAAAATCTCTGGGTCTCAGCCAGCTCTCTAAGTCTATCTGCTGAAGAACCATTGATCATCCATACTGGAAGAACAAACTTCCTCATATCAGCATGCCTTACACTAATTAAATCATAAGTTATTGTTGGTGGTAATAAGGAGCAAAAACAACACTTTTTAAAAATCTAATTTACAAAACATTTACAAAATCTGCACATATATCTCATTGACTTTCAAACCACACTTTGAGGAAACTGCTGCCCTTACTCCCATTTTACAGGTAAAAAAACTGAGGTACAATAGTTGAGTGACATATATAAATACACAGTGATTAAGTCTAGGACAGAATTAACATTAGGTCTTCTCTTTCACCTGGTCTGGCATCATCTTTTCTACACCAGTACAACACATTCGAAAGTATAGTAGTTTTAAAGGCAAGTCAATGATGTAGTAAGAAGTGGTTACAACAAACAGTAAGACTAAATGATCAACAAAATATTTTTAAAATTTCCTCCTTTGAGACAAATTTCTTACTTTTCAGAATGAATGCTACATTATACCAGGGGTCCCGAAAGTATTTTACCTCTAAATGGATGAGAAAGAAAAAAAGAGAGAAAAAAAAGATGACCACAGCAGAATAAGAACTCCAACAATGATTTTTGGTGAAATCCATGGTTCCTGGAGTCAATTATTGCCAAATTTACTTTACATAATTTATATATTTATCTCCGTTGTGCATTTGGGCATTTCTCCATATGTTATGAAAAGTTTAGGGTCCTTAATTTCCTTTTTTTTTTTTGACTTGACTGAGAGATAATATGGCATTATGGATTGAAAGTTTGTCTTGAAGTCAGGAAGACCTTAGTTCAAATTCCGCTTCTGAGCAGTAATGGGTATATGATTAAGTAATGCAAATTACTTAAAGTCCCAGTGCTCTAAGCAAGTGTCCAAGATAAGAAACTGCAGAGATATTTCCCAATTGAATTGGAAAATGGAGTTCCATAGATAAGAGTTCCATATATTAATAAAATCACAGATTTAGTTCCTACATGTCTCCTTTTTCTATATCCAGTCTCTTGCTTGGTAAATAGAATTTACTTTATTTTGAGACATCTGAAATGTGTGAAATAAAATTGCTTACTTCCTACACTATGGCAGAAAGGCAACGCTCTCTATGAAGAATAGACTGAAACAAATATAAAATGAATGAACCAAGTACTGTTAAAAAAAAATAAAAGATATGACCAAGAGGACCCATTCTGTTAGATTGAGATATTTAAGGGTTAAAAAGAGAAATGATAAAAGAGTATCGGGGCCAGTTTCCTTTTAATATTCTTTTGAGGAGAATGACAAGGCTATGATGTTGGAAGAAAAGGTTGGAGAAACATGAATTTAAAAAAAATCAGTTAACATGAATAATATATTGTGACACCATATAGGATTCCTTAGGAGGTGCAAGAAGGACGACTGAGTCAAGGTGTAAGAGGAGAAGGGTATCAAGGAGTGCTCTTTATTTGTCTACTCTTTTGAGGAAATTTCAATCTTAACACACTTTCAAAGAAGTGCACAGTAATTTTAACCTTAAAGTACTACCATCATCTTTTCTGGATTATTTGAAAAAGAAAAAAAAAGAAGGAAAAAATGAGCAAAGAGGGTAACATCTGACCCATTACGAGGTTGGATGAGGGGAAGAACACTAAGATTCATGCAGTAAATGACACCAATAAAAGCACAAAGCACAAAAGATGGGAATACAAGCCATTTACCTTTACAACAGCTGCCTAGCGCAGATGAATCAAACAGTGCCAGCAATAAAAGTATCTGGTCAATGTCAATTTTATCCAGGCATCTGGTATTGTCACTAGTGATTTTACTGAAGATTACCCATCAGTTAGTGCAGATTTGTTTTTTAATTGGCCCTCACTGCACCTGCCACATTTTTCTTGTTCTCAGTCCCAAAAGCTTTCACAGAGGGGAAGAAGGTAGATATCAGGAGAATATCCTCTGAAGTACACCATGAAGGACATCCACAAGAATAATTAAGGATTTCAAAGACATGAAGAAAATGTCTTGTTATGGGATAAGGAATGTAGAACTATCACTAATGAATCCAGGAATAAGGAAAGTATAAGTATGATTAAAATTTCAGACCTAGAAAGAAATGATTCTTGGAATATTCATTTTAATTCAAGAGAGCAAGTGAACTAGGTCTCTGGCTGGCAACATCAGTCATCATTTTCATTAAGCAACAAGACAGCATCAGTGGGTAATTAGCTGGTGGACACGGAAGCAAGCAACCATAATGTTTTACTTCGTTATTTGGCATTGATTCCACTTCTTGAAATTGGAAGGGGTCCATATGTATTTTTTAATTATTGTTATTTTAAGGATAGGAAAACAAATGCTAATTGGATACTCATGACATCTAAATTTTATGAACCCAACACAGGTCTGCTTAACATATTACCAAATTGCTTTTACAACATATTTAAAAAGTATCTTATTGATTTACTGAAAATCATCACTTTACAGTAAAAAAAAGAATAGAGGATGTGGTTTTTCAAATGTGGGGACACATCATTGTGAGTATTCACCTTCTCTACCAACTACTTTACTTCTTAAATCTGATTTTTATCTTTAGAAGACTTTGATGTACAGTAGAAAAAGTAATGTCTTTGCATGAATGTATCTGAGTTTGGATCCCATCACTAAGATGATAATCCATGGGTTCTTGGGCAAATTATTTCACTGGGCCACTGTTTTCTCATTTGTAAAAGTGAAGGCATTGGACTAGATGACTGTTAAAGTTCCTTTCCATTCTAGCCCTATGATTCTGTGAACCTTACTCCACAACCCTTATGACACTTCAAATCTATCTGTTACAGTGATGAAAATGCTTCCTGTTCTCCTATGTCCTTTTGATTCTGGTGAAATTGCATAATCTTTATCAGGGGTTTTTACATTCCTTCTGTTTATGTCATCGTGTCTATATAAATTGCCAGAGGTAGTCAGTAGTCACCTAGTCAGACAGGTTTTAAGAATTTTTCTGTCATAAATTGGATATATGGGCAGTCAGGTGGTGCAGTGGATAAAACGCCAGCCCTAGAGTCAGAAGGACTTGAGTTCAGACATTTACTAGCTCTGTGACCTTGGGCAAGTCAGTTAATCCAGTTTAACTCAGTTCCTCATCTGTGAAATGAGCTGGAAACTGCCAAGAAAACTCTAAATAGAGTCCCAAAGAGTCAGACACAAGTGATATACAAAGTTGGACATCAAGATACCACTTCTGCTGTTATCAGGTCACCAAAGAATTCACTCTTTTCCCAGTAGAGTCTTCTGTCACCACTACTCCTTTCATCTTTCTCTGAAAATGAATCATCATTGACCTGAGAACATCTGTGGATCCACATCTTGTTTACTTGGAGATCAAACAGCTGCTCTCTCCTCATAGGGACCAGTTTTTTTTCCCTTTTTCCAAAGGCCTTCATTTCTATTTCTTAGTTTTGAACATTCATTGTCTTCCTTATTTACTTGTTTGTTTTTACTTTGTGTGATGTTATTGTCTTCTTTAATGTTGTAATCCCAGTTAGGTTTTCCTTGATGCCTCTTTAGATACATGGAATACTTCCTTTTTTTTAAAGTAAGAAACGTTTCATGTCTCCCAATACTCTAGTAATCTGTATTATGGACAGCCCTTTTATGGTTTTGAAAATTAGAATTTCTGTTAAAGAAAAAAAGTACAATAAAAGAAAAAGAGAGAAAAAAGAAAATTAGGATCTATTAGTTCTTTTCTAGGAGAGAGATCATTCTTCATTTTCAGAATTGAAAACAGTCACTTTACTGTGGTAGAAATCCAAACATCAATGACTCTATGTAGATAACAGCAAAGTAATAGCTACATTTCATATTTTTTGGAAGTGAGATCCTTATTTTCTCATTCTTTCTAGTCATACTTCTAGAAAATGGCTGTTACAAAATATCTGTGGAGGTTAAGAGTGAGCATGTTTTTAATCTCAGAAATGATTTTCCTCCTTTTCTTATACAGTCATAGGCATACAACTTTCTTTTTCAATTTGTTTAACCTCTTATCTTTTTCTATACAACTTGTATTATTTAGCTTTTCTCACCAGTCTTGTCAGTCAGTCAACAAACTCAAATTCTTAATTACTCAAATATTTTCTAGATGTGCTGCTAAGTATTGGGAATGCAAAGAAAGCCTAAAATAGAGGTTTTTTAATTCAAGGAACTCACAGACAATAGACATACAACAATAAACCATTAAACTCTATGTAGCATAAGGTATATGGAATGCCTCTTGCAAGATATGTCAGTGTCAAAGAATCATAGAATACATGAAGGGAGCTAATGTATAAGAAGTTTGGAGAGTCAGGAAGGAGGCAGGTTGTAAAAACAATTAAGTGACAAAGAGAGGATTTTGTTCTTTGATCCTGGAAATAGGTTAATGGAAAATCTTTGGGACTTATTGAATCACATTAGCATTTTCATGGAGAAAGAATTGCTGTGGGAAGAGAAGAGGCAAGGAGACTAATCAGAAGACAGTTGAATAGCACAGATATGAAGTAATAAGATCCTATTCCAGGATACTAGCTACATGAGTGAAGAAGACATACGTAAACATATGTACATACACATATATACATGCATGCATACCTATAACTTGTATATATGGAATGAGTCAAGGATGACTTTTGTTGTGAATGTAAGACTAGGAAGATTGTGTTGCCCTTTACAGTTATGGGCAAGTTTGGATGAGGGAAATCCTTGGGTGAAGGGGATATTTACAGTTTGGAATATGTTGAATTTAACGTGGCTAAGGGACATCCAGTTCACATGTCCAAAAGGAAGTAGGTAATGTGAGAACAGAACTCAGGAGAGATTGGGGCTGGTTATAGTCATTTGGGAATAACTTGAAATCTTCATAGAGATGGCAAGTCGACCCTTGAAAGCTAAAAAGATCAATGAGAATTGTACTCTAGAGAGAAGTAAAGAGATACCAGGACAGTACCTTAGAGGACATGAGAAAGAGAAATTTTATAGGCAGGAGAAAAACCACAGCATTTTCTTACACCCTTAGTTTCTTTCTTTTTCCATATCTTTGGGTCCTTTTATTCAATTTCCTCTCCTATCCCCTCTTTTTTTTTAACTTTTGCCCTTCTGGTTGTTTATTGTATCTTTAAGAACTTCATTATTTTGTGCCCCAAATTTAATCTCTGCTTAAGAATTTCAAAGCTCTCCTTCACCTTCAGCTGAAGGCTTTCCACACAAACTTTTCACACGCAAAAAAAAAAAATCCCATGAGAATCTTGCACATTAGAAACAGATCCTTAACCTTGATGTCCTGCAGTCATAAATGAACCAAGAGAATTTTTTTTCACTTTTGTAATTGTGGATGGCAATGAAGGAAGGAATTTTAGGTTCAGAGTTTGAAGTTGGTCTGTATTTTATTATTTCAGAAATTGGGATCTTTGTTTTCGGAGGGTGCAAACAAATATTGATTTTAATATTGATTCAATTTACTATAATTACAAATGTTACATAAACTATGAGTGCCTATGAGATGAGTCTGCACTTGAGACAAACACAGACAGATACAAGACAGATACAGAAAGACAGAGAGAGAACAATATTATCATGCTAAGACTATTATGCTTAGGTTTTTTATAATTCAATCAGAATACACCAGTTATAGTCATTTTAAAATCTCCCTATGAAGCTAATACTTTCTTTGTGAGATTACCTCTAATTTAATTGGGAAATATATCTTTTTAACAGAGGTTTTAAAAAAATATTCTCTTCTCTATTAGAATGTAAGGCCCTTGAAAGCAGGAACTGTGTTTGCCTTCTTTGAATCTCCAGCATTTAACACAGGGTCCGGCACAGAGAAGGCCCTAAAAATCCTTCTTCACTTGATTAAGTATTAACTAGATTTTTGACCTTAAATAAGTCCCTTAGACTTTCATTATCTACTCAATTTGGCAGATATTCACTATGTATTGTTTAATTATGTTTCAAGTTCTATAATATTACGGCAGATGAATTGTCTGTAAGCTGCTATATATTTAACTCTCAAATACTTGCTGTTGATCTTAAGGAAGACCTTAGGTAGAGGATATAATCCTGATGCATATTTGCCAAACTTGTAACATGTGATTGTTATCAGATAAAACAAAAAGAAAACATGTACAGAACTTAGGGAAATGAGGCTCGGAGCCCAAATAGTCATTTACTCAGTATGATTTGAATTTTAACAACAAGGTAATAACCTCACTTCTTGAAGTGCTCAAGAGAATACCTATATCTTGTCTGCTTCTTTAAACTTATGGTGATACCAGATCAAGGGAGAATGATAAATTGTACTTAGGTCTACCTCCCAGTGGACTCAAATGATGACTTTCAGCCTTGCAGACTCCAATAATATAATTTATCACTTATGGTGACTTGTCTAGGAATTTTCTTTCCTTTCATCATATCTTTATCTCTACTAGAGATAGCAAGTCTTTCTGGATCCCAGGAGAATCTGGGCAATAGCTGGTAAGGGTTAAGGGTGCAATATGTGGGTTTGAAGCACACTGAAGCATATGGTTATTAAGCCTTTAACCCTGGTCTCATTAGCAGTTTCTTCTAACCAACTAAGCTGCCTAGATGCTGACACGTATTTTTAAATTATATTTTTCAAATGTTTTCTGTAAGAAAATGCTGCATTGCTCAATGTGGTAAATACCAAAAGATGTCAAGTTCGAAAGTCCCTCTTGAAGGATGACAGATCTGCTATTTCCAGAAATACTTACGTGTATTCAGTTTCAGACTGATATAATATAATAATAAAAATCCGAAATAAATTTTCAATTTTCCCTATAGGTTGCAGACTTTTTTTAATCATTAGGGTTTGATCACATGAAACTACTGATAACTGAACTGTTAATTCCTGAGTTATACAAACACAACAGAAATAGCAGATCTGTCATCCTTCAAGATGGACTTTTGAACTTGACATCTTTTGGTATTTACCACATTGAGCAATGCAGTATTCAGTTTCCCCTCTATTTTCCTGTAAGGCAAAGTAGATTCTATACCCCATTGTCTGCGCAACTTATTTCCCAGTTGCATGCAAAAACAGTTTTTAACATTCATTTTCAAGACTTTGAATTTCACATTGTCTCCCTCTCTCCTCACCTACCCTCACTGAGAAAGCAAGCAATTAATTATAGGTCATACATGTGTAGATATACAAAATACTTTGATAACAGTCATGTTGAGAAAGACCAACCATGTTTACATCTCTTCTGTCCTGCCCTCCATTTATTGCATTCTCTTTCTTGACCTGTCCCCCCTACAATAGTGTTTGCTATTAGTGTTTACTGTTTCCTCCAATTGTCTGTCCCTTCTATTATCCTCCCCATCCTCTCCCCTTCCTTCACCTCCCTGGTTCCTATAGGATAAGATAGATTTCCATACCCAACTGAATGTGTGTTATTCACTCCTTAACCCAAATTCTATGAGAATAAGGTTCTCTTATTCCCTCTCACCTCCCCACTCTTCCCATCCATTGTAAAAGCTCTATCTTGTTTCATTTATATGAGATGATCTATCATATTCTACCTCTTACTTTGTCTTTCTCCCAGTATACATTTCCCTCAACAATCAATTTTATTTGTTTAGGTATCATCCCTTCATATTCAGCCCCACCATGTCCCCATTCTTTCTCTGTGTATAAAATATATGTAATACATACATACACATACATATGTGTACATATATGTAAATATACATGTGTATATGCAGATATGCACATGTGTGTATATATGTATATATATTGATGTGCCTACATACATATAGATATACCTACACATAAATACATATATATCTACACATATAATACATACACACACACACACATAAATATTCCCTCTAACTTCCCTAATACTGAGAAAGGTCTTACAAGTTTCAAATATCATCTTTCCATGTAGGAATATAAGTAGATCATTTTTAATGAGTCTCTTATGGCTTCCCTTTCCTGTTCACCTTTTCATGTTTCTCTTGGTTCTTGTACTTGTAAGTCAAATTTTCTATTCAGCTCTAGTTTTTTTTAACAAGAATGCTTGGAAGTCACCTATTTCATTGACATTACATTTTTCCCCTTGACATATTACATTCAGTTTTGCTGGATAGGTGACTCTTTGTTTTAATCCTTCTCCTTTGACTTCTAGAATATCATATTTTAAGCCCTCTGATCCCTTAATGTAGAAGCTTCTAAAATCTGTGTTATCCCAATTGTGTTTTCCCAATACTTGAATTACTTCTTTCTGCCAGTTTGTAACATTTTCTTTTTGACCTGGGAACTCTGGAATTGGGCTGCAATATTCCTAGGAGTTTTCCTTTAGAGATTTTTTTTCAGGACTTGATTGATGAATTCTTTCCATTTCTATTTTAACCTCTGGTTCTAAAATATCAGCACCATTTTCTTTGATAATTTCTTGAAATATGATGTCTAGGCTCTTTTTGATCCTGGTTTCCAGGTAGACTAATAATATTTAAGTTCTCTCTCCTGTTTATCTAATGAGATATTTCACATTGTCTTCTATTTTTTTATTTCATTTTATAATTTTTTTGATTTCTTATTAGTTTCCATATGTTCTAATTTGGAAGGAATTATTTTTTTCATTGAGGTTTTGAACATCCTTTTCCACTTGCCAATTCTGCTTTTTAAAGCATTCTTCTCCTCATGGGTTGTTGGATCTCTTTTATACTTTAGTTACTATATTTTAAAGATGTTATTTCCTTCAGCATTTTTTGGAGTCTCCTTTAGCAAACTGTTGAATCATTTTTCATGATTTTCTTGCATCACTCTCATTTCACTTCCCATTTTTTTCTCTACTTCTCTTACTTGATTTTCAAAATCCTTTCTGAATTCCTCCAGGCCTGAGACCATGCCATATTTTTCTTGGCTGCTTTGGATGTAGAAGCCTTGACCTTGCTGTCTTCCTCAGGTTGTATGTTTTGATCATCCTCATTGTAAGAAAATATCTTTTCACCTTCTATAGTCTTATATTTTTGCCTATTTTTGGTCATTTTCTCAGTCAATTACTTGACTTTTGAGCTCTTTGTTAGATGGAACTATCACATTGATTTTGTATAGCTGTTTTCAGTGATATCTCTAGGGACCTGTAAATTTTCAGTTCCTCCAAAGTGGTATGATCAATGGAAAGCTATTTCTCCTCTTCTGACTTGTATTCTGTTCTGTGAGCAAGCAATTCTTTTCTGCCCTGGATCTGAGAGTAGGATATCATCTCCATAGTCTCCACAAACAGAGGCGAGACTAGTCCTTGGTACAGGACCACCACCCAGAATTGAGACTCAGATCAGCCACTCGATTCCCACACTGCCTGTGAGCTGAAAGCTCCAGAATTAGCCTTTATTGTGGCAGGAGTTGTCACTGCCCTGTGGCTGGGGCTAGATCATGTTCCTCTGTCACCCAGGAGAGAATCTTTTCCCACTGTCATTTGAAGTTGTCTTTGGTGTTTGTTGGTTGATAAGTCTGAAAACTGCTACAGCTGCCAGTGATTCAGCACCTGGAGGCCCACTCCAGTTGTGTCTGTCAGCATGGCTTACTCTAGGCTGTGTTGTGCACTGAGTCCAGGGCAACAGATCCTTCTTGTCTCCCTTCAAGATTATCTTGGGCTAGAAATCTGTTTCACTCTGTCATTTTGTGGCTTCTGTTGCTATAGAATTTGGTTAGAGTCATTTTTACAGGTATTTACAGGGGCTTGGGGGGAGAGCTCAGGCAGATTCCTGCTTCTACTCTGCCATCTTGACTCTGCACCCCTCCTTGACTGAGAAATCTTTCTAAAGTATATCACCTGTCCTACCCATAATCCCCTCCTTTTATAGCTGAATACAACTCATCCTGATATAGTGAAAGGATAACACAATTGGAGCCAAATATTCAGAGTTGAAAGAAAACTTTGTTATTACTTGTGTGACCTTGGGCAAATCATTTGGACAAGTCAGAGTTATAAAGAATAGTATACTCTAAAGCTTTTTGTCACTAAATTCTCTGGAATTTCAAAAATGCAATGATAATACTTGGTCTAATGTATTATGGTGTACTGTTACTGAATGATGCCACCAAAGAGTCTCAAGATTTGAGGGTCTCATCATGCCTCTATAAAATGATGCCAGATTTTAGTGCTATTTTTCTGATGGCATGGTCTTCTTTGGGAATGAAGTATGAACACAGTAACACAAGATCTAGAAGCTCCTACATTAAGGGGTCATAGAACTTGGAGTATGATATTCCAGCGGTGAAAGGAATTGGGATTGAAACCAAAAATCACCTATCCAGCAAAACCGAGTATAATACTTCAGTGGAAAAAGGTGGTCAGGCAGTGAAATAGAGGACTTTCAAGCATTCTTGTTGAAATAACCAGAGCTGAATAGAAAATTTGACTTTCAAATGGAAGAATCAAGAGAAGTATGAAAAGGCAAGAAAAAGCTTTTTAAATGGAAGGGAGAAGGGGAGAGGTGAGAGGTGAATAGTGAAGCTTACTTTCATCACATTTGGCTTAAGGATGGAATAATATGCACATTCAGTTTGGTATGAAAATCTATCTTACACTCCAGGAAAGTAGGGGGAAAGGGATAAGCAAATTTTGGAGGGGGATGGTAGAAGAGAAAGAAAATGAGAGGACAAGGTAATTAGAAGTAAACACTTTTGAGGAGGGATAGGGTCAAAAGACAAAATAGAATAAATGGGAGAGGATAGGATGGAGGGAAATATAGTTATTATTTCACAATATGACTGTAATGGAAGCATTTTGAATAAATACACATGTATTTTGACTTGCTTACCTTGTCAGTGGGGATGAGTGAGGAAGGAGGAAGGGAAAGAAGTTGCAATGCAAAAGTTTTATAAACAAATGTTAAAAATAGTTTTTACATGCAAATGGAAAATAAGATATAGAGTCAATGGGATACAAAAATATAGAAATCTATCTTGCCCTACAAGAAAATAGAGGGGATGGGGATAAGAGAAGGAAAGGGTATAGTGGAAGGGAGGGCAGGTTGGAAGAAGTGATAATCAGAATGTACACTGTCTTGGGGTGGGCAGAGGGAAGAAATGGGGAAAAATTTTGGAACGTAAAATATTGTGGAAGTGTCTGTTGAAAACTAAAAATAAATAAATAAATTTAAAAAAATAAAAATGTTAAACAGAATAAAAGTTAATTTCAGCCTATCCATTAACATCTGATATAGAACCTGAAAAGATAGAGAAATTAAAAAAAAGAACTTGATAATACTCTCAAAATTGAATAAGCATATATCATGACTTTAGTGCAAAGCCACAATTAGGTAAGAAGAGGAAAAGAAAAAATTCTAAAATATATACCCGTGTGTGTGCATGTGTGTGTGTGTGTGTGTGTGTGTGTGTGTGTGTGTGTATGTGTATCAGAAAAAAGGAATGAAAGAAGTTAAATAATTGTAAACCATATAGAAGTTTCCTGGTGATATACTGTAAAGGGGCTTGTTTCTTTTTTTCCTTGAGAGTCTTTAGGAGCTAGACATGACAAATCCAAAAAGATATTGCAAAAACAGAATTTTTGATAATTTAACAAACAGCAATGACATTACTAATGTCAGAGTATTTCCTGAAAAACCTGCCTGTATATAGTTAAATCAATTACCATTTTGAGGATATCAAAATTAGCTGAAAGTCAAAGGAAAGAATAAAAATCTTGACAATATATGTTAAACAACAAAACAGAAAGCCTGATTTAAGTTAATTGTTGATGCCCATAAATGAGATGTGAAAGAAAGAATGAAAAAAGAAATCCTTGATGACAATGGATTAATAAAAAAATATTCAGTGAATGTGAAATTATTGCAACAATGAAGAAACCAAAAATGTCCCTAAAGTGCCTTAGCATGCCAATGCTCGACATAGTCACTAAACTGAAAGCTATGGTGGGCAATGTCAAGATTGGCTTAAAATATAAACTCTTTTACAAAATTATATGGAAAAGGTAGCCAAGAAAAGAATCAGTAGTAAAATTATTGTCATGAAATATTTATAAAGATATTGAGATTTTAGATAATTTATGTGTTTGTCCTTCGTTGCTGAAGAAGACCATACCATCAGAAAAATGATGACATAACTTGCACTTCACTTTGTTTTGAGTGAGGGAGAGCTGTGCAGGTCACCAGTCTCACTTCTTCTCCAGAACCATCTGAATCTAATGACCAGATATTCATCAAGATGACTAGAGACGATCTAGGATGAAGCAATTGGGGTTAAGTGACTTGCCCAAGGTCACACAGCTAGTGCGTGTCAAGTGTCTGAGGTGAGATTTGAACTCATGCCCTCCTGATCCTGCATTGATGCTCTGTCGACTGCACCACCTAGCTGCCCATGACTTTAGATAACAAATAAAAGGAAGCAGAAATACTAATATAACAAAGTAAATTTGTCAGTATAATATTAAATAAAGCAAGCTGAACTTGGAACCAGGAAAATCTGGTTTGAAACCTTACCTGTCACATTTTTCCATTTTACTCTGAGTTAATCATTTATTTACTCTGCTACTCAGTTTACTGAAATGTAAAATGAAGTATTGGAATCAATTGCCTTTAAGGCCCCTTTCCAGCTTGAAAAACTTCATTTTCTATGACTCCATAATTCCCAGTGTAATTTAGTTGGATGAATTCATGACTATAATAAGGTTCTGGATGATCAGAACCATATTAGAAAAGAGAATTTGTTAAAAGGGGAAAGGTAGTGTCATATTTGCATATTACATATATAATCATGTAAGGAAAACACAGTAAAGATTATTTGAGTGATCTGTTGTTTTTGACCTTCATTCTCAAATCATTGAAGGAAAAAACATATTTTGTCATCAAACTGTACTAAAGAAACTGAGACAGAGGAAATATCTAAGGGTTAGGTGTACAAAGGCATGTTATCATAAAGATGGCAGTGTTAAATTATCCACATATCTGCCAGCATACTCATCTTTGCTAATAAGTAGAACCAATATTTTCAATTTGCCTTAATTACAATTTTATTCTTCAAAGTTTTAGGAAATAAGCCTTTGAACTCTTATATTGCATCTGATTGTCATAAACTGTCAAACTGTCTATGGAAATATTTTGGAGAAATGACCACTCCCTCCAATAGATTTTGATAGAGGAAAATCCAGCTGTCCTAGGCTAGTATGCACACAGAATGATGAAACTAAAATTTGAAAACTCTTTCTGGCATTCACTTGATGGATTGTTTTGATAGATGGGTCTAAATGCTAAAAGTTAGCCAGTGAGTTGTAGGAAATTCCCAAGAAGGAAATCATGCATATAAATAGAGAAATTATTCCACTGAGCTAAAATCCAACTGGACAAATTTAAGGATTTGTTGTTTGTTGAAAACTGTTTTGAAGAAATACTCTATCTGTAATATATGCATCCATTTCTAGCAACTTTCCTCCTATGATTTAGGTTAATAATACCATGGCCTACAGTCCTGGTAGAAATTATGTCTGATTCTCCAATTTGAGTTTGATCAAATATTATTTAATTTCTCCTTCCATCCTTACTCTCTTAATGCACTGAACATAGCTGCCTATGCTCCTTAGGGCAGACTG
Organism: Potorous gilbertii; assembly: GCA_028658325.1. Classification (NCBI taxonomy): domain Eukaryota; kingdom Metazoa; phylum Chordata; class Mammalia; order Diprotodontia; family Potoroidae; genus Potorous; species Potorous gilbertii. The sequence goes on along the minus strand of CM053770.1, from coordinate 621,020,545 downwards.
TCTTTCTAAAGCCAGCTCGCAAAACTGAATGTCTGGAGTTTGCAAATTTATAACATCTTTCTCATTGCTCTTCTCAAGTTTGTGACATTTAACATTCACAGTATTTTCCAGATTCAAAAAAAGACATGAGATGGGTAAGGTCAAAGTTTCAAGATTTTGCTTTCTCTTTCAGCAGTTTTGATGAGAAAAAAATAACCTTTCACAGCAAAAGTAACTGTTTGCATCACATTTCTATGGTATTCAAAGTAAATGTGTTTTCCATAGGACATATCCACTAGGTCAAGTCATATGAATGTTTTGACAGTACTTTCAACAAAATATCAGTGTTAATTCCCATGAACTTATTAAGATTGAGTTTAATATTATCTTTGGATCTATTTTTTAAACATAAAATGAAGGAAAGAACAGATATTATTTTGTCATCAGACTACACTTTATTTTACATTAACGTATTTTGAGAATTTAAGGTAAATTCTAATTTTAAAAAATACATAAAATGTTGAAAGTAAAATCAGAGTTATTTTTTAACTTCTTGACATGTTTATACCTAATATTTATGTCTTTTTTTCTTATTTCAATTATTTTTTTCATTGAATTCCCCTTAATGTTGCTACAAAAACATTTCTTAAAAGTCAACAGAAGTGCATAACAACTCACGAACAGTTAAAACAAAATAGATATCTAACCATAGTTACATATGGTTCTATTTTTTAAAATATATTTTCACTTCTCAGGGGAAAAATCTTCCTTCTGCTCTAGGAACTGTTCTCAACAAGTGAACACATTTCCTCTGCCATACTTTGTTTTTCTGTTTAGATGCAGTTCAAGTAAAGAAGAAATGGGAGAAGGAGGATTATCTGCAGTGTTCAGCTCCAGTATCTCTATGTGTGCCTCTGAGTGATGTATTCCCTAATTAGAGACTGTTTTTACACTCTTGAGAGATTTCCCAGAACATCTTACAAGCCCTCCAGCTCCCAGTTTAATGGAATTGCAGAAATGTTGCACGCAAGAGACAAATCATTTCTCCTTCAAAAACATAGAGAAGGTTTCCCTCTACAGGATTTTGCAAACTTAAATTTGCTTTTGTCATCATTATTAACAAACATTTATTTGTAGAATTAAGAAGTCAAATCCAGTTTTAAGGAAGATGTACTAAGCATTGCAATCATTAGAGTATTGAAAGGTGGAATGAGCTACCTTGAGAAGTTCTAGGTCTCCCTTCACTAATGATCTAAAAGTGAAGTATAATCAGTCAGTCAGTCAGTAAACATTTTTGTTGTAGATCTTGTTGTATCTATGTGCCAAGCACTATGCTAGGTGCTGAGGATCCCAAAAAAAGGAAAAGTCACCTTCTGCTTTCATGGAACTCAATATTTAGTAGAGGAGAAAAATGCAAATAACTATGTACAAACAAGCTAAGATAAGCATTCAATAAAATATTATATATGGGGATCTATATTTCAGTTTGGCCTCTGAGGTCACTGCTATCATCTGTTTCATTTTCTCCGCTAATGTAGTCACTACCTTGTTCTCTTACTTAAACTACTGCAATATTCTCTCAATTGGTACACTACTACAATTACCTCACTCTTCAAATCAGTTCTCCATAAGATTGCCAAGAAAATCTGCCTAAGGCACTTCTTGGATCAAGATACATCAATAAGTCCTCCAATGATTGCAGGATAACATGCAAATTCTGTAGCTTGACATTTACAACCCAGCCTAATTTGGCTCCCATCTACCTGTCCAGTCTTGTTTTATAGGACTGTTCATTACAGTCACTCTCCGGGCTCCATGCACCATTTCCTGCACCTCTTCCTGCACATCAGGCATTCCCCATGTGTGGAATGTACTCTTATCTCCACTTTCCAGAAACCATTGTCTTCCTTCCAAATTTAATTCAATTACCATCTTCTCCATAAAATCTTTATAATAGAAATGTTAACAACCAACGTTATTATAGCGCTTAAGGGTTTGCAAAACCCTTTACATGTATTGTATCACTTGATCCTTACAACAGTGAGTTATGTTACTATCCCCATTTTATAGATGAGGAAAGTGAGACAGAGCAAACCCAAGTAATTCTGTCAGACGGTTAATAAATACCTGAGGCAGGATTTGAACTCTATATGCTAGACTATTCAGTTGATCCTCCAATTAGCACATTTCTATCCTACAAACCCCTTTTGTTCTACTTGCCTCCCCTTTGAAATGACATACAATTCTGGGGGCAGCTAGGTGGTGCAGTGGATAGAGCACCAGTGCAGGAGTCAGAGGGACCTGAGTTCAAATGTCACTTCAGACACTTGACACTCACTAGATGTGTGACCTTGGGCAAGTCACTTAACCCCAATTACCCCATCCTGGGTCATCTCCAGTCATCCTGATGAACATTTGGTCACTGGATTCAGATGGTTCTGGAGGAGAAGTGAGGTTGGTGACCTGCACAGCTCTCCCTCACTCAAAAACAAAGCCAAGTGCAAGTCTTGTCATTATTTCTCCAATGGCACGGTATTTTTCAGCAATGAAGGATGAACATACCTCCAATTTAATATAGAGTTGGTTGTCAATAATTATCATATCATGTTGTCTCCCAATCAAACTGAAAGCTCTATCTCTGACTGTGTCTCTTTTGCTCTCTTTGACAAAAGAGAATAGTTGTATACCACACCAGACCTAAATTTAGAGGGGATGTCTATATGCCATTGTGGGATGGAGAACTGGTTAAACCTATATGCCTTGCTCAGGAACATTTTATTCAGGAGCATTCATAACAGGTAAAGTTTGCTGTTGTCCTTCATTGTCAAAGAGGATGAAAATGACACCACCATGTTAGAGTCAAGTTTACAGTGCTGACTACAACAACTTACAGTCCAACTGTGGCTGATCAGACTAATATGAACTCTGACTGCTATACAGGTAGGAAACAAATAGTTCATGTGAACACTTGGGTGGGGTCTCTAAATTTATAAATCTCATATTTCTTTGGAGCTACTATAATTCTGCTATGCCCATAGAGCACAGCATTTTCTCTGATAAGGGCATGCCATGCAGGGCAGTCCTATGCCAGTTCTGTCATATCACACAATCAGTTCCAAAGTTTTAAGAGAGACCTTGAGTGTGTTCTTGTATCACTTTTTCTGACACCAGGTGAGTACATGCCGTGTATGAGTTCTACAATAAAAATAGTCTTTTTTGGCAAGCATATATTTGTGTTTGAGCAATGTGGCAAGCCCATAGGAGTTGTCTTTGAGGTAGAGTTTGAATGTTTGGCAGTTTATTTAGAGAAAGGACCTCAGTTTTTGAGTGAGGGAGAGCTGTGCAGGTCACCATCCTCACTTCTCCTCCAGAACCGTCTGAATCCAGTGACCAAATGTTCATCAGGATGACTAGAGATGACCCAGGATGGGCAACTGGGGTTAAGTGACTTGCCCAAGGTCACACAGCTAGTGAGTGTCAAGTGTCTGAAGTGACATTTGAACTCAGGTCCTCAGTGTCTGATACCTCATCCTGTCTGGTGATCTTCAGAATCATCCTAAGACAATTCAAATGGAAGTCACTCTTTTTCCAGGCATGGTGCTTATATACTGTCCAGGTTGCACAGGCATACAACAATGAGATCAGAACAATGGCTCTGTAGACCTTCAGTTGGGTAGGCAATCTAATAGGTCTTTTCTCCCACAATTTCCTTCCAAGACTCCCAAGCTCTGGTAATGTGTGTATCAACCTCATTATCAATGTGCATACCTGTTAAGTATACTGCCAAGGTTAAGTGAACTTGTCCACATTACTCAAAATTTCTCTATTTGCTGTACTTGATGGTTCTATGTATGGATGGTATGTGCTGGCTGATGGATCACTTGTGTTTTGTTGGTATTAATTTTTAGGCCAGATTAGCACAAGGATCAGATAATTGATCCATACTTTGTTACATTTCAGTTTCAGAGGCTGCATTGAACAAAAAGTCATCTGAAAACAAAAAATAATACACCGATACTCCCTCCATTTTAGTCTTTGCTTGAAACCTTTTCTAGCTAATGAATTTACCATCAGTGTGGTAGTTGACCTTGATGCTGGGTTCATCCTTATTTAAGGTGTTTGACTACATCATTGAAAACACATGCTAAAAAGTTTGGGAAACAAAGACTGAGAAACAACCTTGTTTCATTCCATTCATGACTGGGAAAGCACTAGACGATTATCCATTATCCATTACCTGAGCAAGTATGCACTCATGAAATTGACATACAATACTGATGAACTCCAGACAAACGGATTTTAATATAATTTTCTGTAAGTCCTCACAATTGACAATATCAAAAACCTTGGTCAGGTATGTAAAGATAGAAATATATGTAAGCACAGCCTGAAAACATACTTCATAGACAATGTGTATAAAAACTTATGATTAGGGAAGGGGAACATTTTAAATTTCTTAAGGACCCTAATCCTTTAATCTAGACTTAGAAGGGACATTTCTTTGAATTAACACTTTGAGATCTCTCTCCTGGGGAATCTTAAGTTCAAGATCTCATAAGTTTAAGAGTTCAGGTGTTATACCTTGCAAAGTGAGACTATTTCTAGATAATTTGTGCTCATTAGGGAAAGAAGATAATTTTTCAGAGACAGGTCCAGTACTACCTCCTCTTGGAAAGCAAAGTCAGTGAGTTGATTACTTATTTATCTATAACTACCCACTCCATCATCTACATTTGTTTATATTTCAATTAAAGTCTAAAATACAGTGATACTTCAAGTCTTGGATGTCAAGTACCCCTGTAGAACTTTGGGAAAAGAGAGACATATAGTGCCAAATAACAGTCATAACAACAGCCTCTTATTCATTTCCCTTAGAGGAAAAGGATAGGGACCTTATTTGTATGTTACTGTTCCCCCTTCCATTTACGTGTTTCTGGGATTTCTCTGTATATTCCGAATTTTCTGTCATCTGTATTATTTTGAATATATAAACTGCCAAGCATTGAAACTATGCTTCAGAGAGCACAACTCCAATGGACTGACCACATTGTTCAAATGTAAAATGTACGTTTGGAAAACACTATTTATGGAGAACGTGCATGGGGCAGGCAATCACATGGAGGTTAGAAGAAGTGATACAAAGACATTCTCAAGCTCTCTGTTGAGAACTTTGGATTTGATTGTAGCACATGGGAGACACTGGCACAGGACCTCTCAGCATGTCATGCACACATCTGAAAAGGCGCTGTGCTCTATGAGCAAAGCAGAATTGAAACAGCACAAAGGAAATGTAGGATGCACAGATTTGGAGTAACCATCCCAAATGTTCACAAAGACTGTCTGTGCCCAATCTGTGGTAGAGCATGCCGAACTCCTGTTGGTTTGATCAACCACAGTCAAACACATTGAAACTTCACTTTGTTATGATGCTGTCATTTTGGTCCTCTTCAAGAACAAAGGACAACAACCAAACCAATCTATTTTATACCTCAAGTGCTCCTAAAGCAACTAAGGGCCCCTTTAAGCATATTTGGGGAAATTAGACATCAATTAAAATCTAAGTATATTCAATATTTTTCTGTAGCAACTCTAGTTAGGAACAAAAAATATAGAAGAAACAAATCTTTTTTTATTCAGGATTAAAGGTAGTCTACATGAGCCCAGAAACCCCACTGAGTACTAGGGTATGTATTCCATTGAATTGAATTGATAAGAAAAATAAGGTAACTTTTCCGAAAACCTTACAGTGCCTTACACCCAGATCCTGGCCTTCATCACATTTTATTTTTTTTTTTTTGTTTTGTTTTGTTTTGTTTTTTCTGGTCTCAATTTTTTCCTTGTCTAATCTTCCACAGTCTGGCATATAACCTTAATGCACAATTAAAACTACAATGTGGGAATATTCTGGGCTGCAGAATACTTGTAATATGTATTATTAGACAAGTAAGTTTCATACTATTCAATCACCTAAACTGAGGTTGAAATATACTCCATCATTCTGCCTTGGATGAAGGTGATGGCTCAGGTTGAACAGTAACGAATGGCTCCTTCAAAGAACCATCCATCATCATTCCTCATTATAGCTTATATTTTTTTTCCTATGAAAGATCCTAGTGAATTCCTTTTTCTCCCCTAGTGAATCCCTCTGTCTTCTGTTCCCAATTAGATTTCTATTATCACTTCTGTCACTAACCTCCCCAATGTCCCTGAGCTTGAGCCCTAGGAACTTCTGTCCTATATTTTTTGTTCAGCCTGAAATCTCCCATGTTAGCACAATCTTTGCATTTTCAATTCAGCATGATTTGGCTGGCATAGCCCTTTTCTCCATCTACCTTTCTCTCTCCAAGTATATGTTTGTGTGTATGTGTATGTGTGCGTGTGTGTGTGTATGTGTTGTAACCCCTATATCTAGCATGTAGTTTTTATACTCCATTTTCCTCTTGATCCCCAATCTACTTCATTCTTTAGATTTCACCCTCACAAATCTCTTATCCCCTGGTAGGTTCATGGTCCTACCTTTAAGTATATTTCCTTACATTAGGCTTCTTGGGGTTACAAAATACGCATTTTATATTTCAAAGCATCTTTATCAGGTTTTTTATTTTAAATTTACTTTTTGCATTTAAGGTATTATAAGTAAATGTATAAATTGCATACAGCATGAGTTAGTCTTCATTCAAATTTATATTTAACTTTTTATATTGGTTTGGGGACCTGTGATTATTACATATGCTCATTATCATGCGAGGTTGCTGTGATTATTCTCATTTAATCTTAGCCTATTTTTCCAGCTAAAGTAAGTGTCTAGGGTAAGCACAAGAAAGAGTTTAAGGGGCTGTGCATCCATGTGATGTTAGCTCTATATCCTGCATAATGGTTTCAAATCATTCTCTCTGGGAAACTCCATTCTGTAGAGCAAGTAGACTTTCATGCAAAACTGTGTTAAATTAACAGTTCATCATTTTATAGTACACTGTAATAGAACTCTATGCTCAATCATGTGCACTTCTGCCTGGCTCCTGAAATCTCATTACAAAGCCAGCCATAGACATATGGCTGCTTCAATAGCTACTTACTCCTTGAAAGAAAACTACAGTTACTCTCGCCTTAACCAATTTATTAAAAATGCATGCTGGAGATAGTGTTGCATGACAATTTCATTTCATCTTTTGTGATACTGAGTTCATTCCAATGCTATTCAATTTCCTTTTAGAACATTGTTTCCAGCACCCTTAAGTTAGGTCTATATATTGCTACTATGAAAAATCGAATACTCAGCTTTCCACTTTTATTTCTTTTCTAGAGAATGCCAGATATTGAGATATTCGAAAACCAAGAATCATTTATATAGAAAGAATGTAGAACTGGAATGAAGGAGAAGATTGTGGCAAGAATCTCTACTGAGAGGAAAGTCACATTCATCTTCTGTCTTTCAAGAAGGGGAGGGACTTTATGAAATTCTGGGAATTTTTTTTTTCAGTTTGTTCCATATAACTGGGAAAGTAGCATGATTCAGCACCCTCCCTCGAACACTGAGAAATCAGTAAAGAGGGCTTTTAGAGTAGTGTAAGAGATACATTCCTAAATGTAGGGACAACAGAGATATTTTTATTTGGCAGACATAATACACAAAATACAGTGATTTTATTGCTAGTAGCCAAAGAAAACAAAGACAAGAAAAAGAAAAGCTCCTCACATAGTTCTTTGGTTTATGCCCCCAGGTTTATTTGAATGACAAATAAGCATTATGCAGGAGCTTATGCAGACTGGGTTTTGGGGGACATAGACTGAACTGAGGACTTTCAAAACAGTTAAAAATAATTTTAAGCCCAATTGAGATAGTTGATTTGGATTCCTTATTGCAGAACAGCGAAAGAAAAGAGTCAAAAAAACAAAAAAATTTTTCTCCTACCATGAACACACCACCAAGCTATTCTGAAGTACCACACCTTCATAAACACTACAAAATGTCCTAGAGCTATAAAGGGTAAAGGAGCTTAATGTTTGGTTTTGTTTCGGTTTTTTGTTGGAATGGTGAAGCTTGTGAACAGATATATCCCCAAAAATATGCACCAAGATGAATACTATAGCATGTACTTGAACTTGGCATTCTTATTCAGAGGAAATTTTAATGAATCTCTACAGTATCTAAGATTAAATACACACTACTCAGTCTTGTGTTTCAAGTCCATTTATGTACCTGTATTCTAGCCTAACTTCCATACTCTTTGTTCACTGTACATAACCTTATATCTTCCACCTCTATGACTTTGCATGGGCCATCCCTTATACCACCAATGACTGTGCCTAACAAAAATTTCTAGCTTCTTTCAAGGTATCATTCAGGGTTAAATGCTCACAATAGATCTTTCTTTACTATCTCCTTAATCCCACCTGGTGATTAGCATTCTCCTTGGATCAATTTACTTTATTTATATACATTCAAGATATTTATGTTTTCGTGTGTGTACTTGCCCTTACTGCCCAGTTGTACATTGTATTTAGGGGAGGAATTCTGTCTTTTTTTGGTTTTGCTTGTGCAGTACCTAAAACAACTCCAAACCCTTATAGCTGGGAGTGACCTTTGAGATAATTTATTCTATAATTTTACAAATGACAAAGCTGAGAACTCGAGAAGTTAAGGGATTATTCCAAAATCATGAAGAGTTGGAGGAAATTACTGAGACACAAAAGCTATTACTTAAATGGATACATTTCTATTTTAACTATAAACCAAATTTTGAAATGAAAAAGAATAGTTAGAAATGTTTACATTGCTTAAGTCAATGAGGAGGCTGTGATTACTCTTTCAAATGATACTAATATGAGTTTAGCAACCTGAATGACATTTTATGAAATGCCATTTTTGGAACCATTTAAAATTGAATTCTTATAGAAATCTTCTGTACTTTTCATAACAGGTTGGGGGCAGGGTCAGGGAGAGAATAAACATCTGTTAAACACCAACTAGCCAGGCACTGTGCTGAGCATTTTATAAATATTCTCTCATCTGATCATCACAGCAACACTGTGAGACAGGTTCTTTCATGACTTCCAGTTTCAAATGAGGAAAGTGAGACAGAGGTTAAGTGACTTGTCCAGAGTCACACAGCTAGTAAATATCTGAGACTGAATTTGAACTCAGATCTTCCTACCTCCAGGATCAACACTCCATTCACAGTGTGTAATGGTAATTTAAATGGGAAGATCCTTAATGGGGTCATGCAACCTGCCTGGATCACATGGAAGTCTGAGTCACATGGAACCTGTGGTGGGAGAAGTTTGCTAAATGGCTGAAACAGGAAAGGTGGAGCAAAAAGAGGCAGAATTAGGCACAGCTAAGAGGAAAGTTCGTCATGAGAGCAGTCAGAGCTATGAAGGATGCAGGCAAGCAGGCAGCTGGCTAGCGTGAGTAATAAAGCTTGTTTGTGATTTTAAGAGAACCTGCTTGTGATTTGTTTAATGCAGCTGGTTTGTGGGAAGTCTAGCAATGGGAAGGGTTGGGGATGGTATTGCTATCTACATTGTTATTGTGTATAGATTTTTGTTACTATGATGGATTTGACTTTCTGGTGTTTGAATATGTGTTTTGGTTCAATCTTCTACATGAAGATTCTGTTACATTTCATGAATCAGAATTGCACAAGGATATTCATGATCACCTAGGCACTGTGAATATCATATTGGTGCTACACTGTGCCACATGGTTGCCTAACTATTCTATGAAAAAGAAGTAACTAATGATTCTTCTACCAGCACAGATGATAAAGTCATTGATATAATCCTAAGAAAAGGGCAAGCAACATGAAATGTTATCAGGTTGGACTACAGTAAATTCAAAATTTCTCCTTAGGCCTTTCTTAATCTTGTGACCCAAACCAACACTAGGGAAAATATTAGCATCTAGGAAGATCCCAGAGAGTTTTATACCAGATATAGGAATAGGATCTATTTAGTGCCCAGAAAACCAAATTTTCTTGGCTTCTTATGGAAGTCTTACACATCGCTTTTGGCAATTGAAGGCAAGAGAACTACTGCTTTTCCTAGATCATTTGGGCAAAGTCAAAGTAAGTGTCCTTTTTTTCTCATAATAAACTAGTACTGGAAAGAATTTCTCTAATCATTCTTCTTTAAGGAGAAACTAAGAACAGATATGATATCTCTGTACCTGTGTAGAAAAAAATAAAAAGTCAAACTTTAATTATCATCAAAGTACTATTTAATTCAACTGTAATAGTGATTAGGGAATAGAAGAGAATAAGGGCAAGTGGAGGTAAAGGACCTATTTGCAGCTATGAAGAAATCAGGGAAAACTAGTAGAAAGGTTAACTCCCTTTAGATTTGAAAAATATTTTTGTCATGTTTTTTTTTTCGCCCTTACTCATCTATCAGCTTGATGGAAGAAATATTTATGCTTGCATTTATCATACTGTAGAAAGTCAAATAACACATTCAAGTTTAGTTTGCTTCCTGTGTGACATCCCGACCATATTGTTACCTTGAACTTGAGAAAATTGGGGATACTTAGAAATTTGAGAAGAAGTTGGTACTCATGTCATATGGACTCCCCACCTTAATCAAAGACTAAACAAAAGATTTTCCACCAGGGAAACTGCACTATCCACATGGTGCAAGAAATTATGATTCTTATTGTTGTTCATTCCGGGTTCTAAGTTTTCAAGAATGTCTTTCTGCAAACAAGTTCATAGAACAATTGTACAATTATTTTTAAATGGCGAACACATACTTCTCAAACTTACAAGCACCTTTGATTATAGGGGAAATGAGATAAAATGTCTTGTTCTGTCTAAATCAAAGAAAAAAAATTAGGAAAATGTATCTATTTAAGAAAAACAAAGGAGACATTATTCAGAACTGGGGCAAATAATCAGAAGAGATTGAATCATTTACATCATAATGCTGAAGGAAAGGAAAATATAAACCTTGTAAAAAAGAAATACATTATTTTTGCCTCTCCCCTACAAAAGAGAGATCTGGTGTTACATGCACCTCAGTATTTGAGATGAATCCACAGCAACCAACATGTAAATATGTACATATCAATCCCTTTCCACTTTTTTGTCTTTTCTCCAGAAATCCAGAATTAGAGAAGATGATCTATAAGATAATCTATTAACATTTATTAACCACTTATTATAAGCCAGACACTATGTTAAGTGAATATTGGGGTTTCTAAAGGAGACAAAATATAACCGTCTCCCTTAAGAAATTTATAGTCTAATGGGGGAGACAATATGTAAGAAAATGTGTAGAAATAAATATATATGCCATTTAAATAAATGATTAACAGAGAGCAGACATTAAAATTAAGAGCTTTTCAGGAAGTCTTCTAGTAAAGATGGAATTCTACTTGGGAGATAAATGAAACATTAGAGTTCAGTAGTCAGAGCCATGGAAGATGAGCTTTCCAGTCATGGGGGAAAACCAGAAAAAATTTTGGGAGCTGAGATGGAGTATATCGTTTGTGGAACACCCAGAATGGCAGTGCTCTTTCCAGTTCTAAATCTTTTTATTCCCCATTTGACATAAATATAGTTGATTAGCTATACCTGTCAATATATCTCTTCCTATTCACCCTCCACAAAATCAATAGCTAATACCCATATGTTGCTGAGGATAACCACAGTATTCCTCATGCCTTCTAGAATGGGATGTCATGTGGATAAGTGATTAACCTTGTTCTGTTTGGATCTGTAAGGAAAAAAAAATTAAGGGCAATGAGTAGAGAGATTTAGGTTTAAGAAATTAACAATGATATGATGGCCACTCATCAGGGATGAGTAGAAGAAATTTTTAATGGCATATTGGGTTGAATTTGTAGTCCTTTGATTCTGGGATTTTTTTTTTTTAAAAGATCCAAAGTGACCCTTAAGACACTCTTTTTACATTTAATTTCCATTGTCCAGTTTTTCTTCTCTTTATCTTTTTCCTTTGTGTTTTCCCATGCTTTTATCCTTTAATATTGGTTTTGATCTCTCTTCCCTTTCTTGGATCCCCCCTCCCCCAGATTCCTTCCTATACTTTCTTTCCACTCTCTCTAGGAATGTTCACTTTCATCAATAATTCCTATGGAAGATATTCATGAGCTTTCTTCTAGTCCTTTAATAGAGATGCCATTGAGGTAATAACATAAATAATGGGTGATTTACTCAATCTAGAAGACAGAGAAAACACACGAATTACCAATAGGGATTCCTTCAGGTGACATTTAGTTTTTATATTTCTTGGATTTTCACTGGAAATTTTCTTTTAAATCTGCTACAGAAAAATTGCCTGATGCACAGCTTGTCAACTCACTGCTAGTGCCTTGTCATTTGAAAACTGCCAGAAAAGTAGGCTTATCTGAACTGCAATGATTTGTTGAATAATTGAATGAACAAGTGTCCCAAGGCCATGCTTTGCACCATGGTCCTTGTACAATTGTCGTATGTGTAGTGAATTGTTCAAAATCAGTTGCTCAGCATTAGTATTTTCCACACACACAACAATTAATAGAATTTAAAAGGAAGAATTCAGGAATTTGAGATATGGGAAACAATATGAATGAAAATAGACACGAAAGTATAGAATCTAATATTTGAGAAAAATATATACAATGCTTTTTTTGCTTTGTATTTGTAATATACCACACAAAAATTCATTAAAATTATTGATTTATTTTCTAATGCAAAAGATAATTTTATTAAAAATCTGAAGTACTAACTGAGCTGACATCTCATGAAAAATATAAGCTCTTATCATCATGTCAAACACATATATAGATGACATATGAAAAAATGAAATGACAATGAAAAAAATAAAATGTGATAAAATAAAATATTATTTTATTATTTTTAAATTTTTTTATTTTAAAAGAAAGAATTAGGCAAAGAAATGATTCATGAGAAAATGAACACATCCTTTATTATCAAATTAATTGCCATTGCAGTTAAGCGTAGTATGATGATCACTGAAATTATAATATCTGTGTTCTAATCCTGCCTTACTAACAAATAGTGATTTTGTCAAAGCAATTGACTTCTCTAGGCCTTTTTTTTTGTTGTATAAAGTAGAGGTGCTTTATCTTAGAGGATCCTTATTGCTCTAAAACTCCATAATTTCTGTCATGATACTTCATATTTTTATTTTGCTTTAATTAATTTAATTTAATCGTTCTAACTATAATTGTCCTCCTACTTGAGTGACTACTTCTAGTTTCCTTTGCTAGAGAATCTTTATATTCCCTCTTGACCCCTACCAAGGTTCCATTTTGAGCCTTCCTCTACCCTCCAGATAAATAGAATACATCACTGCCTTGGTTTGTTAAAAGATGTGTCAGATAGTAGAGCATAATTTCCACCAATTCATCCATGATGATCTAATGAAGCATAGGATCTTAGCAATGGATGAGCCTTTTCAATGAAGAAAGGCTCATTACCAATAGGTTGGCCGGGAGACAAGGAAACCCATGAAAGAAAATGACACTTACTCTCGTGTGACTCCCTTCTGCTCTTGCAGAAACAAAGGCAGGGTTACAGAAAGGGACATATCACCCCAATGCCAGCAAAACTCTGCAGAACATTGGCTTTCTACTCTTTGATAAACTTATGAGAAGACATGACCAAACATAACACTGGACATGCAAGCATCGGCATGTTTGCATACTTGGTGGAAACATTCAAAACTTTTAGATCACACATTTAGTCAAGTCTAGGTAGATAGGTAGACAGAGAGACAGAGAGACAGACAGACAGACAGACAGATAGATAGATAGATATAGAAGATAGATAGATGATAGGATAGATAAAATATTTATTAAGTGTTTAGTATGTGCCAGCTACTGTGGGGGGAACAGCAAAACAAGTAAGGAAAATAATCCTTTTTCTCAAGAAGCTTACATTTGATTACTTGGTTGATTAATTGGCAATGGGAAAACATAACAAAAGACTACTGAAAACTAAGGAAGGAAGGGAAGAGAAGCAAAGATGATATTATAAGCAAATTCAGGGTGCATGGAAAATTTTACTTGTCAGATTTTACATAGCAGAAAAATTCATGACCTCTAAGTGCTAGCATTATAATATGAAAATGGATAATTTCAGGTAAATTAAATATAAAAGATTTCATACATACAAAACCAATACAGCCAAAATTAAAAAGAAAACAGGACACTGTGAGAAAAAGTACAGGATATTTCTCTGACAAAGGTCTAATTTCTCAAATATAGTGAGATTTGATTTGAATTTCTAAAAATATGAGTCATTCTTCAATTGACAAATGAACAAAAACAGGAAGTTTCTAGAAGAAGAAATCTAAGTTATCTATAGTCATATAGAAAAATACTCTAAATAACTATTGATTAGAGAAGTGCAAATTAAAGCAACTATGAGGTACAGCATCTCTATCTGATTGGCTAGTATGACCAAAAAAAACTTCACAAATGTGGAAAAATAGTGACACTGATATAATGTTGTTGGGGTGATGAACTGATATAACCATTCTAGAGACCAGTTTGGGACTATAGCCAAAAGGTTATAAAACTATGCATACCCTTTGACCCAGCGATGTTAATTTCTACATCTATATCCAAAAGAGATCAACTAAAAAGGAAAAGGACTTAATTTTTTAAATGTTAGTTTGGTTTTTTTTAAATATCACTGGAAAACTTTTAACAAAGTAATTAAACTATATTGAAGAAAATGCTGTAACCCAGACAGACTAGAATATTTAATGACCCAGAATGGGTTACTCTGCATTCTCCTTCCACCTAGAAATATTTTAATCTCCTTGGGAAAGAATAAGATATTTGGGAACTTGGGAGTGGAAAGCATGGAATTCTTCTGCCTTCCATATTTAGTAGATCTTAATGAGGCCTCAACCTTCAGTCCCTCACAGAACCCAAAGAACTATGGCATCTTACTATACAACTGAAACAGAGCCTTTTTGAGGGAATTCTATTCTTTATTTGGGAGAGGTGGTTAAATTTGCAAATACTGTACATAAACCTGGAGACTCATGTTGATGGTATCTTTACTCCTTATTCCAATTCCATTTTAAAAACACATACAGGGGCTGAGAATAATTGTATCAGATCTCCATGTAAGATAATGCCCAAAATGTTGGGCCAGAGTTTCATTTTCCATCCTCTCAAAACAGGAGAGATGGGCTCCTGGCCTGACATGAGGAATGATGTTAAAAAGGAGAAGTGAATAGGTAAAGAAAGGTGGCAGACCTCTACTTCCACACTTTCACCTCCACTGGTTATACATGGACAAAACAGAACTTGGTTAGCAATATTAAAATAGGAGACTATTACCCTCTATATTGTAGTCAATATCCCAAGAAAATCTTCTATACTTTTCACTTCTACTTTTTCTCTTCCATTCATTTCTCCAACCATTTGAGGCTTGCTCACTACTCAACTTAAATTGTTTACTGCAAGATTATCTAGAATTTCATAATTATAAAATCAGATGGTTTTTTCTCAGTTTCCAACATTTTAAAAATACAATTCTATGTTTCTTCCCCACTCCCACATTTGTTTCTTTCATTAGCTTTATCATTCTACCAATGTTTCTCATTCACAAATTCAGTCATCATTAACTATTCCCTGTCTTCTTCTACCTCAACTAATCACTCTTAAAGAATTTTATTCATTCTACCCCTATAATATATGTCTTGTCTGTCTTTTTTGCTATAGGCCATCTCCTTTAATGAGTCAGTCCTCATCTCTTATCTGGATGATTGGAACCTCTTGTAACTGAAATCAAAGCTTTCTATTTCCTCTCTGTTCCTATCTAGCTACTAAAATTACTTCACCAGCACATCTGACCATATATTCTACTACTTCAGGAAAAAAGAAAGTATATGTATATGTGTGTGTGTGTGTGTGTGTGTGTGTGTGCTCTTTCCTTCTCCAGATTACATTGCTTTTTTAAAAATTGTTTCAATTTTATATTCTTTATATATATACATACATATATATATATGTATATATGAGATAGAGATAGTGTCACGTTGAGATTAATATGCATGGCACCTACTCCAGGGCCTCAAATATAGTAGGTTTTTAAAATATGTTTATTACATTTTGTTAGAATCTCCCTGATAATGACAGGGCTGAGTTTCTTCTTTCCCACACCAACCCATCCTTGCCCTTCACTCTAGTTAACATGGTAAATCCACAACAGTAAACACACCAACTAAGAATCCCTTAGCTGTCTTTGCTCTGATTGCAAAATTACTAGTCATATGTCAGTATCGTGTTAATGTTACTGTGCTGGACTTGGAATCTTGATTTCAAATCCCATCTTTAACATTTATATGTGTGGCCGTGGCTATCTCACTTAAATTCTCAGAACCTAACATAGGAATAATATCCCTTGGGCCACTTAGCTCAAAGTGCTGTTCACATTTTTCTTTGGCAATATGAGGCAAATGCTTTGTAAACATTAGAGCAATAAATAAATGAACTGTTGGCGTTACTATATTTATAATTATCAATATCATTTTTATTCCCATCTTGTAGATAAATAAATGTTTCATTCTTCTGTGCCCGAGTTTCCCCAAGCCTAACCCTCCATCCATCAGTATCTCTTAGGCTGAATTTATTTCCATGTCTTTGCATTTTCACCCTTTCATAAATGTTATTCTTACAAAATTGAAGCATCCTTATTTTGTGACTGATAAAAAAATGCTACCAATGTTGTAAAAGACAACTTTTATGAATTGGAAGTTCAGAGGATGTCCATAATTTGGAGAAGGGCTGAAAAAGTTGTGGTATATGAGTGTGATGGAATGTCATTGATCTATAAGAAATTATGAGCAGGTGGATTTCAGAAAAACCTGGAAAAACTTATGTGAGCTGATGTTGAGTAAAATAAGTAGAACTAGGAAAACATTGTATATAGTAACAACAACATTGTGTAACAATCAGTTTTTGATAAACTTAGTTCTATCAGGAATATCATGATCTAAGACAATGCCAAAAGAGTCATGATGGAAAACGCTCTCCATATCCAAAGAAAGGACCATGGAATATGAATACAGATTGAAGCATACTATTTTCTTTTTTTCTTTCTTGTCATTTTCCCTTTTGTTCCGATTCTTCTTTCACAACAGAATTAATGTGGAATTATGTTTAATTTGATTGTGCATGTATAGTCTATATCAGATTGCTTGCCATCTTGGTGAGGAGGAAGGGGAGGGAAAAAAGGAGAAAAAAAACCGGAACTCAAAATTTTATACAAGTGAATGTTGAAAATAATCTCTACATGTAACTGGAAAAAAATAAAATACTCAAGTTAGAAAAAGACATCTGCATGATTAACCAATAAATAAGCCATTGTTTATAAAATATATAACTGAATCTATCAATACTTCCTACTAAGTAACTCATATATAATAACTGACTATAATGTAGAATTCATAGCATAGAGGTGTGAAGAGTTACATGAGGTGATCTCAATTTTGAAAGAAGATTAAGTAATTTTAGTTAAACCTAGTCAGAAATATTTGGATGACTTTCAGACATACCTGCATATTTTGTACTTCTGGTACTGAATAAGCAAATGCTATTTTCTTATTCATTTTAATCACTACAAACATTTGCAGATAGTGAACTTATTCTCTGCATCGTGAATTAGTATTCATAGTGCAAACATGCAAATGATGATTTCACTTGGATAGATTTTCAAAAGAGGCTATCTTAATATTCAAGGGTAAATGATTTAGGGTGAAATATGCTGCAATACCAAACACTGAAAAGCTCTTTTACTGAGGAAACACTGTTTAAAAGTTCACATTAAAATATGCATTGCAAATTCTAAGAAAAAGTCTACTTATTAACAAAAAGGAGAAATAGATATCTCATGTCATCCTGTAATATTTATAAGTTGGGAATTAAGGTTTCCAAGAAACAGAAAAAAGTCTTTGAGATAAACTAAAGTTTATGAAGCTTAAAGAAACTAAACTTTTGAAGTGATGCTACGTTTTTAGTTGCTATACTATCTCACCCTCAATGAATTATCCAGCCTAGGATACTGTAAAACATACCAAATTTGATGTCAGACAATGTGGAATTCAGTCCTTATCCCACCATTTTCTAAATAAATGACCTAAGGCTTATCAACTTCAGTTTAACTGTTATTTATTTATTTATGTATTTATTTTTATTTTTTATTGTATTTGTATTTATTTTGTTAAACATTTTCCAATTACAATTTGATGTGATTTGGCTGCATGATGAGAGTTGCAGGTTATTTGTGTCCTTGCCTCCTGTGGGCCTCATGTCTGACATCTTGGCATGTCTTCATGGAAGGTTTTCTTTCTTTAACAGGAAAAATGGAAATTAAGATCTCTTACATGTTGGTAAGTTACACATGGCTTCCTCTTATTCCTCTTTGTAGGACAAATAGTCACAGATCCATTGATGCTTAGTCTGAGGTCCTAGTTGAGGGTACTTTTCCCCATTAAACTAATTGTTAACACTTTGCTTTTCTTATATTTAATTTTTATTTTTTCTCAACTGAATGTAAACAAAATCTTTTTTTATTATTATTTTTTAACAATTTAACTTTTAAATAAGTAGCTGGTGGTCTTCAGTCAGGAATACCTAACTTCACATTCTTCTTTAGATACTTGCTAGCTATATGATCTTGAGTAATAAATTTAACTTCTCTACTTTTTAGTTTCCCCATCCACAAAAGGAATGAGCTGTATCCAATGTATATCCAATGTGGATCTTATGTGTATATGTATATATATATATATATATATACATATATATATATATATATATATGTATATATATATATATATATGTATATACACATAGTGTGTATCTGAAATAAATAAGTGAATGAATAATAAAATGATAAATAATAAATAAATAATAAAATGATAAATAAATAATTATAAAGTGATTAGCCTAGGGTCTGGCACAAAGTAAGTATTATATAAATGTTAGCTACTATTATTATATGATTTGACTCTCATAACTCTCAGAGGCAGATTTTATTACTACCCCCATTTCATATTTGAGAAAACTGAGGCAGAGGTTAAGTGACTTGCCTAATGACACACCTACTACGTATCCGAGGATAGATTTGAATTCATGTCTCCCTGACTAGAGACCCAGCATTCTATCCTCTGTAACACTTACTGTCCTCAAAAATAAAATTTGTACTGACAGTTTCATCATTGGTTGTTTCCTATATCAACAAACTCACAGGTCTAGTTTTTACCCTTTGCACTATTTTCAAATGTTGATTCAGAATTTGAAAAGCATTTTCTACAGTCAGTGTTATAAGCAGTAAAAACCGTTGCTCATGCCATATCATAAAACCTATTACACCTAAAAGTTGAAATATTGTACTAGTAGTACAAGCTTGAGTTATAAGTCCTATGAGACAAGCAAACAGGGTGAATTTATGAGACAAAAAGGAGATGAGGCAGATATTTTTTTTTAAAAAAAGGAGCAAAGAAAGAGGAAATAATGGAATATAACAAGAAGAGAAAGAACCATGAGGTGAGAAGCGTTTTCCCCACTTCTCTGATTCAAAGTCAGGCATAAGCAAGAGTCTGAAAACCTCTTTACTTATCTGCATCTCATTATGATCAATCTCTTCATGCTTTCTTCCCAGTCCTTCAGTGCCTTCATTCTGTACTGTCATATAATTGGCTCTGGAAATACCTTCTTCCCATAAAGTTCCACATACCCAAATTACTTGCCCCTTCTCCTTCTAATCAAACCTCTAATTTTCTCATTTAATTAATCTCAAATAGGCATTAGAATGAAAATGATCTGATTGAATTAATTCTTATTCATGTAGAAATGAGTGGAGTTTCCTTAACCTTCCCAAAGGTCTTTGCATTTTAAAAGAAAAAAAAACCTAATTTCATGAAATTATTCTATAATTCAGATGTTCTGAAACTGAGATCGATGAACTTATTATTTTAAAATAATGACATATGCATTTCAAAATAATTAGTTCCCTTTTAATTAAACCCTTATATCTGAAAAGTCTTAATCAGGATGCCAAAAAGGTCTGTGACACAAAAACTACTGAACAGTCCTTCTCTCATTGGTGGAATATTTAGCATTATAACTGAGTGAAGTGAACAAATTAAATATTTCAAAGTCAAGTTCTACTGGACAAACAAGTCAGTCCTTCCTGGGCTTTGACTTTAAGATAGCCAGCGGTGTATTATTCATGTTTGTCAGCACTTTCATTTCTGAAGTTGTTTTATACATCTGAAATTACTGCTTTTAAAACTTAAATCAGAAGCAACAAATCAAGTAGCAATAATAAGCTTTCTGATAGAGATATATACAGTAACAATTAACAAAGGCAGTAGAAGTCTATATCACATTTGGCCATCATATTCACTGACTATTAAATTGAAAATAAATTAGAAGAGAAATGAGTCATGTAAAATACACATGAAAGAGTACAATAAAGGTATAAAATTGTGCAAGAGACTGAAGTCTAGTATCAGTTAGTGTTTACAAAAGTGCCAGGACACCAAAAAAAGAGCTTTTAGAAACTGTTTAGAGCAAGAAGAGTGAGGTAATCATAATTCCACTTGTTGGAGGCAAATATAATATTAGAAGATACTACATAAAACTACTTAATTTCAGTTTATTTTCCTGTATTCTTCATCACAGTAGGAAAGATTCAGATTAGAAAGGATGGATAAATACAATTAAGAAAGAAACATGGAACATGAATTAAATGTGAAGATAGTAGAAATTGGATTGTTTTAAAAGATTTCTAGTCAGTCCTCCCCACAAAAAAACCCAAAATTATGTCATATGTTACTGGAAGTCCTTTGAGATCAGATTACCAAACAGCATAACTAACCTCCAAGGATTATTAGAAAATGGAAAAGGTAGCAAATAACCAGATAACAGGAAATGTTTGCCTGATTTTGAAAAAGTTGTGGAAGGTAGACTCTAGAAACAATAGATCAGACAATGTCCATCCCTTGGAATAGAAAATTCTGTATCACACTCCTAAGAAAAGTGTTTCTGAGAATATAGGAAAGGAATTAATGATCCCTCAGCAATCAGTGACAACAGAGTCTGACATGATTTTGAAAAGGAGTTAGACATACTGGGATTGCAAAAAAAATTTGATAAATGAATCTAACTGTAATAAAAATATTTTAAAAACTTTATCTACTGTAACTACACTGAACAACTACATACACCCACAAAATTTGACAGAAAGCATATAAATCATTAAGTATCTGCAAGCAGCCATTGCAATCATTGGAGGAAAAGTAGAGGTGTCCAGGAATTTGCAAAGGAGAGGCATCAAATACCACAAGGGCAGAAGAATCTTGAGAAAACAGATAATTATACATAAAAAAGCATTGAGAGACTATGTATCTGATTGGTCCATGCAGCAGAAAACTTGACTTCCATTTTGCCCAATAAAAGGCAAAAAGAAAGAGAAATGTGTAGAAATGAGGCAGGAAAACAACAAAAAAAAATAAAGCATATCAGAAATTTTAGATTTATTTAGTTGGTTATTGAAAACAAAATTCCAACAGATAGTACGGGACAGAGAGATAAAGAAGCAGAAAGAACAAAATAAACAACTCAATGCCTATCAAAATCGTTATTCTGGTGGACTGAGAAAGATAGAAACCAGAGTTGAGGAAGAGCCAGAAAATCAGTCATCTGTTAGCTTTCATTAAATCTAATGTAATGGGGGTTAAAAAAGAAACACCTTCCATTAAATCCAAAATGAAAGCTTGAACAATTTTAGTATAGTAAACAGTACAACGGTTATATCAAGGGAGGTGACCAATTCTATAAATTCTCCATAAATCTGAAAAGTGCTGGTGGCCAGAAAAGATGCTAATTATTGATTCTACTACAACAAAGCATGAAATACTAGAGAAATACTTGATAAGCTTTGAATTAGAGGAAATTCTAATTGCACCACATATCAAATGAGAATGTCAAAAGTATGTTGAAATAGAAGTCCATTACATCTTTAGTTGTTTTAGGTAAAGTATACACAGCTAGTATCACTAAAAAAAATATGGTCACCTTCAAAGAAAAAAATATGTTCAACGATGAACAAAATTTGTTTCATGCAATCTCAGGAAAGAAAAGACAATTTATTCTCAATCTGGAAAATAATGAGCACACTATTCCAATATGCCATAGCATTTATATTGCCTTTGCTTATTGTCATAATTTTTTTCTTCAATTCTACATTCATGACCTTTTCATCTCTTGCAAATGTATAAAACTGATGCAGGTTTGGTAAAAACATGGGAATATTTGATGTCTATGGAAAAACTGTACTTTCTTTGAAACATCCCACAGATATAAGAAAATCAAAAAAATTATTAACTTAAAATGTAGCACAATCCAGTGCAGAAAGGCAGAATAGTCAATACATTCTTTTAAGATCACAATGCAATAAAAATTATAAGTAATAAAAGGTCATGGGAAGATAGACCAAAAATTAATTGGAAACTAAATAATCTAAGCCTAAACAATGAGTGGGTCAAGCAACAAATCATAGAAACAATCAATAACTTCATTCAAGAGAATGACAACATTGAGACAACCTACCAAAGCTTATAGGCTGCAGCAAAGGCAATTCTTAGAGGAAGTTTTATATCTCTGAATACTTACATGAACAGGATAAAGAGGAGATCTATGAATTGGGAATGTAACTTAAAAAGCCAGCGAAAGAAAAAATTTAAAATCCCAAATTAAATACCAAATTAGAAATACAGAAAACCAAAAGATAGATTAATAGAATTGAAATTAAGAAGACTATTGAAGTAATGAATAAAAACTAAGAGTTGGTTTTATGAAAAGAAAACATTAAAACTGGTAAAAGTTTCTTCAATTTGATTTTAAAAAGAAAGAAGAAAACCAAAATACTGGTATAAAAAATGAAAGGGGTGAATTCACCTTCAAGGAAGAGGAAATTAAAACAATAATTAGAAATTATATTGCCCAACTCTATGCCCATAAGTTTGACAATCTTATTGAAATGGATGGATGTTTGCAAAAACATAAATGGCCCAGATTAACAGAAGATAAAGTAAAAAATGTAAATAACCCCATCTCAGAAAAAAGACATGGAAGAAGCCATCAATGAAATCCATAGGGGGGGAAATAAACTCCAGGGGTAGATATATTTACAAGTGAATTCTATCAGACATTTAAAGAAGAATTGATTCAAATGCTATATAGACTATTTGGAAAAAATTGGTGGAGTCCTACAAAATTATTTTTATGGTACAAATATGGTTTTGATACCAAAAGCAGGAAGAGTAAAACAGAGAAGGAAAATTATAGACCAATGTCCCTAATGAATATAGATGCAAAATTTTAAATAAAATGAAAGCAAAAAGATTGTAGCAACTTATCCCGAGAATAATATATTATGATCAGATAGGATTTATACCAGGAATACAGGGCTATTTCAATATTAGGAAAATTATTAGCATTATTGATCATATCAAAAACAAAACTAACAGGAATCACACGATTATCTCAATAGATGTAGAAAAATATTTTGACAAAATATAATACACACTCCTATTGAAAACACTGGAGAGCATAGGAATAAATGGAACTTTCCATAAAATAATAAGCAGTATCTACCTAAAATCAACACCAATCTTTATATACAATAGGGATAAGCTAGATGCATTGCCAATAAGATCAGGGACAAAACAAGAATGTCCATTATCACCACTGTTATTCAATATGGTACTAGAAATGCTATCTATAGCAATAAGAGAAGAAAAAGAAATTGAAGGAATTAGAGGAGGCAAAGAAGAAACTGTGTTATCTCTCTTTGCAGATGACAAGATTATATACTTAGAGAATCCTACAGAATCAAGTAAAAAACTACTTGAAATACTAAATTTTAGCAAAGTTCTAGCATACAAAATAAATCCACATAAACCATATGCATTTATCTATATAACTAACAAAGCCCAGTATCAAGAGATAGAAAGAAAATTCCCATTTACAGTTACTGGGGATACTGAAATATTTGGGAGTCTATTTGTCAAAACAAACCCAGGGACAATATGAACACAATAACAAAACACATTTTGCATTAGTAAAATCAAATCCTAAATAACTGGGAAAATCTCAGTTGTTCATGGATAGGTCAAGCTAACATAATAAAAATGACATTTCTACCTAAACTAATTTACTTATTAAGTGCCATACCAATGAAACTGTCAAAAATTATTTTATTGATTTAGAAAAAAAGTCATAATTCATATGGAAAAACAAAAGGTCCAGAATATCAAGTGAATTATTGAAAAGAAATATTAGGTAAGGTGACTTAGCCATACCAGATCTTAAATTGTATTACAAAGCACCAATCATCAAAGCACCATTTGATACTGGCTAAGAAATAGAGGGGTAGATCAGACGAATAGTTGAGGCACACAAGGCAATGTGTAAATGATCATCACAATCTAAAGTTTGAAGAACCGAAGGACCTCAGCTTCTGGGATAAGAACTCACTGTTTGACAAAACTTCTGGGAAAAATGGAAAATAATGAAGCAGAGACTGGGCATAGACCAATGCCTGACACCATATACCAGAATAAAGTCCAAATGAGTACACAATCTAGGTATAAAGGTTGATATTATAAACAAATTAGGGGAGCAAGGAATCATGATTTATCAGATTTATGGGGAATGGAGAAATTTATGACCAAGAGATAGAAAACATTATGAAGTGCAAAATTGATAATTTTGATTACATTAAATTGAAAAGTTTTTGAACAAACAAACCCAATGCAATCAAGATTTAGAGGGCAGCAGAAAAATGACAAAAAATTTTTGCAACTTGTGTCTAATTTCTAAAATATATAGACAACTGAGTCAAATTTATAAGAATATAAGTCATTTCCTTATTGATAAATGGTCAAAGGATACGGACAGTTTTCAGAGGAAGAAATTAAACCATCTATTGTCATATGAAAAAATGTTCTAAATCACCATTGATTAGAAAGATGCAAATCAAAACAACTCTGAGGTATCACATCACACCTATCAGAGTGGTTAACATGACAAAATAAGAATATGATAAATGTTGTAGAATATGTGGGAGAGTTGGAACACTAATTCATTTTTTGGTAGATCTATGAGCTGATTCAACCATTCTGGGGAGCAATTCGGAAATATGCCCCAAGGCCTATAAAATATGCATACCCTTTGACCCATCAATAATGCTTCTCGGGTTGTATCCCAAAGAGATCATAAAAATGGGAAAAAGACCCACATGTATAAAAATACTTAAAGTAGTTCTCTTTGTATTAGCCAAGAACTGGAAACTGGCCCATCAATTGGGGAATGGCTGAATGCATTGTGTATAGAAATATAATGAAATACTATTGAGCTATAAGAAAAGATGAACAGGAGGACTTCACAGAGTCTTGGAAGGACTTATGTGAACTGATGCTGAGTGAAATGAGCAGAACCAGGAGAACATTGTACACAGTAATAGCCACAGTATGTGAGGACTGTTTCTGGTAGACCCAGCTCTTCACAGCAATGCAAGGACCTAAAACATTCCCGAAGAACTCTTGAGGCAAAATGTCATCCACATCCAGAGAAAGAAGTACGGAGTCAGAACACAAAATGAAGCATTCTATTTTCCCCTGTGTTACCTTATGTTTTGTTTTGTTTTATTTTTTTCATGGTTGTTCCCATTCACTATATTTCTCCTATGCAACATGACTACTGGGAAAATGTGTTTAATGGGATTGTATTTGTAGAGCCCATATACGATTGCTTGCTGTCTTGGGGAAGGACGAAGGGGGAGAAAAATTTAAAACTTATGGAAGTGAATGTTGAAAACTGAAACAAGTAAATGAATAAATTTTTGGGAAAAGACAAAAGAGAAAAAAAGAAAGGATTAAGGAAAAGGCTATGTCTAAATATATTGACACTTGGTGGAAGGCTGAAACAAAAAAAAAATCATCATCATCATCACCATCATCATCTCCTATGTCATTATCATCTTCATGACATCAGGTTACATTTATATGGCACTTTAAGGTTGGAAAGCACTTTACAAATATTATTTCATTCTATCCTCACAAAAGCTCTGGAAGGAAAGTTCTATTATTATTTCCGTTTTACAGACGAGTACGCTGTAGCCATCAGTTTAAGTGATTTGTTGATGGTCACACAGCTAGTGTCTAAGCTGGATTTAAAGTCAAATCTTCCAGACTCTCAAGTCCAGTACTCTATCCATGGTGCTACCTAGACAGCAAATGAGAATATGGTTTTTAAAGTGAGTAAATATCATCTACTATTTTTCCTATTATACACTTCTGGAACCAAAAATCGAACATAGCAGATTTTGAAAATACCCTAATAAAACTCATGTATACTATTACTATACTATTATTGAAGTATATACTATTAATGAAGCTGATTACTTTAAAGCAGCTATAAAAATACTAAATATTTCTTACCAAATACAAGAGGAGACTTGATAGACATTTTAAAATCAATAAATATACATTTAATAATCACTTGTTATATGTCAGACAGTGTGCTGAGTGTAGGGCATACAAAGAAGACAAATAGAAAAAAAAGACAATATTCTTGTCCTCAGAGGCACTGGAGGAGAACAGCAAGCAAATATGGTACATACAAAATATCTGCAGTATAAATGCATTTATATTTTTAATGCCCAGAAAAGTGCTTGACATGT
This sequence comes from Potorous gilbertii, assembly GCA_028658325.1. Lineage (NCBI taxonomy): Eukaryota > Metazoa > Chordata > Mammalia > Diprotodontia > Potoroidae > Potorous > Potorous gilbertii. The sequence continues at coordinate 620,993,834 of CM053770.1, read as the reverse complement.
AATAGGTGCTTAATATATTTTGCCCATTACATCATTCACTCGTTTCATAGAGGAGGAATATGAAAAGCAAGGGTGTTAAGTGATTTGGCAAGGATCATCCAAGTAGAAAGCATCAGAGATTGGATCTGATTCCATGTCATGTAAGTCCAGTGCCAGCACTATTTCCAATGTTATTTCCCATCTTTTGTAGCAGAGAAGTTAGAAGTTACAAAGTGAGAAGTCATTTACTCCCTAATAGCTACAGAGGTCATAAATGGAATAGAAAATATTTTATAATACACTTACTTGTTTTTGTGAAGCACTTAGCTAAGCAGTGGATGTGTAAATGGAAAAGCAATATAGTCCCTCATCTCAGAGTTCTCACATTTTAATTATAGGAGATAGTACATATAGGATGGTTCAATTGAAAGTATTAACAATTTCCTAGTAAACCAACAGAGTGATGACAAGGAATAGGAGTTTGTAGACTATAAGAACATGTCAGATGACAATGTCACAGGGTTCAGAGGGCTGGGCAGATGGTAAAGCCCAGGTGGTAATCTTATTAGAGGCAAGGGATTATAGTTGATGACTGACACCTGCTTATCAATGCAAAATTATGTGCCATATTCCTGCCTAATAACATCTGAGTACCTCGGTTAAAGTACCTGGGGATTGAATTAGAGCTGGACTATGGGTTACCTCTCACAGAAGTGCAGTTTGGAGAGAGGCCATGCAATCTATAGTGGATGTCTAGTGTTTGGTTGGAAATTGACAATTGGGGCTTGGGCATAGGAGAAGTATTCCTCAGGGCCTGTTCTTGCTTGGCATTGGTTTTGGGGGTTAAATATCAGGACATGGACTCAGACCTAGGTCCACTTTCTTTTCATAACACCAAGTTATTTATTTATAGTACATTTGCCATGTAACTGGACTGGAGAATACATTCACCTATACCCCTATTGGAATTTGTCCACTCAGGGTATGCATTTCTACACTGATGTAAAGTTATTTTAATTGGTGAGTGACATGTACAAATTCAAAAAGACTGCTTTTTTGCGGGGGAAAGGGGTCAGGAAACAGTAATTAAATCAAGGCTGCCAGTGCTCCAAAAAGAGCTATCATTTGGATGCCCTATTTCTTTAACACTGTCTTTATAACTTCCCAGATACTTCCTTACCAAGTCTTCCCTTCAATAAATGTGTTGTCTTTCCTTATTAGAATTCAGATTTCTTGTGGGGAGGGGCTATCTCCCTTTTGAATTTGTAAATCTGTGCCTGGCACATAATAAGCATTTTTTAAATCCATTCATCGAGCCATACTAAATTGTAATTAGAAATTTGATCTCTGAATTTATAACAAGACCCCCCCCCCCCACTTTCATGGTGAACTTGAAAATTCTGACACTATCTGACACTTTCCCAATTTATTCAGATAATATTACAATTGTTATGTAGAGTCTTTCTTCACTTTCCGTAGTGAGGAAAGCCCATCAAAACTCCTACTTTTGAGTAATAACTAGGTGTTAAAATAGCAATTTGATTGAGCTACATTTTACACTGTAACAAATGTGGACCTGTTTTTGTACCCTGACACATTAGTTTAGCCTGCCTTCACTTCTTTTCCAGTTGCCAGTTTTAACCTTTTCTGGGTGTGAAAGAGCAATCACAGGCTAATCTTTGTCTTTTATATATTGTCTTATGACAGATTGACAAGTGAGGGAGACCTCACCTGTCAAGTTGGCCTCATAATGAGCCTTACGGGCCCTCGGCAGTTATCTATATTGTTTTATTTCTAGAAGACAGAACAAAAGATATTTGGAGCCTGGCTATTCTGAGATGCCTTGGCTGACAGGTTCATTCAGCTTCATGAGCCTGTAAAGCGGGGCACAGTGGACACAGATGTTTTAGAGAGGGCTTGTCTTAAGGCAACACTTCAATCAGATGATCCCTTTAACTTCTATTCTGATGGTTTATTATGATTTGTGGTGACCCTGGGTTCTCAGTGGCTCTGTCAGTAAAGCATGAGCTCTCTCAGGAAGGTAGGAAGTATTCACAAGAATACCATAGATAAGTTCAGAAACACTTTTAATCAAAAGACCATATAGTAGTAGACAATGTCTTTTTGGCTCAGTATGACTTATTAAGTCAAAAACTGTGGTTCTTAAGGTATCCAATCTGATTAAAGGAGGGGAATACCCATATTGGTGAAATTACAGATATTTTAGAATGCTGAAGTGCAATGGGGTACTGGACAAAGGGTCAAGTCATGATGAGCATGAGTAGAGTGCTCTAACACAAAATGTATTTGGATCAGGTGCAGATATTCTATAACTTATTTGACCTGTTAAAAAGGTAATGAGAATTCAGACTGATGATTTGCTGAGTAAGCAGAACTGGAGCATATTTTAAAAATGCACTAATCATCCAGGGCCATAGTCATGGTGTATGGTATTTCTGTACTGTATGGCACTGAAGATGAAGGATGAGATATGGAGGTATTTTGTGGAGGGTAAAAGTCTCAGACTCTCTTGTGCTAAGAACAGTAGTTGGCATATGGTAAATGCTTAACAAATATTTATTAATGAACTGACAAATTTGGAACAGGATCTTACTGTTATTTTTGTCTCTGTTGTATCCATTCCATATCTGGTACACTCACTCTTATCTATACCATCTCGGACCTTGGGGAAAGTGAAGTCAGAAATAATACAATTTATATGCAAGACTGATCCCACCAAAGTCAGATCCAAATATTGCATAGTTACTAGAGAAGTCCAAGTCTCAGTTACTGCTGGCATAAGTTCATTAGATATTGTTCCTCAGGGCATCAATGCTAGTCTGGCTAACCATGATATCCAGCATGAACTCTGGTCTCAGACCTCTTGGAAGATTACCCTCTTTACCTTTCATAGTATAGTTCCTTAATCATCTCCAAATACTTCATATAAAAGCATTGAAACATGGATATAGGCAAAAGTAACAGTAAGAGGTTCAGCTCAACAGCATTAGATAAGAATCTTGGGTTATATGATCTCTTTAAGGGGTGGGTGTATGGAGATATACAGCAGGCCTAGATTAGGGAGAAGTCCGTCAAAGTCATAAATTCAGAATGGCTGAAGAGAGCAAAATTGTTAAATCAATATCTTCTTTCTCTTACTTTGTTTTTCAAGCAACTGGCCTCTTTGAGGCTCAAGAGACCTCTTCAATTATTAATTGCCTCCACCCACCCCCATTTATGGTGACAAGAGAGTTAATGGGGGCAAAGTAAAATAAATAATTTTTCTGAATTTTACTACAAACCTTATAATTTTTTTTATTTTTAATCATTTTTAAAAAAAATTTTTAATTTTCAGTTTTCAACATTCATTTCCCCAAAATTTTGAATTTCAAATTTTCTCCCCATCTTCCCCCTCATCCCACCCCAGGACAGCATGTATGATCATTACCCTTTCCTCCAAGCTGTCCTGCTTCTATCACCCTTACTTCCCTTCTATTTTCCTGTGGGGTGGGATAGATTTCTGTACTCACTTGCCCATATATTTTATTTCCTAGTTGCTAGTAAAAAACAATTTTTTAACATTTAAAAACAAAGTTTTTAAAGCTTTGAGTTCCACATTCCATTTCATCCCCCCTCCCCATCCACCGTCACTGAGAAGCCGAGCAACTTGATATGTTTTACATGAGTAGTCATGCTAAATACTTCCATGACACTCATGTTGTGAAAGACTCTATTTCACCCTATCTATCCCCACTCTTCATTTTTTCTGTTGTCGCCTTTGACCTGTCCCTCTATCAAAGTGTTTGCTTCTGGTTACCCTTTTCCCCAATCTTCCATCCCTTCTATTGTCCCCATTCTCTTATCCCTTTCCTTTCTGCTTTCCTGTAGGGTAGGAAACACTTCCATACTCACTTGAATATGTGCGTTATTCCCCTCTGAAGTCAAATCTGATGAATGGAAGACTCACTTATTCCCTCTCATCTTCCCCTTCTTATATATGCACGTGTGTGTGTATACACACATACATATATACATATATATTATATATACTATATATATATATATATATATATATATATATATATATATATAAACATGTGTGTATATATGGATAATCCTAATACTGAGAAAGGACTTGTGAGTTACAAATATTGTCTTTCCATGTAGTAATATAAAGTTTAATTTTAATAAGTCCCTTATGGTTTCTCCTTCCTGTTTACCTTTTCATACTTCTCTTGACTCTTGTCTTTGAAAGTCAAATTTTCTGTTCAGCTTTGATCTTTTAAACAAGAATGATTGGAAGTCTTCTATTTCATTGAAGTTTCATTTTTCCCTGAAGTTTATATTCAATTTTGCTGGGAAGGTAATTCTTGGTTTTAATCTTAGCTTATTTGACCTCTGGAATATCATATTCCAAGTCCTATTATCCCTTAGTGTAGAAGCTGCTAAATCTTATGTTATTCTGATTTTGTTTCCACAATATTTGAATTTTTTCTTTGTGGATACTTGGAATATTTTCTTCCTGACATGGAAATTCTGAAATTTGGTTACAATATTTGTAGAAGTATTCCTTTTGGGATCTCTTTCAGGAAGTGATCAGTGGATTCTTTCCATTTATATTTTATCTTCCATCTCTAAAATATCAGTACAGTTTTCCTTCATAATTCCTTGAGAGGTGATGTCTAGGATCTGTTTTTGATCATGGCTTTCAGGTAGTCAAATAATTTTTAAATTGTCTCTCCTTGGTCCATTTCCCAGGTCAGTTGTTTTTCCAATGATTTAGTTCACACAGTCTTCTATTTTTTTCATTCTTTTGGCCTTGTTTCATAATTTCTTGATTCTTATGAAGTCATTAACTTCCCTTTGCTCTTTTCTAATTTTGAAGGATTTTTTTTCTTCATTGAGCTTTTGCACCTCTTCTTCCATTTGACCCATTCTGCTTTTTCAGGCATTCTTCTCCTCTCTGGAATTTTTGATGTTTTTTTGTAATTTAGGTGAGTCTAATTTTAAAGCTATTATTTTCTTCAGCATTTGGGGGAATTTCCTTTAGCATTCTTATTCATTCGTTTTTCAAGATTTTGTTGAATCACTCTCATTTCTCTTCCCAATTTTTCATCCACTTCTCTTACTTGATTTTCAAAATCTTTTTTGTTCTTTTCTATCACCTGGGACCAACTCAATTTTTTGAGGTTTTAGATGCAGGAGCTTTGGCTTTGCTTTCTTCTTCTGGTTGTATGTTTTGTTTTTCTTCATCACCAATGACATAAAAAAATACCTTTTCATTGAGAAAGTAAGAATTTATAAACTGTTTTTTTTCCCCTCTGCTCATTTTCCCACCAAATTACTTGACTTTTGAGCTCTTTGTTAAATGTTGGACTCCAGAAGCATCTTATGCTTCAGTAATAACTGCTACCACTCTGGGACCATGGCTGGGGCTGGGACCAAGGCTGGGTTGGGACTGGGGCACAACCAAGTTCCCCTCATAGTCAATTGAGAAACCATTACTATTGACCTTCAAAGCTATCTTTGGTGTTTGTGGTTTGAGAAGTCTGGAAACTGCAGCAGCCCGGTGATTCAGTCACCTAAGTCTTGTTACAACTCTGTCCACCCTGGCATGGCATACTCTTGAATTCAACTCTGCTCCCAGTCTGGTGTGATAGACCCTTCCAGTCAATCTTCTAGATTATCTTGGACTGGAAACTTTCTTCAGTCTGTCCTTTTGTGGTTTCTGCTGCTCTAAAATTTGTTTAGAGTCATTTTTTTACAGGATTTTTGAGGGTTTTGCGGGGAGAGCTCTAGCAGGCTCCTGATTCTATACCACTATCTTGACTCTGACTCCCCCAAATTTAATCCATTTAAAAATTTTAATATGCCATCCTTTTGCTGCAATAATTTTTTATATAAGATCTGTTGATTGAGATCACAGAATTCCTATATAAATGTTTTAATTCTACATCTTCAAATCACAAATTGATCACATTGAACACTAATTATTTCTCAGATAGATTTTACATTTTTTGAAGTTTCCAGGCCATTTAAGTGTATATTTATGCATTCTCCCTTTTATACATATACAGAACCTGGGTTGCTCAGTGGGTAGAGCACAGAAAATTGAGACAGGAAGGCCACAGTTCAAATCTGGCCTTATAAATCTACTAGTAGTTTCATCCTTGGGGAAACCTTTTACATGCGAATGATTACTGAGGATAAAATTAGGTAAATATTTGTAAAGTTCTTAAAATAGTTCCTGACACATAGTATCTTCTATACAAATTCTGGTTATTGTTATTGGAACTAGATGACTCAGTAGGCAAGAGTACCAGACTCAGATTCAAGAATACCTGTCAATATACCCCCACATACTAACTACCTGTATAAACCTGGGCAAGTCTTTTAATCTCTACTAGCATCATTTTCCTCATTGATAAAATACAGATAACAGAGCATCCATTCCCAGGGTTGCTATGAGGATTAAATCAGATAGTACTTATAAACTTCCTGGCACAGAGTGAATATTATGTAAATGTTCACCATATTTATTATATGTGCAGGTGCATATGTATTTAAATACATATACAAAGTACATAACCAATCAAAAAAGTGAGTGCAATGTGTCTTAGTTGGTAGTTGTTAAATCATAAATACCTCATGTTATTAACTACTGTGATGTTTAACTTTTATTTTGAGTAATTTTGATAAATATTTACATGAAAAAATAATTAGTTAAAACAAAAGGAATATAAAAACAAGCAAAATTCCAGGACTATAAATCACTCTATATGTTGTTGACAGTCTGAAAAAAACAACTATGCTGTGACATTTTACAGTACAAGGGACCAAGTTAAAACGCCATGTATCAATCATCATAGTGGAAGTGACTATATAACTAGCAACAAAGGAATAAGGGCATAATGAAAGGAATCAGAGGTGTTGAGAATGTGGTTTGCACTTAAGTAGAGTGACAGATTGCTGACAGATCACTTGGAGTCTGGAAAAACCAATTTCTTTTCATGTACTATAAGAATGCACAGTGAACAACTATCAATTCCTGATGTCTTACTTCTATTATTTGATTCAAAATCTAATTATTGATGGGATATTCAATCAACTCTTTGCTCCTGATGAAACCTGGATTTTCATTACCAAATGCATAGTGGATTGTACATTCTTTAAAAAGTTTCCCAGGTATAATGACCAAACATGCATGAAACATTGGTAGTAACTCTATATTATAAAACTCTATTAACAATTGGAGATCCTCAGGCTATTTCTTAGAAAGACAAATACATATTTTCAGAACATATAACAGCTTCCTAAAGGTGAAAGCCTTTCCCCCAATTCAGAGCAATTTTATTTAACACATTATTTCTTGCTATAGCAAAGTAAGCTTTCCCAGTAAACTGTCCAGTCAAGACACCTAAAGCTATTGTTATTACAGTTCAGTAATTTTTAGTTGTGCATTTTATATGATTGGCACTTAGCTTATGCAAATTTTAACTGATTGACAAACTATCATAATTATCTTCGTAATTATCTCTGAATAAATGTACTGTCAGTTACTATCTGATTGGGTATATTAGCTAGAATGGGATTGAAAATACTGGAATATTTGGCCATTTCTGTTACTGTAATTATTCGGCACTACTGGAAGAACAGGTTATTGTCAGTTAAAATAACTGAATTTCAGAGTTGAAAAAAATAGTCTCTCAGATTTGTCAGAGAAGTAAAGTGAGTTCCAGAGAGAGTCAGTGATGTTACTTGTATGCTACAGTTAGTTAGTTGAAGAAGTAGTGCCAGACATGTTTTCTGTTGTGGTTTTTTCTACCCCTTTTCTGCCACATGGCAATGCCCTACATCCCTACCCTGAGAGCTATAAATTGTTTAGGTGGAACATTGATAGGGAAATGTTACTCTTGAGCAAAGACCTAAGGGCCAAATAATTCCATCTATTTTAATAAGGTCTGTGAGGTAAGAGTGGTTTTTGCATTCTGAAATTATGAAGTGGTTTTTTAAATTTAAATATGTAAAAACAATTCTTAATTCTGTCATAAGGTGGAGAATCAGATTGGTTCTGATGGCCATAGTTTGCTGACCCTATAAAGGATTAGAGAGAGAGACCTCAAAAAACTGTCATGAATAGAATCGTAGAAGAAATGTGGAATGTTTAATATAGAAAAGAAAGAATTAAAAGTGTTCATGATAACTATCTTTAATGCTCATGGCTTCTTGTTCCATGTAGTATGGAAATCTTGCTACTTTAGGTAGATATTAGAGATTGTAGAATCAAGTAGTGGTATGAACACAAAGCCAGGGATGTGAAGAAATGGACTTACCTTCCTGGCTCCCATAGTAATTATATATGTGGCAAAGGTTATTATCTAACCTCTGAATATGTTTCACCATCTATAATTATGATAATTATAACTGTTCTATTTCCCTCCTCAGGATGTTGGAAAATAAATTATTGATAAAGTTTTCTATCAGAGTCATTGGTGTTAAAAAAATTCTGAATATAAAATTCTGATCTGACTTCCATGGTACTTCCACACCATCTGTCCTCCACTAACTTGCTCATTTTGGAATATCCTTCAGTGCCTAGGAACAGCCTTCCTCCCTGCAGTTGGAGCACCATGGAATAATTCTCTCCAAGGCCTACCATCCTTCTCCCATTAATGAGTTTCTCCTGGACAATCTATTTTGTGGAGGAAATTTGCTGGCCTGTTATCATTCTCCTCCCATTTCTGATACTGATGCATCATTTCTCCATTCCCTCCCCCTTTTCTGCTTCCTTTTGTGTTGTCTTCCTCAATTAGAATACAAGCTTTTTGAGGTCAGAAACTGACTTTATAATATTTATTTCCCAAGTGTTCACCACAGAACCTGCCAAAAAACAAGCACCTTATTTTCCCTTTTTTTCCAACCATCCTTCTTTCCTTCTTAGTGGTTAATTATGAATTACTAAAGTTCCTTCTACTCACATTGACTCTGTCTTATAGGATAAAGATTTAAAAGGACTTGACAGTTTTACTGCTTGAAGCTGACTTTTCTCCTTTCCCTTGCAAAACATTAGCAACATAGCTGTCTGGACTATAACAGAGGATGACTTTAATGAAAGAAGAGATATAAACAATGAAATTAGTGTACAAGAAAACAGTTCACATGATTGCTGAGATGTCAATATTATTTGAAAAATTATGGAAATAGTATACTGATTTGCAAAAAAAAAGAAAAAGGAAGAAAGAAAGAAAGAAAGAAAGAAAAAGAAAGAAAAGAAAGAAATAGAACAGGGGAATTATAAATCAGGAAAAAATAACCTCAATTATTTGGTAAATATTAGAACAGATCATTAAAGATGTTTAATAAGCATCTAGAAAAGGAATTGGTGATCATAAAGATCCAGTATGTTTTAGTAATAAAATATTATGTCAGTCTAAACTTTTTGTAATTAATTAATTTTTAACATTCAATTTTAAAATTTTGACTTCCAAATTCTCTTCCTTTCCTTGGTCATCCTTCACCCTCAGTTGGGAAGGTAAGTAAATATGACATCAATTATACATGTGAAGTCATGAAAAACTTATTTCTATAATCACCATTTTGAAAGAAAAAAGCAAGAAATAAAGAAAGGTTTAAAAGTATTATTCAATATATATTCAAAGTTCACCCTTTCTCTTGCTGGATCTAGATGAAATTTTTCTTCATGAATCACTCAGAATTGTCTAGGATAATGGCATTGATTATAAAATAATATAAAGAGTAGATAAAGCTTTCACTATTTATCATTGTTACATTATTGCTGTTTGTTCTGGTTCCATTCACTTCACTTTGCAACAGTTTTTAAAAGATATCATAAAAATTCTAATTTCCTTTTTTGAGAGTTACTAAATTTATATTTGAGGAAAATAAGGTATATAGAGTTTACTTATTTTTCAAAAAGCTTATGATAAAGTATCTCATGCCATTCATGGGGAGAAGAGGGAAATGTGTGGTTTCAATGATAATGGAATCAACTATGTTTGGAAGGTTGAATAGTCTTACTCCAAGATAAGTTATTAATGTTCATCCTTAGGATGTTAGGAAATTATCAGTGAGCATATACTGCTAGCATTGTGCTTTGTAATATTGTTACCAATAATTGGATGAAAGCAAATATAGCATGTTCATCTAGTTTTGAGTGGCGACATGTTGGTATGGATACCTAACCACAATGAATGACAAAACTTCTAATAAAGTTCTATAGCAATAAAATAAAGTCTGACATTTGTATTCAAATGCTCAAGTTTCAAATTTTAGATTGGGAAGCAATGGTTGGATTGGCAGCAGTATATCAGAAATGGATCTAGGCAGTTTAGTAGACCCCAAGATCAATATAAGTAAGTAATATGATGTGTAAGCCTATCAAATCAAATACTATCTTGGTCTAGAGTAAGGGAGACAAAACTTCCAGGAATTGAGAGACATTATTTTGTAGTGGATAGGACAGTGTACTTGGAATTAGAAAGAAATGAATTAAAATCCTGTCTCAGACACAGATTGCTTGTGTGATCCTGAGCGAATGATTTAAAATTTCCTTTTGTTTTCTTCTTTATTAGTAAGAATGAGGATATGGCATCTGATGGTCTCTGAACACCTTTTAGTTCCAATTCTATTATTCTATGAATAAGGAGCTCTTAATTTGCTCTTGCACTTGTTAAAACTCAATTTAGAACATTGTTGTCAGTTCAGAGCAGTATAGTTAGAAACATTAATAAGTTAGAAAGCATTCAGAAGTGGACAATCATAATGGCTAAGGGCTTTGGGTCCACATTTTATAAGGATAGATTGAAGGAACTGAGTATATTTAACTTGGAGAGGAAAAAGAAAATGCTGAGTGATAGAAGAGTCATGTTCAGGGTAACTAACAGACTATTACGTAGAGGAAGTGATAGATTAATTATATTTTCTCCCTGAAAGAAAAACCAGGAGAAATGAGTAGAAATTCCAAAGTTCTAAATTTAAGCTTGTTGTCAAGGAAGAAACCCTAACAATAATGAAAATAAAACTTCCTAACTCTTGCTTCCCCAAAATCAAATGGGCTGCTTCAAGAAATATCAACTTCTTCTTTGAAGGCCTTTAAGCAAGAGGTGAATATTTATTTGATAAGCATGATAAAATGGGGGCTTCTTTTGTGTATGTGTCAGATAGCCACTGAAGTTCATTTTAATTCAGAATTTCTGAGATTCTGTAAAAAAAAAATCCTTTCTTTAACCCCTTTTTCCTATTCTACTCCCTCCCTTCTAGATAAATAGAACATGTATTCAAAGAGTTAAGTTAAATGTTTTAATTTTCCCCACTCAAGGAACATTCTCTATCGATGAGCAGACTTGCTTAAGGCATAGGAAACATACTGACCTGAATTAACTATTAACCTCAGGTTGTTGCTTTTAAGATACCAGTTATCAGTTACTTTCCCAAGGCAGATAACTTTGCTTTATCAAGACTGACAAAGATTGAGAAGTAGCATTGTGTTGTAGAAAGAGGCTTGGAATGGAATGGAGGTAGGTGGGTGGATGGGTAGGGGCAGTGGTAGAAGGAGGACTACAAATCCTGAATTCAGATCACAGCTCTAGCTAATAGTAATCCTGATAACTGTTAACATCTGTATAGCACTTCATGGTTTGTAAAAGTGCTTTATATTTTTATACATATATTATATATATATATATATATATATATATATATATAATTTTTATATATATATATGTAATATTTATATATAATCCTCATAGCACCCCTGTGAGGTGGATAATATTGTTTCCTTCCACATTTTGTAGATAAGGAAATAGTCTGACAGATTCTAAATAATTTGTCAGAGCTAGTGTCTGAGGCAAGTTTTCAGCTCAAGTGATCTATTCTCTAAATCCTATCTTTTATCCACCATGTCACCAAATAACCTCCAAAACCTATCCTGTTAGGAGAATGATCACTTATGGTATGACAGGTATAATACTACATCTGAAGTCAAGAAGTCTGAGGATCAAATTAAATAATGTACTTGTGTTAAATACCATGCAAATATCAATTATTTTACTATTATGATGGGAAACTCATTGTACCTAACCCTCATTTTCCTCATTTACAAAATGGCAATGATGATTACATTGCTTTCTCTTGGAGATGGTATTAGGAAAGTGCTTTGTAAACATGAAAGCACTATATAAATGTCAACTACTATTTTAATGATCATTAAGAAAATTCCATGTTTATGATCCAGAGAGAATAGGAGTACCCTAAGCAAAGACAGGGAAATAGACACCGTGGTTTTGATCCTCCTATGTAAGTTGAGTCATTGCTTTTTAATTTAAATAGTAATCAGTGTATATTGTTTAGTCTCATGGCATGAAGGGATAATCATTGATAAAACAATTGCAAATAAACAAACACTTTTGAGAAAGGATAGAACTTTCTACCTGTGAATATTTTGCAATTTTCTGAAACTTTTTTCCAATTTATTTATTTATTTATAGTTTTCAACATTCATTTCCACAAGATTTTGAGTTTCAGACTTTATCCCCATATCTCCATTCACCCACAGCAAAACACCATGCATTCTGATACCCTCTTCCTCAAATCTACCTTTCTTCTATCTTACCCCTCTCTTCCCTTATCCTCATCTTCCCTCTTTTCTTGTAGGGCAAAATAGATTTCTATGCCCCATTACTTCTATTTCTTATTTCTCAGTTACATGCAAAAACAATTCTCAACATTCCTTCCTAAAACTTTGAGTTCCAACTTCTCTTCCTTCCCCTCTCCCCTCCCATTACCATTGAGAAGGCAAGCAATTCAATACAGGCTAAAATGTGTAGTTTTGCTAAAGACTTCCAGAATAGTCATGTTGTGAAAAACTAAGTATATTTCCTTCCATCCCATCCTGCTCCCCCATTTATTTTATTCTCTCTTTTGACTTCATCCCTCTCCAAAAGAATTTACTTTTAATTAACCACATTCTCTCATTTGCTCTCACTTCTATCATCCGCCCACATCCCACTTATCCCATTCTCCCCGACTTTCCTATAGCATAAGATAGATTTTCATACCAAATTGAGTTTGTATGTTATTCCCTCTTTAAGTCAAATGTGCAGGTGTAAGCTTCAGTTTTTCCTCTCACCTTCTCCTTTTCCCCTCCATTGTAAAAGCTTTTTCTTGACTTTTTTTTTGTGAGAGATAATTTGCCCCATTCCACTTTTTCCTTTCTCTTCCCAATATATTCTTCTCTCACTCCCATTTTTCTCTTGATTCTTTTATTTGAAAGTCAAATTTTTTATTCAGCTCTAGTCTTTTTATCAAAATGCTTAAAAGTCCTCTATGCCACTGAATGATCATTTTTTCCCTTGAAGTATTATACTCAGTTTTTCTGGGTAAGTAATTTTTTGTTTTAATCCTAGTTTCTTTGTCTTCTGAAATATCATATTCCAAGTTCCTTAATCCCTTAATGCAGAAGCTGCCAGATCCTGTGTTATCCTGATTGTATTTCCACAATACTTGAATTATTTCTTTCTAGCTGCTTGCAATATTTTCTCCTTGATCTGGGAGCTTTGGAATTTGGCTACAATATCCTTAGGAGTTTCTCCTTTTGGATCTCTTTCAGGAGGTGATTGGTGAATTCCTTCAATATTTCTTTTAACTTCTGGTTCCAGAATATCAGGGTAGTTTTCCTTGATAATTTCATGAGAGATATGATATCTAGGCTCTTCTTTTGATCTTGGCTTTCAGGCAGTCCCATAAGTTTTAAATTATCTCTCCTGGATCTATTTTCCAAGTCAGTTGTTTTTCTAATGAGGTATTTCACATTGTCTTCTATTTTTTCATACTTTTTTGGTTTTGTTTTGTAATTTCTGGGTTTCTCATGAAGTAATTAGCTTCCATCTGCTCTATTATAATTTTTAAAGAACAGTTTTCTTCAGTGAACTTTTGAACCACTTTTTTCATTTGGCTAATTCTACTTTTTAAAGCATTCTTCTTTTTATTGGCTTTTTGGGACTCTTTTACCATTTGAGGTAGCCTATTTTTAAAGTTGTTAATTTCTTCAGCATTTTTTGGGTCTCCTTTAGTAAGCTGTTGACTCATTTTTCATGATTTTCTTGCATCACTCTCATTTCTCTTCCTAATTTTTCCTCCACATCTCTTACTTGATTTTCAAAATCCTTTTTGAGCTCTTCCATGGCCTGAGACCATAGCATATTTATTTTGGAGGTTTTGCATGCAGAAATATTGATCTTTAGGTCTTCCTCTGATGGTATGCATTGTTCTTCCTCATCTGAAAAGATGGAAGAAAATACCTGCTCACCAAGAAAGTAATCTATTGTCTTATTCTTTTTCCCTTTTTCGGCATTTACCCAGTCAGTTACTTGACTTTTGAGTTCTTTGTCAAGAGGAGGGTATACTCTGGGGACTTGTAAGTTCTCAGTCTCTACAATCAAGGGAGAGGAGTTTACTCCTCTCCTGACCTGCACTCGGGGGTCTGGCACAACTACAAGCACTCTTTTCTGTGAGTAGAATTCCCTCTTCAAAGCCTCCACCAGTTCCACCACATCAGCTCTGTTCTGCACACCAGGACTGGCACTCAGGGCTAAGAATGAGATCAGCAACTCAATTTCCCCAGGGTCTTTAGGCCAGGGCTTCAACAACGGAAGCTGTTGCTACCTGGGGCCAGGGCTAGACCATTGTGTTCCCTTCACCCAAGTGAGAGAGCTTTCTCGCTGACCTTTGAAGTTGTCTTTGGCATTTGTGAGTTGAGGAATCTGGGACCCACAGCTGCCGCCAGTGGCACCTTGAAACTCCCTCTAGTCCTGTCCTTGCTGCAGCATGGCCAAGGCTGTGCTGTGCTTCCACTCCATGCCTCATGCAATAGGCCTTTCTTGTTGGCTTTCTAGGCTGCCCTGGGCTGTAAATCTCTTTCACTCTGTCACCCTGTGGCTTCTGCTGCTCTAGAATTTGTTGAGAGTAACTCTTTACAGGTATTTTATGGGCTGTGAGAGGAGAGCTTCTAGAGGTATGTCCTTCTACCCTGAAACTTTCATTTGTCAGAAAGATCTGGGTCGAAATATCAGTTAAGTCAAGCATCTATTTAGGATCTGATTTATTCACTATCCTTTTTCAGTTGTGTATCTGTGAATGATGCTGTAGTTATCCTGTGATATATTTTTAGGCATATGATTGTCAGAACCATGGAATAGGGAAGGATATTTGACAAGATTTGTTATTATTTCTTGGTTAAGTAGTGCAAAATATCTATCTATTAGATTAGTACAAGACAGGAAAAATGGGAATAGTATGAATTCTGCAGGATATTTTGGTGTTTGCATTTCCAGTGTGTTGATTTGCCATCTATCATTCCAGGAAAGATAAGCTTTTGATGTCTAATTCTAGCTATAATTTGTTTCTTCCTTGGTTTATAATATGTAACAGATTTGTTTTCTAGAATGTAATTTATATGACTTTTATCATATATTTCCTAATCTGCATTGGCAAATCAATTTACATGCAAAAGAAAATGCCTTTTCTAATATTACGTGTGGTGATAACCTGATCTTGAATTGCTGTCATGAATTTCTTCACAAAATAAATCCATATGATTCTGCCAAATTATTGATTTTTTCTTTGTTGACATGTTTTTGACAGAGTTCATGTGGATATAACATACAGAGGTTACATCTGCATGAACTTTCTCTTTGTTTCCACTTTAAGAACCTAGTCATTTCACAGGCTCCAAAGCATATAAAATAACTTCATTGTTTTTGACAAATCCAATAGTGTTATATTATGCCAGCTTGGACCATGCTTATGTAAGTGATATCTACTGGTTCCAGAATTAAATGTTTTGTTCAATGTCCTCAGGAAGACTCAACCCTTTTCCTATTCTTTTTAGGGTGTCTTCATCTTTCTGTAATTACATTAGCATGATGGTCCTATGTTTTGTCAATATTTTGTGTTTGTTAAAAAGTCTACACGATTTTTGTTCAAGACAATGCTAAAAGTATATACCAGGTGTAGGGATTGTTCTGAATGCATTGTTCTCATTGAATTTTGAATGAATGATTTCAGTAAGTCTCTTGATGTAAGTCAGCATAAGTAGCTTCTTGTTAGATTTATATTTGACAAGTCTTACCTGTAGGACACCAAGTTTTTTATAAATCTGATCTTCTCCCCTTGTCCTAATGTATCCATGTCTTTAATCTTTAAGCCTGTAATCTTGATCTCTGTTTAGCCCACATTAAGAATTTTAAGTTTATTCAGTCTAAATTATATTTTCATACCATTTCATACCATCAAAATCTCCCTACAAGGCCATCCATGTATATCGAATGTTTAATATGATGTTTAATATAAATTCTTTCTTCTCTTGACTTGATTTTCCATTTTTCCTAGTTCTTTTCCCCTTTTCAGATTTAAAGAACTTCTTAGATTCTTTTTTTATGTCAAATAATTTAAACTTAAGAATGATATACTTGGATAACCCTCAAAGCTAGATAACATGAAAATGGACAAAAAATATTTTCTGGTACCATATTTTCTAGAAATTCTTCTTGATGTTCTTGTGTTAGTCATATGTTTTTAAAGAAAAATAGTTTTTTTACATCCCTTCCTCTTCTCTCATATTAATTTCATGAAAATTATTATGAAAAATCCTGTGTTAGATCAACACTAGGTCCCTAAAGAAAATCTTCTCTAATACCCTTACTTTACAGGAAACTGAGGTCCAGAAGTGAAGTCTTTTTCCCCAGATTGCAAAACAAACAATGACAAACAGAGCCCTCTAAAAATTTTTCATTTAAACTCATTACTTGACTATTTTCTATCATAGACCTTTTTGAGAAAAAACCAACAACCAAACTTCAATAGATCATCTACCATCAACTACCTGTGATGAGCAAGAAAAAGATATTTGGATTACTTGATATTTACCACCAGCGAAAAATACCAAAAGAAAATCTCATCCAAATATATTAACTTTTATATATAAGCTCCTCCTCTCATGACATGGTAGCTCTCTAAATACTATATGACCTCGTAGTCAGGGATTTCTGTGCCTATCTTCTCATCTTTTCTCATTCTCACTAAATACACAGACACACACACACACACACACACACACAATAGCTTCCTCTCCATTTCCTTGTACTCTGAATGACTTTTTCTCAAAGGAGAAAAGTGTTACATAAAACTCAATCTTTTTTCTTTCTGTCCCAAATTTACACTACAAATGCTTAATTATCTTAGCACAAAATACTTTTTCTATTAACTTCCTAACATTCAGAGCAGTCCAGAAGTTAAATAGAACGCCATTCCCTAAGAGAACTGTCCAAAACTTGAATAGAATACCACCTCATAAGTTAGTGTATCCAGCCATGCCCATCTCAATTACTATGTTCAGTTCTAGGTGCCATATTTTAGAAGGTATTTTTTTTTGTCAGCATATACAGAAAAGGTTGGCTAACAATCAAGAAGACTTAAAACTCTTTCAGTTGAAGACTACCTTCAAAAAGAAAGGTATAAATTACAGAAAACTGAGTGGGAAAAGTAAGATATTAGAGTTGTCTTCAAATGTTTGAAAGGTTATCCTAACATTTTTTTCTATGTTATTTCAATGAATAGAAATTGTAAGGAAATAGCCTTTAAAAAATAAAAGGAAAACTACTCTAATAGTTAAGTATTGCCTTCCATAAAGCAGTAATTTTATTATCACTGGAGGTGTTCCAACAACCTGCACAACTGCTTGTCAGAGATACCTTGCAGAGGAAGCAAGGCATTAGGGAGGGTGGCTATGTTACATAATGTATTTTTCATCTATGTCATGGGTATAAAGATCTCTTGATAAGAAAACCGTCTCTATACCAACAAAATTTTATATTCCTAAGAGAGTTGCCTTTCAGGACAATGAATCAAAATTAGAACTGATGAGGGCTGGAAGGTGGGGGGGGGGGGTGAGACCCCCACAAAGACGGGGGTACCAGGGGCTGGCTGCCTGAAAGAAACTCTCAGATTCAAGCATTGTTGAGGTTAAGGTAAAGATTTATTAAGCTTTTCAGCAGGCAAGCGTTATTAGGAAACCTACAACTTTATAGGAGTACAGGTACAGTTTATATAGGATATTTTACAGTATAGCTTGTGCCAAATATGCTAACTAGGTGTTTTGGGTTGGGGTTAGGGAGTGTCTAAGGAGTGGTCAGTTCTTAAAGGAACATGCACTTTTGGTATCTACTACACAAGTATTTTACCCAGAGTTCATTGGGAAATAGCCCAAGGTGGGGGCCACCTGGCAGTGTAGTTTTAGGCCTGAAACATCACTAAGTCAACTAATGGTCAGGGCTGCCTCAGAAATACCAGGTTGCTCTCATCAATGTCTTGTTAGACATGATAAATGTAAGGGAGTATACCTATGTCTAAGTCTAGGACACATATGATTGGTCAGTGAGAAGTAAATTTCATTATGACCAAGTGCACAGTCAGTTCAGCCAGTACACAGTTAGTTCAGACTAAGTTCTCTAGGTGCAACTAGCTGCTGTAACAGGAAAAGAGATAATGGGTGTTGCTGGGGCAGCCTGTGTCCTTAGACTGGAGAGAGGCTGCCTGAGATAGCATTTTGAGGCTAGGGAGAAATGTAATTTTTAAAGAGAAATGTGATTTTGGAATTGGAACCCAAGCACATGTACCCAAGCACCCCATAAGAACTTGGATCCAAGTCATCTTGACTTTGACACTGATTCTATATCCATTACCTCATTTTCCTTCTTATATTAGATGAATTTTAAGGTCCTTTTCAACTTTATGTTTCTATGCTTTTATTAGTTCTTTCTGAGGGGTGTAGGATGTGTTCAAGGAGGACAAGTACCTTTGGTGTGATGGCTGCCAAGCCCTTTTCGGGGCTCTTTCAACCCTTGGTGTCCACCTGTTCTGCCTAACCCTCTCCTGTGACTCCAAGAAACTGCAGCATGCTGAGCAGCCACACCCTGGTAAGCTGTTTAGGCAGATGGACCAAACCAGGTTGAGGGTAACCAAGGGTTCTCAAACCCACTGGTGAGTTAGGGGGGGTGTCTACCCCAAGTACGTGAAAGCTTCATGTGGTAGAATGGGCATATGAGAACAATTTGTTCCAACAGCCATCTATGAAAGCAGATGAAGCAGGTGATGTGGAGCTCTTAGAGCTTGATTAGACACCGAAGACACCAAGGTCATCCACTGCATCCTGAGACATTGTCAGTCATCTTGACTCTCTCCTGCCACTGGATTATGATGACTTTGGAGGAGACAGTGAAGCTGACGATTTTGTGCAACTCTGCCTCATTTAAATCCAATTTACACACGAATCAAAAAAGTTCTCTCTATAAAAGGAGAAAAATGTCATTTTCATCATACTACATAAAATATACAATTAATATAATTAACAGGATGGTGAAATTATAGAAAGATAGCAGATGAAATATGTGAATAGGAAATGCTATTAATTTCAAAGTATATATCAAAAGTAACATCCAGGAATATAGTTTTAAGAGTCAGTCAAATGCACAGACAAATATATTTTAAATGAACTTTTGAAAAAAAAAAGTTTTTCACCTGTATATTACGTACCTTACTGTGCTTGAACATATTTTGAATAAGTACAATGCAGTACGTATGAGTGCTTAACTGAGACATAATAATGTGGTAATGATATCAAGGGATTCACAGACAAATTTTTCAATTATCACTTATTTGATAATTAGTTGTTTAAAAGCCAGGGCATTTTGGCTTATTTTTCTTCTAAATTATGTTATTATTTTCTTATGTTCATTGATTTTTTTTAAGTGAAGAAAGTTATAGGTGGTTTGTACAAAATATATAAATGAATATATTTGGTTGATTACTCCTCTCTCATCTTTTCCCAATAAATATGTTATTTCTCATGTTGGAAAATGGAATCAGATTTGCATCAGAGGGGATATTGGTATAATGCTTTGTTAGTAATTCATATGTCACTGTGAAGTGTTGGAATCAATATTCTATTACCATACTGCTCTACCACTTCTTATTCTTTAAGGGTGATAAAATTTCAGTTACCCTGGATCTAATCATTCTATTTTTTATTATGTTAATGGTACATGCTTTTTTTTTTTTGATGAGGTTGCGGAGGAACAAGTCTGTTAATTTATTCATCATTGGTAAAATTTTAAACTTGTAGAAATTTTTTTTTGTCATTGAAAGTCTTTATTTTTACTTTTTTTATTTGATAATTTATTTAACTTTTAACATTCATTTTCACAAAATTTTGGGTTCCAAATTTTCTCCCCATTTCTCCCCTCCCCCCACCCCAATACACCCAGCATTCTAATTTCCCCTATCACCAATCTGCCCTCTCTTCTATTATCCCTCCCT
>CM053770.1:620962274-620973364 GCA_028658325.1 Potorous gilbertii | reverse complement strand
TTCAGTATAGGCCATATCTGTGTAGTTTTGCAAATGACTTCCATAATAGTCGTGTTGTGTAAAACTAACTATATTTCCATCCATCTTATCCTGCCCCCCATTGCTTCTGTTCTCTCTTTGGATCCTGTCCCTCCCCAAGAGTGTTGACTTCAGACTGCTTTCTCCTCCCACTGCCCTCCCTTCCATCATTTCCCCCACCATACGTGCTTTCTGTTTGGCATCTTACCTTGGCATTGTCACAACATGATGTTTCTTTTGACCAAATAGACAAACAGAAAATTGCACATATTTGTGTGTGAGCTCTTTTTCTTTTCTAATTTACTTGATTTTCAAACTACAGTTTTTGATTGATGCTTAATCGCTATTTATTTTCACTGCTATGAAAGCATTTGGCTTTCTCTTTCAGCTCCTGATTAAGCATAGCATGAATCTCTTTTATTTTTTCAATTCCATTCTTTGTATTTTCTTTCACAGCCTTCCTTTGGTAATAAGCTGTTTGCAATTTTGTTCTATGTATATGCTACATATTAATGTATTGTTCTGAAATCTCTCCAGAACTCTTCAAACTACTTCCACTACGGTGATATTTGATATGTCTGTTGTTTAGTAGTACTACTTTTTCCCCTCTGGTCCTTTCAATGGCTATAACATATATTGTGTGCAGGAATTGAAATGTTCTTAAACAACCCATCAAATATTGTAATAGAGTGCAATCATTCATGAAATTTAGAAAACATTCTAGCTTTTAAAATTACTCTTTTTTGAGAGGATTCTGGGAAGATGGCAAAGTAAAACAGAAAATTTCAAGCTCACAAGATTGCCCCCACTCCTCCTACAAAGATAAAGTAGTACCTTAGCGTGAATAAGGATAGGCGCACAACAGGGCTCTTCCTCAGACAGTTTGAGAAGATTGGAGATAAAATCCCAGTGCATGGTTTGATCCAGGTGAAAAGTAAACACCTCCAGGCTAGGGTCACCTTTAACAGCAAACTTCGTGCTTCTTAAACAACAGGCAGAAAGCTCTGGGGTTACTTGGTTTGGGAGGCTGCCCTAGACTCAGCCACAGGAATTTTTACCCCCAGGCTCATGAGGGCAGTTGGGCATCTGATCAGGGAAGATTGAGGGAATCATGGCTGAAAGGGTACATTGGACCCAGTTGTGCTGTGAAGAGCAGCAGGGGTGGAGAGGGAGGAAGGTGGGGAAGGAAAAAATACACACCCTGTGGGTGCAGAAGCACTGAGAAGCAATGGCCTGCCTGTGGGTACTTATAGGAAGTTTGGCTTTGGTTCCCAGCTAGAGGAGAGAACTGAAGAACTAGGGCAAGAGGCACCACCTCCCATACTTCAGGGCTAGAGGTGATTACAAAAATTAAGCTATTACCACAAAAAATGCACAGCAAAGCAGAAAGAATCCAGATGTACGAAAGACTGACTCCATTTTCTTTTTATATATAACGCAAAACACATATCTATGATTCTTAGTAATAATTAGGTAGCTCATATGAAAGAGTGGGGTAAACCTGAATATAATATGAATTTAAAAAATAAACCATGTAGGGACAGCTAAAAAGAGTAATTATTTTTTACAAATGAAGTGCAAGAGAAATAATTGATACAGAGGAAATTGATGGGAGAAGAGAGCTGGTAGTTGTGGTAACCTACTTTCATCAGCAATGAATTTAAGAGGGACCGATACATACATATATACATCTATCTATCTATATATATATATGATATATATATATTTATATATATATCATATATATATATTTAAAAGAGTATGAACATCTTCTAAATGCAGAAGAAACAAAAATTAAGGAGATAAAGAGCACAAGGGAAGGGTCTTTCAAGGGGAGGGTGAGGGAATAGTTCATAGGGGGCTATGGAAGGGTGTTTATATCAATGGGAATGGGAGGAGAGAGGAAGGATGCTTAGATGGGGGTAGGTAAATAAAAGAAAGGCAAGGTAGTGGATAGAATGAAGTAGTGGAGGCAGGAAGGATAGCAAACAAGAGATATGTAAAAACAAAAAACAAGATCAGGAGTAGAATATGTTGGGAAAGTATACGTCTATATATGTATGCATATATGTATATGTGTATGTATATGAATATATCTTTATATATGTATATATCTTTACACACACACATACACATATGCACACACACAGTGTGTGTGTATATATATCCTCAATTGTAGTCTTATGGAGGGGAAAAAAGAACAAAGTAAAGTTTCACAGCATAGAAAAAAAGAAAACTAACAAGGAAGCAAAGAAAAGATGGATAATTCTCAACGAGATGCTTTGCGTACATTATACAGTCTTTCTTGAAATGAAAATTTATTGTTACACATTTTGAATCTTTTCATATATTATGCACATAACATGCCTTCACCCTTCCTTACTTTGTATTTAAGTTCCCATATCTAAGTTTATGGTATGATCTAGTTCCTTTTCTCTATTCTGTATTTGTGTTCTGGTGTTTGAGTTTAACATAATTTTTTAAATAAAAAATAATAAAATTTCTGTTTTTGTGGGCTAGGTCAATAAAATGAATTTGTGCCTCAAACTCAGAAAGGGCTATTTAAAATTCCATTGCCAGTCTGCCCATCTCCTTTATAAAAATCACTTGAAACATCGGCTTTACTTTTGGTATTCATTATTAGGTGAGGGTTCTAGTATTTATGCTCAGAGGACATGCCCAATGCCTTCTAATTCTGCAGTTTTTTTTCCCTTTTCATAGTCAAGTGACTTCCCAAATTCTGTTTTAATGCCATCTAATTTAAGCTTAGGGATGATGTGTATTCTTTTCAGAATTTTCTCTGTTCATCTGCAATCTGCTATTGTATAACATGCAGTGTAAGAAAATGTTGACAAAAGACAGTAAGAAGGGTTTGCCTAATTGGCATGATCTGATTCCCATTTTGTTATTCTATAGTGCTGGCATATGATAAAAACATTCAAGTTTTCAATCCATTTCATTACACTAATGTTTTGCCAACTGTAGTGGTCAGTGCCATCTGCCTCAAAGCTTCTTAGCAACTGTGGCTTGCATAGCCATGGCTTGCTCAAACGTTATCTTACAATCTTTTGGTATCAGAAATACTCTTTAATGAAGCCCCACTCCTTGTTCTAAGTAGGTATACAGCTTTAATTTGATGCCACACTATTTCTTAAATTCTCAGAAGCAGCTTTATTATACTATTTCTATAGGAAGCCTTTCTCAATCCCTTTTAATTCGAATACCTTCTTTTAAAAAAAATTTATATTTTTTCCTATTTTTAGCGTGTTTGTACATATTTGTTTGCTTATTGTCTCCTCATCGGCTTGTGAGCTCCTTGAGGGTGGAGTTTGTCTTTTCTTTTTTTTTACATCCCTAGTGCTTAGCAAATATCAGGGGAATGGTAAGCAGTTAATAAATGTTGACTGACTAGTTGGCGTGCTAAATGAGTAAATAGTATCATTAGAGCCCAATTGGTGAGCATCCCCAGATTCTTGCCGGAAACATATAGTTCCAGGTGTACATCTTGAAGGTTAAAATTCCCATAGTGACTATTGCCCCATCTCACAAAACAGTCAATGGTTTGACATTTCAGTCTATTATTATTGTTTTTGTTAGTAAAGTGCCTGGCACATGGTAGAAGTTTAATCAGTGTTTATTGAATGATTCATTATTTTGTTCCCATCTTTTTTGTGCTGCTAATTTAATTAGATTTGATATCCCTGTTCTAGGCAACTCATGGATATTATAATCTGAAGCAAAGATGACAATTTGTACTTAGAGAGGGAAATTCCTCACCTGGGAATAGTAGATTCTTTATAAATAACACCACAGTAGTCCTAATCTTTATCAGAATATGTAATGGTTAGGTGACCAAATTCAACTGGTTATGAATTGAAATGCTTAGTTTTTCAATATTTATTTATATAGCATTTAATATCTTAGTAAGAGATTAAAAACTGAGTATAGAATTAGGATATAAAACCCAAACATATTACTCTATAAGAAAATAATACATATCACCCTATATTTTAAATTTGGTATTATTTTTTAATCTTTTTTAACAGTATCACTCTATGACCCCTTTTGGAGTTTTTTTAGCAAATATGCCATTGTGGTTTGATGTTGCCTTCTCCTGCTTATTTTACAGATGAGAAACTGAATTAAACAGAATCAAGTGACTTTTCCAGGGTCATACAGCTATTAAATGCCTGAGGCCAGGTTTGAAGTCAGGAAGATGAATTTTTCTGACTTCAGGTCAAGCACTATATTCACTCTGCCATCCAAGAGATAATGTCTAATTTGAAAACCTCCATTTGGTATTAGGATGATCCCAGTTCTTGAAAGTTTTACCAGCACAAAAAGTGCCTATGTAACCTACAAAACTGGGCAGGCTTTCCATTAGACCCTACCAATGTGTAGTAGTAGTAGTAGTAGTAGTAGTAGTAGTAGTAGTAGTAGTGGTAATAGTAGTAGTAGTAGTGGTAGTAGTAGTAGTAGTAGTAGCAGCTGCAGCAGCGGCAATAATGTAGTAATCATTTGAATGGTACTTTAAGTTTTACAATGATTTTTACAAATAATTATCTTTATCGTTACAACAACCTTGCAAGGTTGTTATCATTAACCTCATTTACAAATGAAGAAAATGAGCTAAACAGAAGTCAGATGATTTGCCCAGAGCCACCCTTGTTAGATTTAGAATTCATCACCTAAAAAGCTGCCTCCCTTTCTTCCCCAATAAGATAGAAATCCATTTGCTGGAGGATATTTTATATTGAGTGAAAATGTCGGTATTATGAATTTTTTATGAAAAATAGAAGAAAATTCTGGATGATTTTTAAACTTATTACCATACTTCTTGCCTGAAAAGAGAGAGACACAAATCCATCCTGAAAAGAAGGAAAGAGAGAAACAGAAGTCCAACATTACCTCCCACAGACAGAACTCACAGTTTAATTGTAGCCCAGGGTCCGTGAAAGATGATATTCATTGAACTGGGTATCACAGGTTTATTGTTTCTCACCAGTAACAACTGCAGCAACAAAACTCCTCACAAGGAAAGAATGCAGTCTGTTTAGTTGAAACAGAAACCTTTATTTATACTTGGGATCAGGATGAGAAAGGAAGTAAGGAGAAGTGGAAGAGTGGCTGTCCTCTACTTTCTAGGCAAGTAATTCTAAGACTCTCCTCTACCTATTAAAACTTCAGTGCCAATGCACTACAATTTAATTTGAACATAAAGTTCTAAATGAGGACTAAGCCATCAGAGAGGCTGAGGGCAGATGCTAATGTACTGGTCAACAGAGAGGAGGCTCATGCTGATTCAGGAGACAAACCTGCTATTACAGTGTCACCTTGCGAATGTGATGGAACTGGTGATGATTAGGAGTTAAACACCTCTCTGGCAGCAAGGGTAGCAATAACGAATGGCAGCAGGAAGCTGTTGTGTGGAATGAATAAAAATAGGGCTGTGGAATTCAACATATCTCCCATGTTGTATAAGCAAAACATTTTACAATCATAAATATTGACTATTGTTATTTTACTAATGAATCCCAAAGACTTGCTTTGCTACATGTGTGCAGAAAATTCTGAATTCTTAGTGGAATCCAAGCTCTAGTAGTCTCTAACAAGTAGGTGGTTAAATCAAAAGAAGTTTGTATAGTGCTTTAAGGTTGCTACACATATTCTTAATGATTTCACGTGAAACAGAATCCGTTTTAAGACGTTTTATCACTATTAGGTTATGACTACCTGTAGTACTTGTATTAGCTTGGCAAGATGCTGCCCACTCCACAGAAATGAGTAGGACTAATGACTGGTCTTTTTCAAGATGAGTGGTGATGATTATTTACTTTTCACACCTGAATTTTTATACTTGCTGAATTATAACACAGTCCATTGGGTGGAATGCCAGGCCAGTAAGCAGGGATATAGTATTAAGGACAATTCCTCCAATTCCATTGGCATAAAACACTATCATGTGGGAAATTTCCATCAACCACTGCAAGCTAGTACCTTCTCTACAACTTAGTTTATAAGTGTTGCCTTCATAAGAGGCATCAAATATACCAAGGATTGAAGTAACTGCTATCTACAGAAGGGTAGGGCCAGATCCCAATTAAAATATAATTTAGTGAATTGAGCAAAGATACTGGAGAAAATCTCAGTTGAGCTGTTCCCACATTCTTGTCCAAACAACTTTAAAGTAATTCCTCAAATTGAATTCTGGAGTGGCAAAGGCTACACAGAGTCAAGGTGACACATTCTATAACCGGAGAATTTTTAGGAGATTGGAAAGAAAGATCATTGACACAGTGGGCAGAGGCTGTCCTGGAACTTACATAGATGCAATACCAGTTGTGGGAATATGTGGTACCAACAAAAGTAGCAGCTGCTCCCAGAGTTCTCACATCAGAAATGGTGAGAAGACCTAACCACTGTTTACAAAGTAATTGTTAGGGACCATTGTGCTACCACTGTATATGCATTATTTCTTTACTGTCAGGAGATTTCATCCCTTACTGGTTCTCCTAAGGATATAGATGATACTTTTTTTTTTAATTTTCAGGAATGTCATTGATAATCTCTGGTTTGTTAAAGTTTACCTAAAATACAATTTATTAACATTAACTAAGTCATCTCTCTTGGAGTTGGGCACAATTGGATAAAGTGTTTCTAATCTGCATGAAGAAATATTCTTCCTCAGAGAGCTTGAAAAGAGCTGAGAGGATTGTGGAAAGAAATGTGATAAAGTCAATTTTCATCATTCTATTTCTATCCCCTCTTTCTACAAAGTGTCCTTTTCAGACACAGTGTGGGTATTCCAGGTACAGCATAAAGTACCTGACATTTCTCTTGATAAATCAAATCAAAAGTCAAAGAGCCATATGGTTAAATTATTCACTGTAGAATACTGCTCTTTAAAATTCTTCTTACTTAGGCTACTACATTCCCTAGCCAACCCTAATGTATTGAGGATGTCTGACACATTAGCATATTTTATAATTGAGCTGAGAAATGATGTTACTATTAATTTATTTTTTGAAATATTAACTTGCTTTTAAAGAAAGTGCAATGAATAAATGTCAGAAATATTTATGACAACATACTGTTATATCAGAAATGCCCTTGAATTTCTAACTTACATTAACACGAAGACTGTTTTGCCTTTTCTTAGAGTTCTACCTTTATCAAAGCAAAAGTTAACTCACTTCCCTGTGAGTTCAACCCTGTGGAATGCAAAGAATGGCATAGATTCAAAGAGATTAATGAGAGTAGTTATGAGGACAGTCAGAGTATTCCATATGACTAGTCCAACTCACATTGACTTCACCCATCTCTGAAGCTCCATGCCACTTTGGGATTGTGTAAAATTGTTTAACACCTGCTTATTTACTGTTTGTAGTATTTTATAGTATCCTTTACCTGTCTTGTGTCCCAACCAAATGATTAATTTCTCAAGGATGAAGTCCATGTGTTGTTACACATTTTATACATTCTGATGAAGCAATCATTAGACACATAAGAAAGACAAAATAAACCAATGATTTGGAATTCATGTACATATATACTGTCCAAATTCTAATGTAGTGTCTAGTATTGCCAAGGTACTCAATAAATATCGATTGAATGAATGGAAAATATAGGGGATATTTTGGGTCATTAAATGTCAACAGTCTTAGAGAGGATTCTAGGAAGATGGAAAAGTAGGTCAGAAAATTCCAACTTGTCAAGATTTTACCCCACAAAAGAGTTAAAATAGCACCTTAGGGCAAAGTCTAGGTAGATATAAATAAGAATGGGAGCACAGCCAGGTAGTCCTGGGATAATTTGAGAAAATCACAAGAAAAATCCCAGGATGAGGTTTGGTCCCTCTGAGAGTAAACACCTCCAGGCTATGTTCTGTTTTCACAAGTGGCAAGCCTTGGGGTTAGTTGGTTTGAAAGGCTGCCTCTGCCCCTGCCACAGGAACTTTCATCCCTGGGATAGTGAGGGGAGTTGGGAGTTTGAGCCCAGGAAGACTGAGGGAACCTCTGCAAATAAGGGACACCAGACTCAGCTGTGCTGTGAACAGCAATGGGGGTGAGAAGGATCCAGCATATGCCAGGTGAGTGCAGAAGCAGTGGGACAGAAAGGCGCTGGCTATGGACACTTACAGGAAGTTGGAGGTTTGACTTTGCTTCCAGGCCAGAGGAGATAACAGAAGATCTGGGGCAAGAGGCACCATTTCCCATACCCCAGGACTAGAGGTGATTACAAAAATTAAGCTATTACCACCCAAAATGCAAAGGAGAAAGAATCCAATCATGCAAAGCTATTATGGGAATAGAGATGACTGGGGTTAATCTTCAGAGGAGGATATTGAAGTAAAGAAACCCCTAGGTAGCAATGTCAAATGGTCCCTGGCCCAAAAGAATTTATAGAGGATCTTAAAAATATTTTAAAAATCAAATTATAGAGATGGAGAAAAAAAATAAATAAAAAATAAGAATAATCCAAAAAAAGGAGAAGAAGATTATGAGAAGAGAGTCAATCAATTAGAAAAGGAAATCCAGAATCTTAAGAAAATGATACTTTGAAGATTAGAATTGAACAAAATGAAGCCAGCGAAATTATAAGAAATCAAGAAATACTTAAACAAAACATGAATAATGAAAAAATAGAAGAAAAAATGAAACATCTTAAAAGAAAAACAACAGATTTGGAGGACAGATGAAGAGGAGAAAAATATAAAAATAATTGGACTAACTAAAAGTTGTGTTCAAAAAAGAATCTTAATACAGCAATACAAGAAATAATTACAGAAAATTGTCCTGAAGCATTAAAACAGGAATAGGAGATAGGGAACTAGAACTAGAAAAAAATCCATCAATCAACACTTAAAAGACATCTTATGAGGAAAACTCATAAGAACATCATAGTCAAATTCTGAAACCCCCAGTTCAAGGATAAAACATTAACAGTGTCAAGATTAAAACAACTTAAATTAGACTCACATGAGATCTAGCAACAGAGATATTAAAGGACTCCATATCTCAGAACATAATATATTGAAGAGCAAAAAGACTGGGGCTCTGAACAAAAATATCATATGCTGCAAGGTTAAGTATCACCCTTTATGGAAAAAAATGGACATTTGTTAAACTCTCAGACTTTGAACATTTTGTTTAAAAAAATCCTGAATTTAATAGAAGATTTGACGTACAAGAACCAAGAGAAATATAAGGTACATACCAAAGAGTGATTATAGGATATTGATAAAGTTTGATAAGGTATTGATACACATACACACACACACACATACGGTGCAAAATGTATGTTGAAGATTCTTATTGATAACTGGGTAGCTCTTAAACAAGACTGGGGAAAACCTGAGTAGGATATGAATTTGAAAATTAAAACCATTTAGGAACAGCTACAAAGAGTAATTATTTTAAACAAATGAGGTACATAAGGATAAATAGATACAAAGGAATTTGATGGGGGAGGAGGGCTGGTAATTCTGGTAACCTACTTTCATCAGGAAAGTGTTTAAAAAGTAACAATATACATTTAGAAGGGTATAAAAATCTTCTAGATTCAGAAGAAATAAAATGCTAGGAACCTTGGGAGGGGAGAGAGGACAAGGGAGGGATGGTTAGAGGGGAGGGAGAGGGAATAGGTAAAAGGTGGTTATAGAAGAGTGTTTAGATATATGGGAATGGGAGGGGAGGGGAGAGATTCTTGGAGAGGGGTAGGCAAGTATCAAGAGGGCAAGGTAGTGAGTAGAAACTAAGTAAAGTAGGCAGGAGAGATCGAAAACAAGAGATATGCCAAAACATAAAAATATCAGGATATGTTTCAGAAAGTATTTGTCTATGTGTATATGTGTATGTGTATATCTATATATATATAGAAAAACGTATCTAAACTTTATTGTAGCCTTCTGGAGATTGAGGGGCAGGGGGAAAAGTAACAAAGGAAAAAAGTGCAAAGCAGAGAACAAAAGAACTCACAAAGAAGCGAAGAAAAAATGGACAATTTCCAACACAAGTATTATTTATCATACAATCTTTCCTGAAACGAAAATGTATTGTTACATAAACTGAATCCTCTCATGTTCTACTATGTACATAAAATATTTTTTTTCTTTTTAACTTTTTATTTAAGTTTACAATTTATGTTTTTGGTTCTTTTTTCTATTCTATATTTGTGTTCTGTCATTTGAGTCTAAAATAAATTTAAAAAAGTTAAACCTAAAATAAAATAAAAAATCAGCAGCCCTAAAAATTCCCTCCTTTCCTTCAGTTATGTTCTTAATACAACTACAACGGGGAGCCGTTTTCCAGATAGGTAAAATATTCAATTTAAATTAACAAGCATTTATTACTCATCTTTTGTATTCAAGACTACTAGAGGCTCTGGAGATAAAGAGGTAAAAACAATCTCTGTTCTCAAGGAACTTACGTTTCTTTTGATATAAGATCAAAGGGCTATTTACAAGTTTTGGAACATAGATTTTCACTGGAAGGAATAAGAGAGACCATTAACTCCAGCTCACTTTTTTTTTTTTTTTTAGAATTAAAAAAACACAAAAACTTAGGGTCAAATAGATATTGTTATTGTGATTTGAATTTCAGATGACATTTTGAATTTGAATTCAGATCATTTGACTCCAAATTCAATGCTCTTTCTTCTGCTCCATTTTTACCCATTAAAAGGGATCTGGGGTGGTTAGGAATAAACATTCACTTGAGAACAATAGTTTGTACTACTTTCCCTGGGCAATACATGGAATCAAGACTTCCTTTGGTTTGATCTACTCAAAAGCTTTAGAGCAGCACCATTTTCTAATTATGTCACTATTTCCTCAAAGCAGGTGCTAAAGTGTAAGCCTCTGTGATGAGGGCTGGAAGAGGGGTGTGAGATCCCCACAAGGATCAGACTACCAGGGACAGGTTCCCTGGAGAAGAATTCTCAGACTCAAGCATTGTTGAGGTCAAGGTAAAGATTTATTACTTTTCACTTTTCTTTTTTTTTTTTTTTTTTTTTTTTTTTTTTTTTTTTTTTTTTTTTTTTTTTTTTTTATTTTTTTTTATTTTTTTTTTTGT